>QVQW01000018.1:0-414253 GCA_003635345.1 Coniochaeta pulveracea | reverse complement strand
TGGAGGTAACGCACCTTCCTTCTCACTCTTGAGGTACAACAGCATTGTCAAGCTCTGTCACATCTCTCAGACCGCATCTACCCTTTGACGATGCTTACCTCTAGCGCTGATGTTAAAAGCATCGGTAAATGCCTGTCTTATTTTTTCCTCGCTGGTGGAGATCATCCGATCTCTGACTACGCGTATACTTCAGTTGGACGTTGCGCACGCTAAACCCAGGGCGGCGTCTTCAATCTCGGCTCCGGCGCGTCACAATGTTCAACGCCCACCACGGGAAGACAGCAGCAAATGAGGAAGGCTTACGCAGTACAGCCCAGCAATGCGGATGATCCGGAACTGCGTACAGCTAGAGTAAACGCGGGGGTGGGTTCGCCTAGGTAGGTACATGTACACGGGCAGATGCAGAGCTCCGTTTCAGCTTGTTGCAGCTCTTTCATCCTTATAATATACCGACATCACGGATTTCGGCCGCGTGCTTCGTGGTTCGAAGCCACCGTTCAGCTCATTGATTCCAGCAGAGACTGCACATACGTCCAGCACAGTACGGTTTGCACCTGCCGGTAGCAAGGACGGCAAGATGGAAATAAGGTAGATAGCTACCTAGGTTCTTTTTGCCAACCTCCAACAAGCTTCGGCCTAGTCGTTGGTCACTCGACGCGACTATTTGTCCACACGCCAAGAGACATGCTTGCTGAAGACTGGTAAGCCTGCTGTACTCGATCTTGCTTGCATTCATCACCACCCCTCTCTCCTTGGACCGAGTTGTAGGTTACACACGGGTTCATGTCTGTCTGAATGCTTTAGGACAAGACTAAAGCACCTACTCATTTAGCATAAAGTCACATCCACATGGGCTAACCTGTTGTGGCATTTGGCACGTCCCTGGATGTCTCATCAAGAGGACAGCATCGTCTTCCCGGCCACTCGCTGGATTCTAATCCTTGATCATCAGTGTTCTTCATGCCTTCCAGAAGGATGTCCGCTTCACTAGGGCGAAGACTAACGCCGGGTATACTCTGACCAAGATCTCTCCCTCCGCCCGGCATCTCGATAGGTCACACCTTCGGCATCAACGCTAGGTCATGAACGTTGCAGATCTTGCAGCACGGCCTTGTGTGGCGTGTACCTCAGCATGATTATCGCAACTTGATGACGCGCTGTTTCATGGTTGCCATTCAAACTCCTGTGTCTCGCATTCCACTTACTTTCCGGCTTCTCTCCTCCAGTACGATGCCGTTGACATTCATGGTATCTTTCCAGTCACTAGCACCCGGCTCATAGCTGGTCTCCGCAACCGGGAGTAACGACCTTCCTTTCTGGTAAATCAGCTACAGCTGGTCTAGAGTCGCCCAACGTCAGCTGCTGTATACTGATATTGCATTCACTGCAGTGACCTATTTCAGGCACCGTGGTGAATAGCTATCTCAGCGTGCTGACATATTCCAAGTTTCGGCAAAACAAGCTCGCATGAGTCTATTCTGAGCCACTCCGCATCTCATACAGCGTGGGGTTTATTGGCTGCTACGCTAATAAACTCGAGGACAAGACAAGAGAGACACGTAAGTCGCGGGCTGTTCCGCGTACGGGCTCTTCTATGCGGTATACCCGTATGATGACTGGACAACTCAAGTAAAGTCAGGGTCGACTAAGCCGATCACTGTCCTCGAGCTCAACCATGATCATTGGGGACGGCTGGTGCTGCTCGACAACACAAGCATATAACAAGGCATCGATTACCCTCCTTATTGTTACATACGATACTTCAGGTACAGACATGCTCATAAGCCTTCTTGACAGGCATCCAGGCTATCTCAGCAGAGTGTGTGAAGACAAGACGTCGGACCGATTGCTTGTGATTATGCCCTTGCAGGTCTCACGGCGCCCATGCTTCCCCAGCAAACCAGATCACGCACCGTTCCCGAATGTGGAATAACAAATCACTTGCATGCGGGGGTAGCATGGGGTCTACTCCAATATGATACACGTATAATTGCATAACTGGCAGCTACCGTTTTACCACGGTCTCTGCTGGCTTGATCACGGGACAAAGCTACAACTGGGCAGACAAAGCACATTGTGTGCATCGAGTCAGTCCGTGTGCCTACAAAGGCATGTAGTCGTATCGGTAGACTGTGGGACCGGTCGGCAGCCGAACATGGCCATGAGCCTTCAAGTACTATATGACACATTGCACGATGAATAACATAGTATAGCTTACAGGGGCCTTGTAACAGATCATGATCAGGGCAGAACACCCAAGCATACACTCTTGGAATATTTTAGTACGGGGCTTCTATCCCTATCGACAAGCCCACTACGACCTCCGTCCTGTATGTTCTGTGTTGGACAAACTCGCGACAAAGTTGGGATTTTCTATGGTAAGTGTACAAAATACCCCCATTGTTCTCATCGGTAAACATGTGGGAATACATCACTGACTTTGCACAAACACGCACACCGGTTCCCGACAGTACATTGAAGGGGGTGGTAGTCGCTCACAAGAGCCGACCGGGGTCCCGGTCAACATTGTCACCACTCACCAACTTCGTCTGTTGGGGTCCCTGCAGCAGGCTGAGATCCGGTCAACGGACTTGTCAACGGTCTGCCCACACCAACCCTGGTCCGGGTTACCCCTCACCGACATTGCCCATCTGTGCTGAGCCAAACTTCGCTCCGGGTTGGTCCACCAGTAGAGTCGATCCTCACGGTAATCACAAGGGCATTAACAACATCTGCACAATGCTCGATATGACACAGGCGTTCCACTACTCAAGGACCAACACTACGCACGTACTCTTATGCTGATGTATTGTTCTCAGACCAGGATATGTATAGCAATCCATTGTTTTACACGTGATGTTTGCCCAATTCACAGCCCAAGGACGATGTTCTTGCAGCCAATCCTCTTTCCTACCATGATCTCTACCCCTGGGCTTTGCAGTGCCGTGCTTGGCTTGGCTGAGGTATGAGAGCATTGAGAGCACGCACACCACGTCTCTCCAACTTTCCTGCAAGGCTTCATGCCAACCAACGGCCACAACCCTCATTGGACGCTACACACCATCTTCGATGAGGGCTTGCTTCAGCAGCATGATTGTCCTGCAGAGGGGCACTCGTGAACCAGGATCTCGCCCACATAGCTACGAAAGCAATGCCGACCAGAAAAGGATGTCCTGTAACTGTCGAACCAATCCGTGGGTGCGTTACGGTGATTGCCGCAGGGCCGCGGCAAGCTATTACCACCATAGTACTCATCCTTTCCTCCCCGTCGTAGTTGCAGTGAACAGCTTCATGCGCATCAAGGGTAGTGATCCGAAAGCTAGAGGTCGATCACGCAAGCACAAACAGCTCCATTTTCCTGCCTACGCACGTAGATTCGTCCTGTCCCTTGTAATATCGTAAAGCTCTGCACCTAGAAGGCCGTGTACCTCGGACAATCTCGGTGTCTGTCTCTGAAATTGCTTCAGTCTGGATTAGATCCTCGGTTGAAGAGATATTGAAGTCAACAAGCCCGAACTATCCCCAACCCCCGCTTCATCTATCCTCAATCCTCAGCCTCAAAACCCCACCCAGCACGAGGCCCCTACTATGTGTAGATTGAAGCCTTTGTCCTCGTGGCAAGTCGTCGGGACTAAGCGAGCATAAGCGAGCCTAGACGAGGTCGAGGTTTTCTCTGGACACCCCACACATGGGACGACATCCCAAGTTCTATATATACCCGTCCGCGTGAGGAGGCTCTTGCCACTATCTTGGGTTCAGGACTACCAATGACCGGTATATTGCAGCATGTGATCTACTCCATCTCTTCGTCTTGACCTACCGTTGCCACATAGATGTCTGGTAGCGAATTCAAGCGAGCGTTCACATGTTCAACCTGGAGTCCAGCTGCTGGTCTTCGTTCTATCATTCGCTTTATTGTGTGGGGACGGGTTGAAGCGGCGTCTAGTTCGGCTGGCAATGAGACGTAGAGCTAAACACGAGGCTGTGCTCGGCATGGAGCTTCCTCATTAGGATGAAGGCATCAAAGTAAAGCAGCTTGTTCATTGCTGAGGATGATCTCCGAGCGGAGCAGAGAGCCCGAACCCTGATTTCCTCTCAGAACTCCAGGTTCCCTTGGTGAGCCCCTACCTCGGGCAAACGTCTAACGAAATCGATTAGAGATGCGCGTCCTGACAGCGGTTCATTGTTGCCCCTGACGTCGAACTGTACAAGCCGAGGATTAACCTGCTCGCCCTTACCTGGAGCCTCTCCACCGAAATGAGTAAACCTTCCCTGGCCCCTATCTGCACTACCACTCTCACCGCAGCTCCTGAATTCTATCCTCCTCAAGTTCCTCCACATAACCAGCCCCGCCAAACACAACAGCCGTAACCTCGCCCAGTCCATCAACAAACGCCAACGGCACGTCACCTATGACTCCAGTGTCCGTATCCCGCGGAAATATAGCTACCCGTCCACTCCCCTGCAACCCCACCGCAACCAGCGTACCCGCGTTGTTGAGACTGAAGTGTCGAGGGGTCAGACCGCCAGCTGGGACGGTTGAGTGGTGAGTGATGACGCCGGTGTCATGGTTGATGGCAAAGGTTATGAGGGGGTCGGACGAAGTGCCTTCAAGGCGGGAGGAGATGATCAGGTATTGTGTGCATGGCTTGAGGAGATTAGTTTCGCTATTGAGCAGGAAGGGGGAAAGGACTGTGCCTACGGATATTATAATCTCAGCAGCAGCCGCCCCCCTCGGAACAGTTCCATCCTCCCCATGTGTGCCGGTTACATAGACCTGAGCGAACTCCAACATTCCATCTGTCTCATAGCTGACCTGGTAGACAATGATGGTGTTTGCCAGCTCACAGAGCAGATAGAAGAATGTCTTCTTCCCAGACTGGAGAAAGACCCCGTGCCGAGGTCCGGAGCCGGGCGGTGTCACGACCAACGACGGTGCCGGAGTAAGCTCCAACGTCTCAGAATTAATGGCCCAGACGCGGACTAGATCGGCGCCGAGGTCGGGGACGAAGAGAAACCTGCCCGTGAGATCGGTGATGGCTTGGTGCGGATGGGGCGCATCTTGGCGGTGATCTGGGTTAGGGCCAGGATGGGGTAGGTGGAAGGTAGAGGTATGCAGGTGAGTAGGTGGCGAGGAGGCGATGTTGTAGGTGCTTATTGCACCGCCCTCACTGGGCTGTCATCAGTGTTTGTTTGTAATTGTCAGGGTATGATAGGGACGTACTACGATGCAATAGCAAGTTCTTTCCCAGCCAAGCCGTATATGACGGAACTGACTGCACCGTTGGGCACAGCCACCTGGTCCAATGGGGTCAATGTCCCATTCCTATTCGTTCTAAACCTGAACAGTGTGCTGTCAGGGGCATGGATGGCTTCGTCGAGGCAGTATAGAGTTCGGTTGGGGTGGTCAAGCGTGAGCCACGACGCGTTCCCGCAGCCGCTAACAGTAGCCACGGTCTGGAGGCTAGACTGGCCGGTTGTGGCGTCAGTGGTAAAGACGAGGGTCGTCAATGTGCCGGCATAACTGGCAACGTAGAGGAGGGAGGTTGCGCTGGCTAGACCGGCCATCGCTGAGTACAAGAGGGATCGGATTATCATGGTCACACCGGGTCAAGGTCGGGTGTGGGTGTAGGATTTAGTGGGGGTTCTTACGAGTGTTGTTCTATTGCTCCTTCCGTGTCGTTTGTACTATTTGATGTTGCTGCGTCGCTGTGTTTGCCGGATCACGACACGTAGGTACCTCTAGTGTTAGAGGCCAGTCCCGATCCACAATGTGTTCTCAAAGCAGCTGTTCCGTTCAATCCGTCATGATTGCTTGGTTGAGTTGGATTCTCATGTTCGCATCGTCACAGCCACTCTCTCTAGTTACCCACGCTGTAGAACGACAATAGCACCAGATATCAGACGTGCAGCCTCACTAACCCACCCTCCCATCATCACGATCTAGAGCGAGACACAACGGAGTTTCCTCTCCAGGAAACAGGCCAGTTCCCTTCCGTATCCTGGCCAGACCGTCCTCGGAATTTATCAGACAGGACCTCGGTTTCTCTTCCACCAGTCCGTACCGGCGCAGAGGACCCTGGAAAACTGAAGCGCGCGAGCAGACCAACCACCACCAGAGACACAAACCTCCGTCTTTCCTGGCCCTCCGTCCGCCGTTGCCGCTCGCTTGGCGTCGGCTACGGTCCAGACGTCCAGCCCACTGGACTCTCATCGAAATTGCGACCCTGAAGCGAGATGCAGCTCTCTGGTCTTAGGCCCACGCAACTTCGCACTTGGACAAATAGAAAACAAGAAGTAGCTGGCTTTGACGCCGCTTTTTCTCGCGACCAGGCGAGGAGAGGAATAAGCGAGAGTGGACACGATGCTAGTTGTTCTGATGTTTGTTTTCCCGTAAGGGGCGGGTCCAGCTCCAGTGGGGTCGAGGGTTTGGAGAAGCGGTAGAGACTAGCTTATTTCGGTTTAGATGCGGAGAAGATGGAGACCTTCTTGGGCAGCTCACTATGAGGGGATCTTGTGGAAGCAGCGGTAGCGGTGGTCGGCGTCGCACATGCGATTCGTTTCATAGTTCCCCGTGATCCCTCGTGGTCCTTCAAGGAGACCGAATCAACTATGATTAGGGACGTTCTTATTCAGCAAGGTTGTCTGCGAAGACGGAAAGCAAGGCTTCTGGCAGTAACGAGGGTCCTGAAACCCTGTTGTACAACGCATAACATGTGAAGGGTGTGAACACACCTCTTTAGCCAGGTCACTTGACTACCAACACACCGACCCATATACTGGTAACACAACCATTAAACAGAGAAAACACACAGACAGCGACTGTGTCTGTGTGGCATATCTCCTTCTCTTAAGCTCATCCTCGATACAGCCTCATCTCCCAGCCGTCTCCCTCCTCTTCCCCATCCCAATGACCCAGGTCGCAACTACAACAGCGGAAGAAGTGCTAATGCAATGTCTAGCAGTACCGAGGTTGCAGCCCAGTAGGGGACATGACGAAGCATGCATAACCGGGCTTCTAGAAGGCCTCGTCAATCGTTCGAGATCAGACCTTCCTTTCCTCCCTGCTTGCATGGCAATGCGTAACCCCCCGGGATCTTGGCAACTGCTTGTGGAAACCTCGTCAGAGAGAAAGAATGCCGGCCGGCCGGCTAAATCGATGAGCGGGTAAAGGCGAACGACATTGGAGCCTCTTTGCCCTGGTGAACGGTAGCACGTATTGAATGTATGTTCTTCGACCTGTGTGTGGGAAGGGTGCCACGGTTGACATCTCGTGCTGCTATGCAGGCATGGCAGTCGGCGATGGCTTCATTTCCGTCACACGGTCCATGGGAGAAGGTAGAGTTCCAACCGAGAGCGTTTGGAAAATACCACCTTGCTTCTCTTTCTGGCAGGCAAGCTGGTCTCAATGCGGAAATCGTACGGTCGGTACCAAATTTCTTGCTATGCACGCTTTGACAATGACAATATAAAGTAGACGAGAATGCGTGTCCATTTTCTTCCTAGACCTCTAGTCCATGGTCGTTGCTGGTGCTTCCACTCGTGTCGATAGGCTCAGGCGTCTCAGTGGTAACGGCTGCTGGGGTGATGAACAGCAGTGTAGGGCATGGTCATTGGTTGCATGGCTGTTTGCATGACCGCAATTCACCAGATTGACGACGAACACACATCTAGAGGCAGGGATGATAGTCTGTACTTTTGTGTCTAGTTCGTACCTACGGCTGGTTACACGATGTTGATGTGTCCCACCACGTCATCGGTCGTGCTGGAGATGGTGATGGTGATAACTTTGTCTCTATTATGGTCATGTCTATGCGAGATATGACAGTGCTGAAGAACGACTACAGCCCTCTGGTTTAGTGCCCTTTATGAATCTGCCCCCTCAAAAAAACAACAGAAATGCAAACACTCGTGAGTCTTGGGTATCATCAGATGGCCGACTCTAACGTCGATGCGTTCTTGGCCATGGTACAATGTAGATAATTGCAATAAATGAATCAAGAGAGGAAAACAAGAAGGCAAGAAAAGATCTACCATAAATAACTGTAGAAGAGAGAAAAAAAGTAATCACAGAATGAACAAGCACTTCTGAAAGGATGTCAGTCAAAATGCTCGACGTCTTCAACCCAGCCCCGGATTGCTCGTCGAAGGGTATTCTGACGGCTTGTATGGGTACTCGAGTCTTCGTTCGCCTGCTCATTCTCCTTCTGATCAATGACTGAACGGATAATGTCTTCCAGCGCCGTCAATATCACTTTTTTGCACTGTGCCCGAGGCACCTCTTGAGGAACGGTCAGAGCCGGAGCGGGAGCCCCTGATAACGGCCCATCAATGTCCGACTGGGTAGACGCACTATTGCTCCTACCACGACGCTTGCTGGTCGACCGGGACGACGAGGTAGAAGTGCCCTTGCTGACATCGGTGCTCAGCGATACCACTCTTTCGACGGCGTCGATGAGGCTCTCATCAAAGGAGTCAATGCGTTCCTCTTGGAATTGCTCCTCCAGCTGTACCTCAAAGGGCGACATGGATGGCGTGTTGAGCACTGAGTAATGGCTAGCGTATGAGCTCGACATGATTGGTGTTCCGTGTTCAGTCGAAGCTTTGGGTTTGACCAGCCGCAAGTATCGAATGCGCGTCACGGTGAAGTTCATTGTGTCGGCGATGATGGCTGAGCTCACGTTGACCCAGCGCTCCGACAGGTCGCCGTCCGTGGCTTGCAATGCCAATGCCGGTGTAGGTTCTGCTCGTAATGATGTTTTCACTTGCTCAACTAGATCTCGATGGGCTGCATTCTTCCCCTTTGGCTGATCCAAGAGATCGTTCTGGGCTGGTAACGCCTGGAGAATGAAGTCTGGGTGGTACTTCTGTAGCCAGCCGGCGACGTTCAAGGGTATATCACCGTCAATGGACGCTCGACTTGCTTGCTCAAAGGCATCAAGACCTGATCCAAGCCCTGGTGTAGACAAGAATCCGCTGCTTGATGGTGAACTGATGGCCGACTCGAGGGAGGTGAGATAGTCGGGAAATGGGACATCAACATCAATCACGCCGTCTTCGACATTGATGGACGTCTTGACCGGAGACTCGTATGCTCCTGAAGGGTCAGGTGTTCTTTTGGGTTTCGCGGCCACGTCCGGATGAATCGACATCTTCGTGACGCCTTGTGCGATCTGGCGGCCGGGTGCATCCTCGTCGTCCTCGTTACCCGACTTGAGCGCATCGGTAGGCTCGCCGTCATCCGGCTGAGCAGCGCCATCAGTTGCATCTTGGCCCGAGGCGATCGTTACAGGGTTTCCAGGTTTCCGCATACTAGATCGTACAGGAGACGAAGGCTCATTGTCGTTCAATCCAGACATGGTTCGAACATAAGAAGCAGTGCTGCCGACAGACTCCCGCCGCCTCGTCGCACCCCAGAAGCCACTGATGACATTGCCCCACCTCGAACTCTGCCTCGAGTCAGTGCGGGAATGCCCGTAATGGCTTACGCTGCCATCTCGAGTCAACCGCTTGAGATCATCCGCTGCCGAGCTCCCGCTGCTACCTGGCCTGCTGGCTGAGAGAACCTCAGCTCGCCGCGCGCTGGCAAAGTATGGTATACTGGTGTCAGGCGTGATTGTAGTCGTTGTGGCGCCACTAGCCTTTCTGCCTGCCTGGTCCCCAGCATGTCCCGGAAACGGAAGCCCGGCCGTCCTGATAGAAGCAGTGTCCGAAGGTCGTCTCTCATGGCGGCCGTCCATGGTCAAGTGTGCTAGGGTTGCTGGTACACTGGGCGTCCGGCTTTGCCCCTGCAGACTCACATGGCGAGAATGCGACACGCGCCGTGAAGGAACTCCATTGCGTCGGTTTATCTTCCTTCGCAACGATTCCTCCTTCAGAATGGGTACTACAAATGACGGGGGCGACTGAGACAGCGTCGTATACGACGCCGCAGTGCTCGGCCTGTGCGCGCGAAGTGCCGGTAGTTGTTGGTTTGCGGGAAGAAAAGCGGAAAGAAGAAAGACCAGCCGCCTAGCCGCCATCTTGTCGTGAGCCACGATGATGGTACGAGCTGGGATAGCAGCCTCCTCCTCGTTCTTCGCTCTCTGCTGGATGTAGTGGCGCCTTCGATACGCGGCTGGAGCCAATGCTTGGAGCCATTCCGTGTGCGTTGAAAGAAACCCAGTGAGCAGGTTGAAGAAGAAGGAGCCCTGATCAATCCCTCCAGCCCACTTGGCCACCCACCGGGCCTCCTCCCGCCAGATGCCCCAACGATCCTGGCCCGTAACCACTCGCGTGGCACGCAGCCCTGTCACAATGCGTCCTCGTGCGTATTCAACTTCGCCTGCCACCTGCCGGTTGTCTTGCAAACAGTTTGGCAGCAGGCTGATGTTCTTCGCGTTGGTCTTGGGAGGCTTCATGGTCGCATTGAGCTCCTCGCTTCGTCGACCCGAAAAGGAGGGAGTGCGGGTGAAAGAGGAGGCTGTGAAGGGATCCGGAGACGAGAGATCGGTCTGTTTGAGCTTGGTATAGATGTTTGTCGCAACAACGGACTGCAAATCGTTCAGTGTCCGTTCAATAATGTCCCAGTGTTGCGTGATGGCGTCCGTCCTGTCTTCGATATCACTGCCTATGGCTGACTCATGGGAATCCAGTCCAACCATGGTCCATCCAGAACGTCGAGTCGAGCTGAGTGATGACGGGAAAGACGTGTCCTGCTCTGTAAACGAACCATATCCCCTGCCTCCCGGACGCGGCGCTGTGGACGCGGGACTCGGTTGCGGCAGGTTGATCACCAAAGCTATGGCATACATCGGCGTTCTCTTTTGCTTCGGTCGAGGTTTGGCCTTCTTTCTGCCTTCCTCGCCGGCGTTCGGAAAGGGGTAGCCGCTGCTGTCTTCGGAGAAGCGACTGTGAGGAGTCGCAGCATGATCGTCCTCTGTGGGAAGACTAACTGGGAACAACCTGGTGATGAGCACCTTTTTCCGTTCAGTCGGGCGTGAAAAGTAACCCGGACTCTGTGGAACATTGTCGGATGTGTAAGACTGTGAAAGACGGCTCGATCTAACGCTTGCGCGACCGAGGGATCCGCGACCATCGCCTAAGACCGACGCCGAAGGACCGTAAGGAGCGTAATCAGTAGGACGTGTATCTGATGGCACCACGTGCACCTTGGTCGATTTCCTCTTGTAGGCTATAAGCTCAGAATTGCCAAAGATGCAGCTTGAGAAGGTAGTCAGCTCTTCGCGGTATTCCCTCAAGGCTCTCTGTGAGTCGCTCTCTGTGGCCGACGGGGTGCGTCCATGACCGTGTATCGAACCGCGTCTCTGATCAAAGGCGCCCTGCCGGAGGTGTGGGCTGTCTGACTGGACAACGACAGGTCTCTGATTTTGAGTGAGGCTAGGCTTACGTGCAGATGCAAGAGTGCGACGCGAATCCTGAAAGGTAAAGCTCTGGACGGAGCCCAGCAACGGAGAAGACGACGGGGTTGATACAGCTGGCGGCGGCTGGCTGTCGTGCAGCAGTGAAGCTGTGACGGAACTGAGGGCATCCTGCATGATGATGATACGAACGTCTTTGGGCTCAAGCTCTACATCGCCACTGTAATCAAAGGCATTGGTGGAAGATGTAGCAGCCAGTGCAGAGCCGGTGGACAGTGGGTAAAGTTGGTCATGTCGATGCTGGTAAAGGGCCTGTGTATCGGGAAACAATAGATTCCTGGTGTGTATGTCTTCTTGCACCGACTCCAGGGAAGAAGCAGGTGCAGGCTGCATGGATGAGGGGGTTCCGGCACCTGCGCCGCCAGAGCCCATGTTGAAGAGCTTGCCCAACATACTGTCCTCGAAGTAGAAGGCGACCTAGACGTCCAGAAAGGAATGGCCGGAAGAAGATGAGGTACTTCTGGCCGATATCAGGGACGTAAGTAATCGAAGGACATCTCAGCAGCTGTTGGGTACACAAAGCTGCAAGAGTAACATGATGGCTCCATGAAAGTCCCGCGCATGTGTTGGGGGGGAAACGAGAGCGCTGTATGCTCGCAAAATGCTGTTGTGCTTGATGATTTCTGGAACCCGATGATTGAAGGAGTGAATGTGAGGTTGGTAACCCTAGTGTTGAGGGATTGTAAACACGCTCAGTAAGGAGGCCGTAGGTGCGCGAAGCAAGGGTGGACGTGAAGTTTGAGGCGGCTTCCACCTCGGTTTGTTGTTGACGAACTGCGGCGGATGAAGTATTACCAGGTAATGAAAGGTTGAATCAGCTGCAGGATATGCAGCCGGCCACAGTGCCGTTGCGCAATCTGCTTTCCAGTGACTGTTCCTGGTTTTGGAAGTGCTATCGCGAGATCTATGGCAGTTTTGTTTGGGCAAGGGAGCAGTCGTCGGGCCTGGAAACCGGGGAGACGGCAGTGAAGTGGCACCTCGTGAAGATTGGCGCTCGGCTTGGTCGAGAGTCATGTACAAGCCGCTCTAGACTCCAGAATGGATGTCTGGCTGGACCTTTTTTGCTTCCGAGGTTCTAACCAGACTATAAAGTCGTCGGCCCAGTAAACTGACAGATTTCCCCTTGAGGCCACCTCTTAAGATACTAGGTTGTAATCTCTAATATTGGAGGAGAGTGTGCGACTGTTTTTGTTTTGCTGCGTGAGCTCGACCAGCCGACGACGAGAACATGGAATCACCCGAATCGGGGCAAGCTAACGGAGGGGAAGTAGGGAATAGAAAATGGGGCCCGTTTCCACAATCGACAGCGGCGCTACTCAAGAACGGTTAAAGCTTGCCAAGGAGCTCCTTCGTCTACCGGAGTTTCGCTCGTGGTTATCTGTCAAGGTATTTGCAATTGCAAGCAGCAGACGGGCTGGATACACGTCCATGGATGAACATACTCCGTCATGAGTTTTGGAGCCGTTCTCAAAGGGATCAGCAGCGATTCGGCAAGATATGTGAGGGGCCTGTCGCTCAAAGGCCAAACGCAGCGGCAAGAAAGGGCAGACAGAAATGGCGGTGACGAGGGTTGTTCGTCGGGCACGACAAGTTGGAACGAAGGAAGTACGCTTGCTGTCACGGTTGTTGGACTTGATTGCCCGTTCAACCAACAAGGACCCTGGGACTTTCGGTGTGGGTTTAGATGGGCGAAATCTGTGGGGACTCTGCCGTCGCTGGGTGGATTTACTTGGAACAAAGAGCTCGTCGGGTACTATTTCCAATGATTCTGTATAGAATGGCTTCTGGTCCTGGAGGCTTGAAGCTCTCAACCTACCTGAGGATTCTTTGGCAGATCATCAGTTGCATCATGCGTGCGGACTTGTACAATGTGGCTGCACATCAACATGCAGCAGCACTTACGGCTCATCCCTGTCCAGCAGTGTGTCCAGGGAGATCAGGGAGTCTTGGCCTTGTCAACGTGCAGCCTAACATCGACTTTGCTGACGTACGTTGCACCTTCCTTAAATGCCGCCCGTTAAACCACGCGTCAGCTATTAATAAGAAATCCTATTCCAACCGACCATCAATGGAAGAAATTCCGTCTTGTGTGTCACAGTCACATTCCAAACCACCGTGATAGCACACCCTCCTCAAGTGAACTCACACAATCGCAGTGCTGACAAGCCTTTTCTTACCGTAATCATGACTTGTACCCTCTCACCGCAATGAGGGGAAATCGCTACAGGCGCGCCGGAACTTGTGACTTCATTATCACCCATTCTGTCTCGTAGCCAGTACCGGATACACCGTTATTCTTTCCCCGAGCCAGTCATTATCATGGATTAATATGTCCCGTCCCTTGCAATCCAGCTTGTGGCAGCGACATTGCTCCCTTGTCTCCCATCCGGCCAGCAGGTAGAACTTGTCTTCGGTTCTGATCTATTTTAAAAGGCATAGCTGGTGATAGCTCGAAGGTCAGGCGAAGGATTACCCGTCTAGCCGATTCGGCGAACAGACACATTCGCAAGTACGGAGGTGATCGGGAAGTATTGATTGCTTGCTGATCGGCTAGTGTCCGGGAACGAAGTTGACATGTGCCCGGAATGTTCAACGGTAACCTACCTACCGTACAAGGCCTCCCATTAGCTGGAAAACGGCCTACCCTACAGTGCGCCACTGTCCACTGCTGGCAAATACAAATTTAGGCGCTGCATAATAAGCCTACATTGACCTTGACCACTTTGTAACGAGCTTCGCACTAGCCTTTCGATCCAGAACAGATTCTACAGTCTCGTCCACCGGCGTGCTGCTTACATGTCGGTACCGCGTGAATTTAGGTTGGTTGACTCGGCAATACCTGTCGAGGTTCTGTCATACCCGATGATGACGACGGTTAAGCACAAGGGCCCCTTAACCGTTGCACATGTACGGTACATTTACACCGGCTTCCACTGCATTGCACCGATGAGATACGCCGGTACTACCCCTGAAGATGTCTGGTTTTGCCTGTCCTTCAACTTTTCGGTGAAGTCGATACTCTTTTCAGCGGATAATGCTGGTGGCTCATGACCAAAACAACTGGCCTTGGGCATTCTCATGTTCACGTCCTGGGCGATGGTTGGACGGCTTCATCGCCTCCTTCGGGTCTCATCTGATTTGACACCTCTAATACCTGCCTTATGATCCCAAAGCGGCCCCATGGACAACGGTGCGTTCCAACGACAGGAACCATGAAAAGGCCGTCGCGAGCTGGTGATGCTTGAGGCTATGGGAGGGGAGGCCATGGGCTTGGACTCAAACTTTGGGTTTGACGAATTCACATTAGACATGTACTTCTTTTGGACCATACGGTGTGTATAAAGCTCTGGTGTATACAGCTTTCTCCCCCTAGAAGATGTTGTGCTATTGCCACCTTAGCAAGGCAGACATATGATGGACACATTCCCCAACGAGCTCTGCCATGGCAGATAGTCTCCCGTCTAGCTATCCTAGATCAACGGGTTTATTGCATCTACAGCTGCACCGACGGCACCGGGCTACAACACTTCAGGTTCTCGCAAATCCCCTTCCCGCACGGCAAATGACATGCTCCCATGGACAAGCCATCTCTTTGCTGCCTACTCGCCAGGCCTGACACATCCGAGGTGGAGGAGCTGACAAGCGTCTCCGGTTCGGAAGGAGGGGTCCCTAACGCGAGTTCGGGCTGGATGGTCGTCGAGTGGATGCCATAGGCGTGAAGACACTCTCTAACCGTCCTCGCCATTTCCATAAACTCGGAGACCGACTGATTCGACACCACCACATGTGCCGTCGCAATCGCCTTCCTCTGGTCCAGCCGCCAGACGTGTAGCTCGTGGACGGATTCGATCCCAGGGACCTTGAACAATGTCAGTCCTCGCCCCAGTATGTTCTTGTCGCCCCAAGGATAGGATCTGGGGGTCTACCTTTTCGAGATCATGCTTGATATCCGCCAGGTCGACGCCACGTGGTGCACTCTGCAGGAGGATAGCTCCACTGTTCTTGACAAGCGGTATGGACGAGAGGAGGATCATAATGGCGATCCCCATGCTCGCTCCAGGATCCGCGAAGTACCTGGAATGATAGTTCGTGCGCCATATCACCAGTGCAGCGATGATAACCCCAATGTTATTCAAGGCGTCACTGATGACATGCACTAGCACACCTACCATGCCCAGGTCTCGGCCCGGAGCCTGGGTCGGAGACGTGTTATGACGATGCTCAGCATGGTTGTGAAATGTCCCAGCCAAACTGCGCCCGTCTGGTCCCCATGCCTGTTGCTCGTCTGTACTTAGAGGTGGGACATCGTCAGAGTCATGGCCATGACCGTGCTCGTGACCATGGTGCTCGTGGAGGAAGAGTGCGCTGATGATGTTGAGTGTTAAGCCTACACAGCCCATGACCAACATCAACTCCGGATCGTTGACGCGCTCCAGGTGGATGAACCTTTCAAGGGACTGGACCAATATGCTGATGCCCAAAGCGACCAAGAAGACGCCATTGAAGAATGCGCCCAGCAGTTGTGCCCTCTGGTACCCAAACGTCAAGTCTTGCGGAGCGGGACCACTCTCCGATATCTGGCCCGGGTCTCTCATTAGCTCCTGATATGGTGCCTGTGATCTGAACTGACCATAAACTGACCCGTACTGCGTAGAAGGATACAATGAAGGCCACCAAGTCATTCATCTGGTCAGCGTCAGTTATCCTGTGCCAAATAGATCCCAAAGGTGACTCACATAGTGGAAGGCATCTGCAATAAGAGCCAAAGACTGTGTCCTAACACCAACTAAAGACCAGCCAAGTGTTAGTGGTCGGCCATATATTACTCTGCCGCGCCTTTTCTTACTTGCTATCTCAGCGAGACAAAACGATCCAGAGATGATAATCACACCGAGCAGCCGTTCCTTGCGGCGCAACGTGATCCCCATGCTAGGACCGGCAGGATAACGACGTTGTATGATCGATCCGCTTTCGACTGTCCATGCGAGGACTTTCGATATCTTGGGACTGTAGTAGGAGCTGTAACTGGACAGAGAACTAAGAAGGATCAACGCATGGTTACCAACGAGATGGTAATATGCCAGGATATCACAGACTGACACGGCTCACAACACACTTAGACACCAAAGAACACCGTGACCTGTGCTGCCTGCTGCAGTCAGCCGAGTTCTATGCTGATTGCTCAGTCCAAGTTGACTGCAAGGTGTCTTTTCCTAAAAGGCAGGCCACGTTGTCACAGAGAATACTGTATTTCGTATACTCTCTTTGTGAACACACTCTCCGTCCGACTGATTCGTATGTACCTCCTCATAAAGAGTCGCTCTCCGTCACATGTGCAGGTACACAAGTCGCCTACCGAATGGCAAGCTGTTTGGTCGAGTAGGTCGAACGGTGTACAAGCGACCCGTACGGACGGGATGGAACAGACACACATGGTCAGAACATGGACGTGTCATGGCACTCTGTAACCCCTCCGGTTGGACCCTGTCATCCTTCAAGTACAAACACATGGTTCAACAAAAAGTGTTGGTCCTAGAAATCGTACAAGGTTCTGTCCGTAAACGAAACCGCTTCGACGACAGTGTGATTGGACAAGTCAACCACGGGGTCCTCTGTTATGACATTGGAAAATATCGAACCTCTTGTCTGACACTGCGCTCATGTTGTCGGAGCTCAGTTTGCTCTCCCGTGCCATGCCACTGGCGCTGTACTGCCTGCAGGTTCCAGGTGGTTGCGAAGTGGAACCGACAAGACGGGAGCTGTTGGGCTAATGCACCCTGTAGGCCACACTAAGCCTAATTGACCCGGCGGTGAGCTAGAGAAGCCGCACATCATGCAGCTTGCAATTCTGCCGCGCTCACGTCAATGGGAAAGCTGTCGCAACTCGCAAACCTCTACGAAACACAAGACCACCAACCAGACGCGCAATACGTGCAGCTGCATCCTCTTTTGTTTGTTCACGACATGCAGCTATACTTTTTGGGCTGACCGAATTGCTAGACGTAGTGATGATGCATCAAAGCCAGGAGCTGCGGCTGCATCATGTCTCGCAATGCATCAAGTCCCTCACCCGGACCACGTAGGCCTGCATGGTCCTCACATCTCCGCCAGCTCAGTAGAGTCAGTGTAGAGCGACCACTGGAGCAGATGCCACCACCTTCTCCAGACCTAGGCTCAAGTCAATCCACCGTCCGAGACATGCCTCCACCAACTTCGAAGACGCCACGGAGAGACCGAAAGTGTACCGTTACCGTCAACGATTCTCTCGCACGGGACGAAGTGCTTCTGAATCTGGAGCTGCTGGGCGAAGACTACAAGCCCGACAGCCTTGTTTCAATAGAGGTCATAAAGTCGGACAGCGACAAGGCACCACAGACTGCATTTGCCAAACATCTGCACCATGATGGAAACAAGGATGCCGGGGCCTCCGCTGGAAACCCCAAGGCAGCTGAGCCTGCACAGCGCTACATATGCATTGCTAAAGACATGCCGAAGGAGCTGAAAGCCAGGCTGCCGACGGTGGAGGTCTACGTGGCGAAGCACATCGCCGATGCGTTTGGGATGAAGAAGGGCACGCAGGTCGTGCTAGCGCCGGTACGCTTCCCTCTCTGCGGAAACTCTCTCTTCTTATTTCTTTGGCTTACATTCTACAACTGACAGGTGGATGCGGATAACCCCGCCACAGAAGCGTCTTACGTCGAGCTTTCCTTCAAGGACCAATATCTTTCGCGATCGGACATGTGGAGACTTGCCATCAGTGAGATGGCGGAGCGGACAGTGTACAAAGGGCAAATGCTGCTCTTCTTGGGAACCATCAAGGCCCAAGTAATCGCTGTCTACGTGGACGGTCGCAAGGTACAATCGGCGTTCTTTGGCCACAACACACGACCCATTTTCCGGAGCGAATCTGCCCGCTATGTGCTGTTCATCCAGATGGCGCGCGAGATGTGGGATTTCGACTCGGACGGCTCGGGAGAGATCATGTTCAACAAGGTGGTCAACGGCTTTCTACCGGCATTGTTCAAGAAATGGGCGGTGTTGAAGGTGAAGCACCTGGTCACCATCGTCCTGTTTGCTCGAGTCGAGTACGACCTCGGACTATCCACCGAACTATCTAGCGCTGCTCTGCACAATGACTATTTCACTGGTGTCCAGCCTTCGGGCGAGAGACGTCCCTACAAGGACTTCTATAGAGTGGTAGTAAGTGCCATGGCCAGTGGGGAATGGACCAAGATCCTCTATCAACTGAAGCGCGAGTTCAACTACTTCCGCCGGGATATCAGTATACACCACTACAGAAATCTGAGTGGCCTGTCCACGGCGGAAGTTGGGCTGGGAAAAGAGACCAGTCCCAATCGTATCAAGGCCGAATCGTCTCGGGCGATCCATGGCAATTTCCTGGAAGCTATCAACATGGCTTCTACCCTGTATGCTCGCGACTACATCGACCGGGACCTCATGCGGACTGGTATCTCGGTGGCGGTGATAAGTCCCAGCCCTGGTGTCTTCGAGGTCGATTACGAAGCCCTACTGCGGACGACGGAATCTCTCGTCGGGAACGGTATAGGAATCGACCTCATCTGCATCCCCAAGCTACCTCTTCACTCCGTGCCGCTATTCAAGTACAAGAACCCGCAACGCCTTGACCGGACCAAGAGCAAGCCCAAGTTGATGCTAAGTCGGGCCAGCACACCGGCACATGCCACGCCTCTGGTCGGCAGCTATTCAAGTACAAACTTGTCCACGTCGTTCTCTCCCGGTACTGGGACGGACATCACTATCAGGGGCGGTTCGAACAGCAGTGGCTCTTACAGGGATGAGTGGCACTATGCCGTGCCTCAATGGCTGCACGTATCTTATTGGACTGGCACGTCAGAGGAAGCTTTATCCTACCAGGGTATAGCTCTCTCGGTCTGTGCCACATCGCAACAGCCGGGAAGCGGAGAGTTTCCCATTCGTTGCAGGATGTACGACCTGCAGATGCGAAGTGTACTGGAGACGAACGAAATCGAGACCAAGTCTCTCTTCTCTGATCCTAGTTTCCCGCAGGCGGTCCTGCAGACAGGCAATGCTTCGAGGAGTAATCCTTATGTCGGTATCAGAAATCTGAAGGTTCCCGAGCTACTCTTTGACCACGTCTACGGCTTCCAGAAGTTTGCTCCTGATAGGCTGGTTTCTAAGTCGTCGGCCAAATCTATATGGAAACAACTGCAAGAGTATGACGAGTCCAGAGCTCGGTTACCCACGTTCCGTCAAAGCCATTCGAATTCCCGTCTGAATCGAGAGCTCGAGACAGGCTCCAGAAGGCCGATGTTTGACGACTCAGGAATGTTGGGAACGTCGTATACGGATAGAAAAGCGTCGACCGCCACCGTAATCTCCAACATCATTCACACAGCGGACAGAGAGGTACCGGAGAGGCCTAGGGCAGACTCTCTCGTAAGGAGGGGCTCCGACTACACTGACGCCAACTCAAAGGTTTCGCCGATGAAGACACCGAGTTTCTTGCGTAAAATCAGCCTGGGTCAACGGGGTTTCGGTATAGCTGCCCCCAAAGCTGCTGTTGCTGAAGTTACCATAACGACAGCCGAAGGCACAAAGACTCATGAGCCCACTTCGAGGATGACACCAATCAAGCCCCCTCCGGCCAGGCCCGGTTCTCGTCAGACAAGCTCTAGTTCGACAACATTCACGTCTTCGTCATCCAAGGATAACGCTGGGGCAGGTCTACTCAGAGTGGCGTCCTCATCTCGTTTGGCTCCGGACACGCCCACGAGACCAATCATCATCAGAAGCGCGCAGAACTCGTCGGATGCAACGCAGATGATGGCGGGCTCCGTGTTGGCGTCGACGCTTCGTGCTGACGTGCCAGTTGACGACCGTGATTTGAAACGATCTGAAGCAATACGAAAGGAAGACGAACAGAAGATTTTCACATCCAAGCTCCTGGCTGGTGAAGTGCCGGTACTGCCCACGACCCTGTCCCCTTCAACAGCGCTTTCCCCGTGGCTGACGGTGTTGAACCCATGCAATCCTGATACGAATCGGATCGACGCGACCACGCTCTACAGCCGGTGGCAGCACGTCTTTCCCAGACCCTCCGATATGCGTGTGATGAAGTGGAAGGCGTTATGCTCGCCTGCTGCGGTACCTTTAACCACGGAGTACTTTCCGACAAAGGCACAGCTCGACACCGAGTATCAACGGCAGCCGTACAATGTCTCCCAAGAAATCGATGACGAGCTCCAGGAGGAGCCAAGATCGCGGGACGAACTGTTACGGGAGCTTGTGGGCCTCAGGTTCGCTCAGGGGTTTCAGGTGGTTGTGGGCCCGTCTGTTGCCAAAGCCTTTGGTCAGAAGCAGGTCAAGCTTGCCGAGGTCTTCTCTCGGCAACACACGGCGGAGGATGGGACGAGCATATTCATGTCGGTGGGCAACACCATCCATCAGCTCTCGTGCGTCAACGGTACCGAAGTCGAAGTCAATATCTTCGTTCGTAAGCCGACTGACTCCACGAATCCCTTCAGCGACTACGGCCACCAGTATAAGCCCGCCATCCGCACGCTTCTGGACTCCGATTACTCGACGTATGCCTACGATATGGCCCTCTCGAGACGGAGCGACATCAACTGGAACTATCTGGACTCGTATATTGCGGGACTAAACCAGGAACTCACGGATAATGTCCGTTTCTGGCGAACGAGGTTTGTGTTGATACCTGTCGCTGGCCGAACGTCGAAGAACACGAGTGCCGATAACGAAGAAGAACTTCGCATTGAGGGGATCAGGAAACTGGCGCAAACATGGCAGAAGTACCGGTACTCTCCCGAGGAGAAGCGGTACCAGGGGACAGGAAGCAGGCGCAAGAAGGCACCCACTCCGCTGGATATCGTCTATCGCACCGAAGACCCATCCATCGTGATTGCTGCAGAGCTTGAGACGCTGCCGCTGCTGGAGGGAACAGAGGGTGTGTCCAGGAAAGGACAGCTGGTAACCAACAGGGAGCTGTTCTCGAAGCACAAATTCAATATGGCGGCACTAGCTGAAGCCATCCAGCAGCCCGTGGAGAATGGTGGCGTCAGAATGCAGAACCGACGATGGCACCTGCGGCTGCACTACAATTGCTTCATCGGCTCGGACATGACGAGCTGGCTCCTGGAAAATTTCGAGGACCTGGAGGACCGTGAGGAGGCCGAAGCCTTCGGGAAGCGACTGACCGTGAACGACGAAGACAGGCAGAAGGGACAGGAGAGGGATAGAGAAGGAGGCGGAAAGGAGTCCAAGAAGGAAGGAGGCTTGTTCGTCCACGTCGAACGGAGACATCCTTTCCGTGACGGACAGTACTTCTACCAGATCAGCAGCGAGTATGCTAAGCCGCACCCTCCATCATGGTTCAATAGCAGGCGGAAGGACATGGTGCCTCCCTCTGTCCCTTCCACGCCCATGACGGATGTGGCCCATCGTGACCTGGGCCGACCCGGGTTCTCACGCCCTACTTCACTTCACGAGGAGACGTCGCCCATATCCGGCGCCACCACCCCGACCGTGGTGGGAGCCAACAACGTCAAACGGCCTCGGGTTGTCCTCAGCAAGGTTATGAAGTACGATGTCGACCATCGCAAGCGATCGTACCGGCCAGAAGTGGTGGATTTACACTACGACCGACTGCACAACCCAGACAACTGCTACCACATTCGAGTGGACTGGATGAATGTGACTGCCAAGCTTATTGAGGATGCAGTTGAGTTTTGGGCCCGAGAGGCCGCCCAGTACGGTCTCCGCCTCGTCGAGCTTCCCATCGCCGAAGCATGCGCCATCACCGACATGCATCCCTTCCGCCGACCCTACACGATCAAACTGGCACATCCGCCGCCCAACCAACACCCGGTCACGTACTACGACCCGAGCTCGCTGGTTCCACAATCTCAACCAGGACAACACTTTTACGAGAAAGCCATCCTCAAGAAATTTGATTTTGTCCTCGATATGGAAGCGGCGTCCAACTACCCATCCAACGTCGACGTCTCCTACTCCTGGGGCAAGCCCGATTACCGCTATTCCCAGTACATCCACCGGTCGGGAACGGTCGTCTGCGAGGTCACGGATGAAGGCGACTTCCTCCTGCTTGCGAACAGGCTGTATAGTAACAGGGCCATATCAGCGCGGGAGAGGGAGGCGAGGATCTCCAGCCACGACCGTAGTGCTGGACCGCCTTCCGTGGCGGGCATGACCGGCTACACACCCTACGGTATCGCCGAGCCAACACCCATTTCCTCCCCGTCCGTCAAGCCCTTCTTCGGCTCCGCCTCCCCCGTCGTGCGCGCAACTTCCGTCCCCATCGAAGCCGGCAGCCATCCGGCCTTCCGGCCGTCCGGCTTGAATCCAAACACCAGCTCCGATCGCACCCACTCCATCGCCAACCCGGTCCCCATCACGGACCCGGAGATCATCAAGGATGAACTAGAGGCGTTCTGTCTAGATGCAGCCGCACTAGAGCAGTTCTACAAGGAGCTGAGGAGGGATATGAGTACGCCTAAGTCTACGCCCGGAACAGTCAGTTCAGGAGTAGGGACAGTGCCGGATGCACATATCCCTGCGTTGGGATTGCCGCCGGGCGTCTTGAGCGAGGGCGGTGGGGGAACGCCGAGGGTGGCGAGTCCGGCTGTCAATCTGCTCAGGAGGGGAAGTGTGCAGGATGGGATTCTGGGGTTGAGGTTTGGGGGAAATAGTGAGAGGTGAGGAGATAGGATAGAGAGGGTGAGGCTGATAGAGTTTACGATGGTTGAGACTGGTGTCGTCGCGGATCGGCGGCATAGTATAGGCCGTTAGCTCTGCTTGCGATGCCTCGCATCTGCATGCATTTCTCTGCCTCACCTTGTGGCTGAAATAGCTTACGCACAAGGGAAAATCTACAACTATGTCTCTTGCGTACCTAGTTTGGCATTGTAGGCAGTTACACGTGTAGCGTTCTGGTCACGATTGCGAGCTGCATCGCCGTATCTCCGAGTTCGTGAACTCTCTTTCTTCACTCTTGTGGCTGTGCCCGGCTCATCTCGAACATCATACCCACATGGCTAGAGCCAAGTCAAAAACTACCGGTCAATTTGGTACGCTGATCAGGGGTCCGACTTCTCGTCACCGCGAATCAAGACATGGCTGAATGTGTGCTGGTCGCCATGATGACGACGTGTCGTCCCTCCAGCCCAATGATAAATTGTCTTGGCAAGTGAGGCCTCCTTGATTTTTGTCCCTTCGAATGTGCGGAGGTGGTCTCCGCAAGCCGAAACCCACTCGTTTAGTGTTGCTGTAAAATGAACATGAGATATGCCAAGACACCTGGTGCATAACTTGAACAGACACTGCAGCATAACGGCCGCATTATCGATGCTGGCGTCATAGTGCGGTTTTTCAATCGAGATGCCAGCGCATATTGGAAGCACTGCGAGACCAGTGTCGTGTAAAAACCCAATTTCTTGGATTAGTTGGTTTTGGTGGGAGTTTGTGCGGCAGATGTCCCTGAAACAGCAAATCACGGAGCGAGGTCCCCTGGTTTGTTGTTTTGTTCGGCGGAAGGACGTCATCAGGTTGCAACAGCCGTTGGGAAGGGGGTACCTGCTTGCTTTGTTGAGGTTTGCTGCAACAGGGCAACCGCGTCCCGACTGTATCAAACAGGACAGCGCTCACTGCTTCCAGAGTAGCAAAAACCCTGAAACTCTTTCCAGTGGGCTGGGAAGCTGTGGCTCAGGAAGCGGCGTCATAGTGCACTTTGCTGTGCCGCCCTGCACTGACTCCTGCCTTCCACTTTGTGATAAACTGGAGCTCCTCCTCCTGTAGGAAAAGAGAGTATCATTTTCGATAGATCGTGATTTTAAAATAAGTGATCCTAGTAATCCTGACCGACGTCTAGACTCCCTTTCCCCTTGTTTTCCTCTCTTCACACACTTATTCATCGTTCCCTGTGATACCCAGAGCTCCTAGACCTTTTCCCTAACAAGCTTCGAGACACCTCGTCACAAGCTTCTCCAAGACACCCAAGACATCCTGTCCCGTCTTGGCTTATACCCTGATCTTGTAGGTCGTCCTGTTATTCGCATCGCCAAGTCGCGCCCCAATTGCTTGCATTCACGTCAATCTTTTGGGTTGTCTGCCGTTGCTACGCTGCGCAGAAGTCGGCCTATGGTGGATTCATCAAAGGAATCAGCCTGACGGGCGGCGCAAGAGGCATAGCCAAGGAGGCACTAGAAATAAGTCTGTAAGCGCTAACACCATGAAGCACAAAAGGATCGCAAGCGACATTTGTTCCGGAAACAGTGGCACGGCAGCATCGATTGTTAATTGTCTGTTGTCGCATCAAGCGAGGTCGAGACAAAGGGTTCACGATACTCGATCGGATACCGTACCATCTTTGAGAGAGGACCTGCTAGGACAGGGAGACACAAAAGCACGACCCGGAGTTCCATACCGCTCCGACTCACAGACCTGATCTGAATCGAAACTCGATCTCCAGTCGGTATACGGCCCATTACGCCACCGACCCGTCAGCTTCCATAGGCAACCGCTGAGCCGCTGTAGCGCATTGCAAGATGCGTGACATTGGTGACCTTCAGTACTGTAAGTGCTCGCAGGAATGACCCCAAATAAACATTCCCTCAATTCCTTGCATCCCCCTAAAATGAACCCACAACCTGTGTGGGTGCTAGTGGCTCTAGCCAGGCCTGGGACCCCTCGAAGCGCGCTAGGGACAATACTTCCCCACATGAACCGACCGCTTCATCATTGATGAGTTCACTCATCGCCCAATTCCCCCATTTCGCTTGTTTTTCTGTTTCAACCCAGTTTAGCTTCAAGTCACCTTGTTGCTGCCAAAGGTCGGACGAAGCTCAAAGAGCGACGAGCGCATCACCCATTTCTTATTCGTTGTCCTTTTCGTTACGCTCCTTCGCATCCCCGATTTGTGTGCAGTCTTCACCGCATCATCACTGCTGCAGCCACCTTTTCACAACCTCCACGTGTCTCACAGGCCGTGATTCGACCTTTTGGGCATCTATTTAAGCTGCACCTGATAACGGGATTGAAGCGGTCTTGAACCTGCACCGAAATCTCTTTAAATTGTTTCATTTCTCTCCCTTTCACCAACTGACACGATGCAATCAGTCAACCACGCGCAAATCAGGCGTCAAGCGCACACCTTGGGTCGCCAGGATACAGGCTGGTTCAACCCATTTGGGCACACATTCAAAAACAGGAAGACGGCCAGCAAACACAAGACGTGGGATTCTTCAGAACTCGAGGCCCAGAATGGCAACGGGACGCTGGTTGGAGAGCCCATGACACACTATCCTACCGAGCCTGGATCTTCTGTGAGACCTCAGTCCGACGAGGAGGATAATGCCACCGCATACGCGAAGAGGGAGGAAGCCCGAGGCATTGATCACAGCCCAACAGACAACAGCACTGCCCCTCTACGACGATCGTCATCGCATACAGTGACACAGCCTAGCGCGGTACGACAGCGAAACGGAGTCAGTGGCAGAAATGAGAAGGACGAAGTCGTGAATGGGGAGGAGGAGGAGGAAGGGAATGGCAAGAAGAAGAAGGAGCATCGCATGTTCAAGTCGGTCCAACCCAAGGAGCCTTTCACGGTTGCCAATCAACTTCAACGAACCGTTCTCAACTCGTGGATTAACGTCCTCCTGATCATGGTTCCAGTTGGTATCGCGGTCAACTACGTCCATTCCATCCCCCGGGTCGCCGTCTTTGTTCTCAACTTCATCGCCATTATCCCTCTTGCGGCCATGTTGAGTTTCTCGACCGAGGAGATCGCCCTGCGCACGGGTGAGACGCTGGGTGGTCTTTTGAACGCCACCTTTGGCAACGCCGTCGAGCTGATCGTTGCCATCATGGCGCTAACGCAAAAGCCGGCCAAGGTTATCATCGTGCAGACCTCGCTTATCGGCAGTATCCTCTCCAACCTGCTGTTGGTGCTGGGCATGTGCTTCTTCTTCGGTGGTCTACGGAGACAGGAACAGTTCTTCAACACTACTGTTGCACAGACTGCCGCCAGTCTGCTAGCCTTGGCTGTGGCCAGTATCATTATCCCGACCGTCTTCGATAATAACACCGATACTAAGCAGTCGGACATCGATGTCGCTGCTCTGTCCCGTGGAACCGCGGTCATCCTCCTCGTGGTGTACGCCGGTTACCTTTTCTTCCAGCTCAAGACTCACCATGCTGTTTTCAGTGCTGAGAGTCAGAAAGTCGCGGCAAAGCCCTGGAGCAAGCGCGTCTCCAAAGGTGCTGTCGGAAAGGCTCTCGCTGGTAACGGCGCTATGTTGGCCCATGGAACCATGCCGGAAAACCATGGCCCCGACGCCTCAGATTCGGACGCCCTCAGAAAGGTGATGGAGAAGTCCTCGGACGATGAGGACGAGGAAGAGTATCCTCAGCTGCACTTCTGGGTGGCCATTGCTACCCTGACCATCTCGACCGTCCTCATCGCCTTTTGCGCCGAGTTCATGGTAGACTCCATCGACGCCGTCACCAAGTCCGGTGGTCTCAGCGAGGAGTTCGTCGGTCTGATCCTGTTGCCCATTGTCGGTAACGCTGCCGAGCACGCCACCGCTGTTACTGTGGCTATCAAGGACAAGATGGACCTGGCTATTGGTGTTGCCGTTGGTTCCAGCATGCAGGTCGCTCTGTTCCTGATTCCTCTCGTCGTCGTCATCGGTTGGTGCATGGGCCTCACCGACATGACTCTCAGCTTCGACACTTTCCAGGTCGCAGTCCTCTTCGTCGCGGTCCTCTTGGTTAATTACCTGATTGCGGACGGTAAGAGTCACTGGCTCGAGGGGATGCAATTAATGTGCCTGTATGTCATTATTGCTGTTTGCTCAATTTGTAAGTCACCTTTCTGCCTCCATTTACTTAATCTTTTCACAAGCTGACAATCGCATAGGGTACCCGGCAGCTGAGGACTCCTCATCACAACCGTCGTGATGACCTTTCCTTTATCCGTCACGTCCATAGTATTCACTACTCGCTCGCTGTATATTTCTTTTAATTGCTCGCATGTGTATATTTGCGTTTCTTACCCGCTATCATGTTCCTTGCCAGAGAGAGTGAGCAACGAGACGAGGAGTTTTTGGCGTTTGTGGCACACCATATAAGAGGAATCCACAGTCCTTTTGCTTTTTTCTGTCACAGCACGCTGACTTTGGCGAGGCAAACGAACGTGCATCAGCGATTTACTCCAGCTCCGGTGGATATCAGAGGAATAAGTCCAGAACGGTTGGTTCTTTTCGTCGACTGGCAACAGGAAACGAATGAAAATTGGAAGGAATCGTTATCCAGGTCTGCGTGCTCAGTGTTTGTTGCAAGATACCACAATCAAATCATGTGAAATACCTGCGATCTCTTCGAGTCCGTACATTCTACGATCGAAGGGACAAACCGGTGTGGTCCAAGCCCCAGGGTATCGTGCGGCCGATGACGGATTGAGTGATGATAACGGAAGCCCACTATGCGAGAAAGAGCCCTTTTATATCTGTCATGTCCGTTCAAACTCCATACCAACTCGGCTAGTTGATATTCTTATTGTCTACTTATGAAACGAGGCTGTCGTTGGGGGCCGTTTCGTCCCTTGCGAGCTGAGTCTAGGATTCACGGTACTCAGGCGAAGTGAAATCAAAGAGCCACTCGGGGCGTTACCTTTCAGCACTGAGTGATAGTAAGCAGGATGCAATTGGGAGACGACTACGATAATCAGCGTCCAATGGCATTCAACAGGTAATAGGCTCGGGTAACGTCAACTAGGGTCCAGGTCGGCCGGAGGCAACGCCATGCTTTACACCTCATGCAGCGTTCATGCTGCAGGTTCTGCCTACAGGTCCTATTGGGGCACTCTGGTAAGAGACTGCCGGATAGGTGACACAAAGAGGCCAAAGTGCGGAAGAGCCCTGCGGCTGAGATTTGTGCAGATAATCTTTTTGCGTGCTTGGACTCTCTGATGCTTTGCCTCTCTGTTTCTATCGTCCATGGTTACCTACGTTCTCGGTAGGACATCGACACTGGGCGTGTTGACTTCAGCAACATAGGTGTAGCATGGGCAATATGACTTCAGGTCACGGTGTAAGAGGACCCCTTACTTTGTCGTTGTCATAATGGAACAGACAGACACTGACCTGAAATCTACGTACGCAGTACGCTGACGCACCGGAGCTGGCTCCCCAGCAGTTCCCCGAGGTCGTCCACCAAACCCACCCTCAACCTGGCTACGGCGAGCAATACACCCAGGTCAACAACCAGACTCCGAAACCAGAAGTCTACAGTCCCTTCACCGAGAATGCCATTCCAGCCGGAACATATTCTCACCCGGGATCGCCTTCCCAGCAGCCGGAGCCGGAGGAGAAGAGGTCGAGGAAGGGTGGGATATGTGGCGTTAGTACGCTAGTGTTTTTGCTGAGCTGCATCATTGGACTTCTGGCCGCTGCTGTTGTCGGTTTAGCTGCTGGCACGGGAGTGGAGGCACACCGGGCGAGTGTGGCAGAGAGCAGACTGGCTAATTTAAGTGCGGTCATGGCAACGGCAACGCCTACACCCACTGTGAGCTCGAATGGGACGACAACGGCTGGGCAAGCGGCGGCGGCGACCACAGCGTGGAATGAGCTTGATAAAGGCTGTTCGAATGATCCAGAGCGTGTTACGGGAACAACATATTCCTCCTTCAAATGTAGGTTTCCCTTTCACCACCCAACCAGCTCTCCGTCGTAAACTAACCAACCCCCCCTTCTCCACTGCTAGTCCTAGGGGACATAACCTTTACCATATTCTGCAACAAAGACGCCCCGGGCTCTCCCTATCTGTCCCTGTTCACCTCGGATTTCGACACCTGCATGGATGCCTGCGGAGCCTACAGCATCTACATGCCGGGGACGTTCAACCATAGCATCGATAGCAACCACACGACGTGTGGAGGAGTCAGTTTCATCCCGCTGTGGACGGAAAAGGCCAAGGCGCAGAATGGGACTGCACCGGGGAATTGTTATTTGAAGCCGGCGGGTCAGACGATCACTGGCTTGCAGCCGCCGAACATTGGGACGGAGTGTCATGCTGCTATCATCAGGGGGGCGTAGGGGGACGGAATCGGATTAAAGGGGGATTTGGTTTGAGCGAGGCGTTTGGGCTTTGGAAACTTGTGGTGGAGAATAGGGCCTTGATTCTCAACAATAACCTACCCATGATTTAGGTCGAGCTGTGAAGTTCACGCCTCAGTGCGTCCGACCGTATTGTGCATATCTGGTATCTAAAGTCAAGCTGTGGCCTTCAAATCATCACTGGTGGTCTGGTACCGATCAGGGGAATCAGGAGCTAGACTAGTATGTCAACCCACTTCCCTTTCAAGCAGCTTCTTACATTGCCAAGCGTACCGTGAGGCTATCACGTATACTCGGACCGAACGCATGGAGACGTGCTCGGGGTTTCGTAGTGAATATGTATCCGCTGGAGACGGTAAGCGACGGCCTACATTCCGCTTCGAAGGACAGCCCGATACCGGTCCGCGACAGCCTTTCGAATGCTTGGCTGTTGCCAAAACCCGAATTCTTCATTGGCCCTTTATTATAAGTGCTAATCGGACGTCGTAATGCTGAAGTGGACAAAGACACGGGGTCTCCAGATAGCATGTGGGGCCGAAGAGTGAGATGTCCAGAATTGACCAATCAGAAGCGTGGAGCAATGCCCGCATCGTGTCAATTGAAGGGCGCGCATGAGAGCATGTTGCTGACTCCCCACAACCACCCAGATGACTCTTGCCAGCACTTGGATAGAAGAGGTAAGCCTAGAAGGAAGGTAGGTAGGGTACCTACTGCCTTCCCATTGAGGAATGAATGTCCATCAACGTAGAGAAAATTCTATTCATCTTCGTTTATCCAACATCTTCATCGGTCCTTCGTAGGACGATTGGGGAGCTCTTTCCACTTTGTATGTGAGAAATCGGTCCATCTAGATTCTGGCATCTCTATTGCTCCTCGAGGTCATCAATCGGCCGTCTGCCCGATCAAGTTCAGCACGTTGCAGACAAGCATCAGACAAGGCCTCGGCTGCGTCGTTACATCGGAGGAGGACACACGACCTTATTTGACTTGTTTCCTGCTGTCAGCCCTACGCCCTTCCGATTCAGTGAGCTGGTCTATGCCCAGGAATATAGCAGACTAATCATCCTGCTCTCGACATCTTGCGCCCTATTCTATGCCAACAATCCCCGAAATGGACGAGTTCGTCAACTGGGACCAGGCCGAGCCTGCCATGGCCGCTGACTCCGGTGTCGACTTCTCGTCTCTTCAGGCCACTGCTGCCTTTGACCTCAACCAGGATCCCGATCTGGACTTGGTGCTAGCCAACGTCGACGGCGATGACTTCTCCTACTGGGCCTTGGAGCACTTTGGAGCTACTAACCCCGCTGTACCTGTCTCGACAACTACCCCCATCCAGGCTGATGGAATATCACCGGTGGGCTTCGAGGGCCCGACCACCTACGCTGACGTTGCCTGTGCCAATTGTCAAAAGGGTGGCTACTCGTGCAAGACCATCGATGAAGGAAAGTTCCGAGGGTACTGTACTACCTGTGTGGCCCTGAAATGCGAATGCAGCTTCGGTCTGTCCTCTGGGGCCAAGGTACCTTATGCTACCTTCCCTTCCAACCCTTGGCCAACCCTGGGAAATGAGCATCCCAGGCTAGTGGCCGAGGAAGACGTACAGTCACAGGGACCGTTAAGCACATTGGCTGCGGAGTCGGCGCCCGCCATGTCGACAAATTCAGTTTCTGGCAACAATCCACAGTCCATCAGTTCTACGCCAGCTCCTCCTAAAGTCGGCACTCGCTTCTCCAGAGAGGCTCTAAAGGTTCTAAAGAATTGGCTGTCCACCCATACTCGGAATCCATATCCGACAGAAGAGGAGAAGGAGATGTTGCAGAATCAGACCGGACTGAACAAGACGCAAATCACGAACTGGCTGGCAAACGCCCGTCGCCGGAACAAGACGGTACTACCACGATCCACGTCTCCGGGCGTGCGGAGCTTCAGCAACCCGGTCGACATCCCAAGAAGACCCATGGCGTCCATGAATCCACTTGAACGTTGGCAGCATTCTCCCCCAGAACACGAACCGGCTTCCGTGACGGATATTGCTCGTGCCATCACATCGTCAAGCACAGCTGCCTCATCGAGCCTGGAAAGCCCATACAGCAACCACTTCTCCGATGACGGCTCGAACAGATCGCTTTGTGCCGTATCTACCGGCAGCAGTGCCAATACTTCTCACTCCAGTAGTGCGTTCTCGTTCAGATCTCGTGGCTCGCTGTCTTCATTCGGATCACGGGGTCGTAGGAGGCGTAGAAAGAATGTGGCGAGACAGCAGAATGCTCTGGTCAACCCGCTCAAGACGTTTCAATGTACCTTCTGTACCGAAACATTCGGACACAAGTACGACTGGCAACGGCACGAGAAGTCTCTACATCTATCACTCGAGAGGTGGGTTTGTTGCCCCGACGGACCTCGCGAGTTCAACCCGGAAAATAACCAGGTATGCTGCGTCTTTTGCGGAGAGGCAGGTCCCGATGATGCGCACATTGAGAGCCATAATCATTCGGACTGCCAAAACAAGCCCTTGGCAGAGAGGACGTTCTATCGAAAGGACCACCTCAACCAGCACTTAAGGCTGGTTCATGCTGTCAAGTTCAGCAAATGGTCCATGGAGTCTTGGAGGATGGCCACACCGGAGATCCGCTCTCGGTGTGGTTTCTGCGGCATCGTAATGGACACGTGGAAGATGAGGACGGAGCATATCGCCGAGCACTTCAAATCGGGTAAGACCATGGCTGACTGGGCGGGTGACTGGGGTTTCGATGATCCCGTTCTCGCCATGGTCGAGGACGCCATGCCACCCTACCTCATCGACAATGAGCGAAACTCGCCGATGCCGTTCCAGGCCAGCAAGGGAAGCACTGCGTCCCCTCGGAACTGCTATGAGCTGCTGAAAGGCGAGCTCGCCTACCGCATTGCGGTTACCCAGGAGAAAGGCGGCGGAACACCTTCCGATGAGCAACTCCAAGTCGAAGCCTGTCGAGTCATATTTGGGGCCGAGGTCTTCTCGAAGAAGGCTTCATCGGCCGCTTCTTCGTGGCTCCGTGACTTGTTGATGTCCTCGGAGCGGGTCACCAAGCAAGCACAGATGGCGCCAATCAAGAACGATGAAAGGCAATGGATGGCAAGTCTCGAAATCATTGGCAAGGCCCATATATTTGACGATGAACCCATGGAAAAGCAGCTGCAGGACTTTGTCGACTCCAAACGCTTCCTAGGATTAACAGCTCTGGACAGTGAGTTGCAGGCTGAGGCCTGCAATATCCTCGGCCGTCTGGAGGAAAGTTCCGGTTCTCCGTGCCCGGAGGTATACAACTTTCTTCTGCGCCTCATCTGCCAGTCAACAAATTGGCTGGCGCCATTCCGTCAGCGAGCTCATCTTCCCCGCTCGGAAGAACTCGTCAATGAGAACCTTCGGCCAAAGGATCCAACACAGATCGATATCACGATCCATAACGAAAAGAGACTGGAGGCCGAGCTCTCCGAATACGTGCAACACAAAACATCCGCCGGCGTCGTTCCGACTGATGCTGACCTACAGCGTCAAGCTCGCATGATCATCTACGGCGTTGACGATGGCTGGAATCAGACAGTGGCAGACAACGCAGCTTGGCTTACCGACTTCAAGAACCGACACATGAAGCCGTCCATCGGATGCAGCTCTCCACCACAAGACCTGGGCTCAGCCACACCCAGCACGAGGATGTATACTTTGAACACAATGAAGCCTTCACAGCATAACTCTGCGAGCGCCGCCGCGCCGATCAGGCTTGGAGCATTCTACCTCAATGATGCCAACTGTTACCGGCGGCTCGAAAGGGAATTGTCTCGTTATGTGGCGTCGAGCATGTCTCCTAAAAATCCCAATTCACATGTGCCATCCGACGAAGAGCTGCAACATCAAGCGCGATGGATTCTCTACGACTCGTAAGTTGAGCCATGATACCACTGGGTTCACCGCGTGCCACTGCTAACGATTGCCATAGTGATGATGCATGGAACCAGACCGCAGCAGACAATGCCGAGTGGCTCCGACGTTTCAAAAAGACGGCAGGCATTCTGAACGACTCCACCATCCCCGGTCTCCCCGATTACGACACTAAGATCATTACACAAGGCGGCACAGGGTTCACTCCGCCCTACGCCATACCCAACCCCAGCACAGTTGCTGCCGTTTGCTCGACTGGGAGTGCTACAAGTCCGGTAGCGCAGTACTGTCAGGGCATCATGGAGGGCCGCTATGAGCGACCTGGAGTCGTCTTCTGCTCCCGTGAGCTCGAGAAGGGACTGTCAGAGTTTGTCACCGCTCAGAGCCTGCTACCCGGATGGAATGCCTTCCCTTCCGATGAGGAACTTCGTGTCAAGGCCCGTGAGATTATCGGGACGCAGCAAACCCCTGCTGACGACCAGTGGCTGCTGGAAAGGTTCAAGATCATGATGAGGGAGAAATTGGGAATAACTCCGAGTCCCCAGAATCGGTCAACCTCTCAGACACCATCCTCGGCCTCCGATTGCGCTGTACAGTCGACGGGTGCATCATCTGCAACGGACCTGCTGAGCATGCCGCTGGACATGGATATGAGTGTTTTTGACAGTCAGTATACGGATCTGGTGGGCGAGATGAGCTTTGATTTTGATATGAATATTCTGATGTCTTGAACATGCTTGGGACAGGGGTGTTGCAAGCTCGCCAGGGTGAAAAGTTAAAAAGGTGAAAACATAAAAGAGGACGACTTGGCGAAGAGGCAATGTTGATGAATGGGTTCGGATGGTGTGATACTGATACCTTCGAGAAAATATCATATAGGATGGCGTTTGACGGGTTGTATTTCATGTATCAGGAGCATGTATGGGGCTTTTGGGCATTTTTGTATGGTAAATCAAAGTATACATAAATATCATACGCAAAAAGCGGGCAATGGTTTCCAGGTGGTCAAGGTTGAGGTTCTGAGTTGGTGTTAGCGATAGTTTCACATATCGACCCCACACTAGTCTCGACCATTAGGTCCCTAGAGGTACCTACCCTATAGGAACCCTCTGGCGAATGAGCTTCATCTCAATTGTGACGTTGAAGGAACATTCCAGTTTCCAGATACTTACTTTTAGTCTGGCAAGCACCCAACACCTACCTAATGTACCTCTAATCCGACATTCCTCAGGCATACTCCTGAAATACATATAGATATGTCACTCTTTCCCATGTTTCCCTTGCTGCGTTCTCTGTCCAGGCGCCGCTTTTCAGCCGCCAGTGTCTTCACCAACCAGGTCTCGAAGGTCACCTCACTTCCATCTCGCCGTTCCCTTCACCTAGCTCCCCCGTTCCTCTTGGATGACTATGTGCCGCGATACCAATTGCTGTCTGCAAGGGAAGCCTCAAAGAAACGGTCAGCTGCCCAGGCGCATCTGGCAAACTGCAACCTTTGTCCTCGGCTATGCGGCGTCAACCGCTATGAGACCACCGGAATGTGCTTGATCGGGGAGAAGGCCAAAGTCAATGTCATAGCTCCCCATTTCGGGGAGGAGCCGTGTGTGCAAGGACACAACGGTAGCGGGTCCGTCTTCTTCAGGTATGCCACAAGTGCTGTGATAAACTGGATGCGTGGAAGGGTGTAACTGATGGGGTGGCCGGTTAAGCATGTGCAACCTCCGTTGCGTGTTTTGCCAGAACCATGATATTTCCCACCAGCGGAACGGGATGGACCTGTCGCCCGAAGAACTGGCCGATTGGTTCATCAAATTGCAGGAGGTTGGGAATGTGCACAACATCAACCTTATCACGCCTGAGCAGTAAGTATACGATCCTCACAAACAGTAAGATGAACTGTTGCACCTCACACTTGAATGCACAGCGTCGTCCCCCAAGTAGCCCTGGCTATTCTAGAAGCCAAAGATAAGGGCTTGACTGTGCCCATCATCTATAACACATCAGCCTACGACTCCCTTGCCTCCCTGGAGCTGCTGGACGGTCTGGTCGACATCTACCTTCCAGACTTCAAAATCTGGAATCCAGCCACGTCCAAGCGCTTGCTGAAAGCTGACGATTATGCCTCGGTTGCGAGGGAGAGCATCAAGGCCATGCACGCACAAGTAGGCGACCTCTGCTTCACGCCCGACGGTATAGCGAAGAAAGGCCTGCTGGTCCGCCACCTTGTCATGCCAGGTCTGGAAGGCGAAGGAGCGCGGATCATGAGGTGGTTGGCCGACGAGGTCAGCAAGGATTGCTTTGTGAATATCATGGAACAGTACCACCCGGATGCCCACGTGGGGAAACCAAAGAAGCGTGGAGATACGTCAGACAGGGCAGGAGATAACCCTGCCGAGACTCGGTACGCCGAGATCAACCGGCCTGTTACCATGGACGAGGTCTCTGCAGTGAGGAAAGCAGCCGAGGCAGCTGGCTTGTGGAGGTTCTGCGACCCGCCCAAGCATGGAGGATTCAATATCTGAGTCGATCCTGATTCCTGGAGCGAAGCGTACGGCGTCCACACCAAACTGTCGGGACCGAGTTATTGTATTGTTCCTGTCTCATGGAGGACGTCAGGAAATGGGCATTCCATGGCCGCCACTTAGAGAATCAATTGAGCTGCAGCCGGGGGGAGCCGCCACTTGGGCTGAAAAGGGAGAGCGCAAACAAACAAGCTTTACAAACAACCTGGAACCATTTACCACATTCTTCTTTTCTTGCAGCCTCAAGAGCACAAATCCTCCTCTGCGCCAAGATCTGGCCAACGTGCTTCTTTGTTCGGTTATCGATCAACAGCCAACAGTATGAAGCCGCTGTGATGATAGAAACCTTCTACCCCGGAATATGGCTGCTATTCTTCTTCCACCTGGGCTAGTCCACGGGAGGTCCCATGCTTATATCCACGGCTGTGCGGGATAAAGCAGTGTCCGAAGGGATGGGACAAGATACTGCTATTAATACTTTATCATGTTCAACATGGAAAAGGCCTCCTGGACATTCTCAACTCGCTGGCGAGGACATGAGGAGGAATACGCAACAACATGAGCCACACAAACCAGGTCAATCACCATCATCAGAGGAGCAAGAGCTGCAACCCGCCTACATCGTCAACATGGCGAAGCAGATCAACACCTTCGCCTCGCCCCACGGACCGTAGTCCGGCCTCTTCCTCCAGCAACACCGAAACTCCCTCCAACCCATCCACGACATCAACCAAAGATGACCCAAAACAACCGCCACGCCGCAAACCCCGCCCGAACCTCCAGCGCCTCGCCTCCCTTCAATGGTCCTCGGGCTTCACGCAAGCCCTCTCACCCGACCCGCGGGACCCCTATACCGAGCGGTCCTACTTAATGCAGAACCTCCAATCCCAGGACGTCCGGGCGAAACGCCTACTGTCCCGCCTCACCTCGGCAGAGGAGCGGCTCGCCCTGGCCGAAGTCGAACGCACAGTCCCCGGCGAGGCGCGCAGGATCCGCAAGGAGATCTCTCTCCTCAAGGCCAAGATGGCGGAGAATGCCCAGCAGGAGAGGCTGACGCTGTTGCGGTTGAGCGATCTGTACGTGGAGATCCAGGGCAGAGAGAGGTGGACTGCCGTCCAGCGACAGAAGGCGATGCAGGGCTTCGTGGCGAGCTTGCCGCAGTATCACTACTACCCGGTTCAGGCACCTCCGCCGCCGCCTCCGACTGCCGTGAATGGGAGTTTTCCGGCTGCGGCGGTGGAGCAGTTCGATGCCCAGAGCCTTGCTTCGCTGGCGGAGGCAGAGTCCAACTCGAGCGAGGTGGCGCTCACGCCGGGGTTCGCGGCTTCGCTTCTCAGCCCGCTGTCGCCGGACTTTGTTCCTGGTAACCCCTTTGCGGAGAACATCTTCTGGGCGAAGGGATCAATGCCTGAGAAGGTTGATGACGGAGTTGTGAATGATGGGGATGTGGAAGGACGGCGGCCTCATACACCGACTGGAAGCTCCGCTCGCAGCTCATCGGTGCCGAGGTCAGTGGTTACCCTGCCGTATCGCGAGAGAAGGTCCAGCGTTCCACCTCCTAGGTTCATTTGGTCGGATGAGGATGCCGAGGAGCCTGACGTGCCGGGTGATCAGAAAGGTGAGGCGTAGCTGGACTATAACATGTGAACAGATAAATTGGGAACAAGAACTGTCATTATGTATCATAGTTCATCTCATTAGCGCGTCATTATCATATAATCCGTTTCTGACTTATGCAAACTCGCCAAACTGTCCATCGTCAAACCCCAACGCCTCCGCCGACGTATTCTGTCCCCTTGCACTTGGCGGCGGTGGTGCTATACCGCCTCCCTTACTCACACTCGACCCAGGAGGCGGCGGGAGGGCAAACGAATTCAGGTTCGTCGGTGCCTCGTCGCCCTTCTCCTCCGGCTGTGCTCTCGGCCTCTCCCTCCGGCCAAATTTACTGCCCCCAAAACTAACCGTGATAGTCTCCCCCTCCTTCAGACTATAATCCTTCTTCGTCTCCTCCTCCTTCTTCACCGCCTTCTTCTGACTGACTTGCGCGGCACTCCTCTCCTCCGCAGTCTCGATCCCAAGCGCCTTCCTTGCCTCCTGCAACCCGACGCTGAAATCAAACGAATCACTCCTCTCCTCAAACCCAAACCCCAACGTCGCTTTCCTCCCCGACGGATCCTGCACCCTCAGCGCGAAGAACCGACTGCTGTCCACCGCGGGCTCCACGACCGCGGGGGTGGTGTACGGTGCCGCGGCGAAGAGCTGGCCGGAGGAAGGGTCCTCGAGGACGATGTCGACTTTTATCCTGTCCGGGGCGGAGGGCTGGGGGATGGAGGTTTCGAGGACGCGCATGCGGCAGGTGAAGATGTGGCGCTTCGGGTCCTCGGTCCAGGTCGCGGCGATGTACTTGCCTTGGGTCGAGGAGAGGGGCGGGATGTTGTAGACGTGCACTTTTTGGTTGAGGAAGAGGATGCGCTGGATGGCGTCCGAGGGAAGGGGGGTGCCGGTTGCTGGGTCTATTGTTTCCATCTTGAAGTCGAGGCTGTAAATCTGTAATATGGTTTGCTAGCAGTGTTATGAAGTTCCGAGAGATCCAAACTGATAGCACGAGTCTTTGAATATCTGAAAGCTTCACATTGGCCGTGTAATAGGGGGTGGACGGTGCCTGATGCAGGGGTCCAGTAACCAGCTGTAGCTCCCCGCTAAAGTCACAGTGGTAACAGATAAGCTTCCTATCAAGACGTCAGTTGAGCTCCCGCTCCACACCCCGCCAAAATGTGGGCGGCAACTGCTGGCAATTTGACATCAGTTGCTCTTGAGCCTTGACTCACCAAGCATTGTGCATTGTTGTTTGACGTACTCTCGAGGTTATCTGCATTTCAAAGGCCACTATTATCCGCAACACCTATACCAATATACGGTAATTAGGCAACGTCCCCGTTGTGCAACATCACGGAAATCCTCACTCGATCCTTACATTCATTTCCTGAGGCAGTCCAGGGCGCGGCAGGAAGCGCGAAGCAGCACAACTACCAGAGTCAAGATGACAACGGGCGATGTCACCAAACCCGAACCCCTAGCTATACGGACGGCTCAAGCCTCGGCACAAGATGACAGCACACCCTTCGAGTAAGTCTGTCAAGTTACCCAACAGTGGCAGTCACCGCCCTGCTAACCCACCCCAGCATCGTGCAAGAATACCGCACAATCCTCGCCTCCGACCCCGAGATCTCCATGCCCGTAGCCGCCATCGAAGCCCTGATCGCCCTCCTGGGCCGCACCTCCGCCACAACCGCCATGGAGACGGTATCCGTGATAAAAACGCACGCCGAGCTCCTCCAACAAGCCGTCAGCAACCCGGTACCCCTGAAGGCCGGCACCGATCTCTTCCAACAGTACCTCCTGCGGTCGCTTAAGGGGCAGGCCGCAGCTGGTTCCGCTCCCCCTCTCTCCTTCGACGAGACCAGACAACACCTCCTCCGAAACAGTCAACGATTCGTCACGCGCGCAAAGGCGGCGCGAGAGACGATCGCATACAAGGGCGCGGCGTATGTCAAGGATGGATCGGTGGTTCTCGCGGCCGGAGGGTCAAGGACGGTGAAGACGCTTTTGCTCAGGGCGGCGGATCGACATGTCGAGCGGTGGGGCAGCCCGAGGTTCAAGGTTGTCTACGTTATGGACGGGAGTCGCGATAGTGTGCCCGCCGTAGAAGCCTTACGAGAACGCGGCGTCCCAGTCGCAGAGATTGAGCAGAGCGCGGTGGCATTCACATTACGAGCGGCAAGAGTGGATATGGCATTTGTGGGCACCGAGGTGGTGGTGCAGAACGGTGGTCTCCTTAGTAGGATGGGCACCTTTCAGCTGGCTACTCTGTGTCAGGCCATGAAGATTCCTTTTTATGTGGCTGCCGAGTCACACAAGATTGTGAGGGTATACCCGCTCAGCCAGGCGGACCTGCCGAGATGCGGCGTGAGGCAAGACGTCTTGGAGTTTAAGTGCGCGGAGCAGCAGAAGGCGGAAGAGGAGGATAGCCCGGATTTGTTCAATCGAAGCTTCGGACAGCAGGCTTCACCGATCGACTATACTGTACGTCAAACGCGCACACCCTAATTCTGGGGCTACTTACTAACATTGCTTGCAGCCTCCGGAGTTTATCTCTTCTATTATCACAGAACAGGGCGTCAAGATGCCGGCAGCGGTGTATGACTTGATCCTAGATTTATACACATGAACGACCTTCCCAGCATCTGGCATGGCCCGGCTACGAGATGAATGCGCAGAGGCACAGCCCTGGTGTTAACTTTGATGAAGCTCTACCCGCACCTCATCACGAGGCTCTGAATAACGACAACCCGGAAGAAGACGATGGCAGGGGGGGGGATGACAAACCGTCCGTGTGACAAGGTCCGGGCCGTTGCACATTATGTGGATGTTTTACGTACAATGACTCTCTTCCGACGCCTGAAAAGCAACATTGGCAGAGTCACGCACATTCAGCTTCGCCGCTATGGTTACGGCTCGGACACATTAGGGCACTGCTTGAGTGAGCAGGAGGATGTTATCTGACGCATGCTAGCCAGTGTTAGTTAAGGTATAGGCCTTTCAGATCGTCCTCCTTGACACACTCAGAGCCAGACAGTTACAACAAACCAAAATCATGCCCATCTACTAAAGTTCCATAAGTCGCTCGGTAAAGACAGTGACTGCAAACAAGTATATGCTATCCGCTTCCTGTTTCCATATCAGTGCAGACCTTCATGTGTCCCCGGCCCGCTACTTAACATCCCTCACAATCCTCGCACCACACCAAGCATACGGATAGTTCCGCTGGTACCAATTCACACTATTTTTCCAGTCACGTTAGCACATCTTTCATCCCTATCACGGCAGTTAGTGGACAACAACTCACAAAGACTTCCTTCCCGCGATCCTGGGATGCGTGGCCCAACTACCGCCAAGCACAATGTTATGCTTCCCGTCGAAGAAATCGGCCGTGTACGCCGGGTACAAGTCCATGGGCTTGAACCCCTCCCACTCCTCCAACACGCTGCTCGTCCACTCCCACACACCGCCCATCCCCTCCTGCCCGGCCAACTCCCCGGCCCTCCCCGTCACCGGCACGGGATGCCAATGTTGGAACCCGACGTTGCAGCCGTCCAGGTCCACGAACAGACTGACATCCCGAGAGGAGGAGGAGGAGGAGGAGGATGGGGGTGTTTCCTCGACGCCGTCGCCGGAGAGGTGGCCGTTGACGGCGGGGACGGTGCGGGAGAGCTTGCGGTTGGTCTTGTTGGAGAGGGAGGAGACGAAGTGGTAGATGGAGCGGGTCTCGGAGAAGGTGGGGATGCGGCCGCCGTAGTAGCGGGCGCAGGAGGAGAGTTCATCGTAGGAGGCGAAGATGGGCCAGTCCAGGGCGTGGCGGAGGGGGACGAGGCCGTAGACGGTGCGGACGGAGAGGGGTGTGAGGAAGGATTCTGGGAGGGAGGAGGAGGAGGTGTTGTGGTCGTCGCTGCCGTTGGTGGAGGTGGAGGAGGCGGTGGCAGATCCGGCCCAGGATGCGGGGAGCTTGGTGATGTTGTTGGCGTACATGTAGCGTGCGTACTGGGGGGGTGTTAGTATGTGGTGGGCGGGGGATCTATGGATATAAACCATACCTCCTCGTTCGTGATTGGCCGTCCCTTGGCCTGGAAGGCATGGACCTTGACCTGCCTCTTTGGCTTTTCGTTATCCCTGATTAAGAGTCAGATTTCCCCCCTGTTCCAACAATACTGGAAGAGGTGACACGCAACATACCATCCATAGTCCAGAGCGACATCTGTAGCATCGTCCGGCTCGTCAATACCGATCGTGATCTCCTGCTCTGGCACGTCAAACCACTGGTTTTCCACCCTAGCAGCCCTGGCTTGTTCAGCCATCTTCGCCCAGTCCGGCTGGTGCGCGATGGGTGGCGGCAGGGTCCTGTCGCTCTGCAGCATCATGTACAGCAATGTCTCGAGGTGCATGGCCTCATGCTCAAAGCCAACCCAGATGGCACGCCCGACATTGCGAGGGATCTTCTCAGCTCCGGCCTTGTAAAAGCCCCGTAGTCTGGCACGAACCCTGTCCTGGTATTCCAGGATCTCTTTCAGGGGTGGCCACTCATCGGGTATTTCCGAGTGGGAATGGCAATGTTCCGGGTTATCAACATCTGGGTCGATGCCACGCTCGAAGATCTGGTAGTAGTAAGCTGGGTCGGAAGGTGGGAGCTTGGTGGTCTTGGTGAGTTGGATGTCGAGGAAGGTTGGGATGTGGCCGAGGTAGAAGATGCAGGCGTTACGGAGCTTGATTGGCTTGTTGTGCAGCTCCTCGTTCGGCATCATCTGCTGTGTGACGGTGTCCCATGCCGTCCACAGGGCCTCCCAGTCGGCTACGGTGGGTAGAGCAGAGCTGGCGTACGAGCTTGGAATGAGGCTGAAGGGCATTTTGGGCCTAGATAGCATGTGTAGTCCTGTCTAAGTTAGTATGAGTTCCTAAAACGTACAACTTCCCAGCTCAGGGCCACGGGGGGCTCAAAGTCAAATAGTCTCAGGCTTTTCATGTTGTGAGTTGACCGATGCCCCGCACCTCTACACCATCACGTAGGCTGACCATGATGGTATGCGGTAGGTCATCGAAGCATCGCTCTTGTTCCTTCAACATGTGGCAACGTGTGATGACAACTCCCTCCTGGCATAGGAAGGCGTGGGGGGGCGCAGCGTCTCTCTCCGCATGCATGAAGCCCATAACGGCACAGGCACAACCCTGGGAAGACCACTTACCATATTCATCGTTGAGCTTCCACTGAGCAGCTTCAGTCATACCAGCCGAGCTCCAGAGCTTTTCTGCTTCGACTTGGGACCACTTCAAACTCTGTTCGACCTGAACACGCTCATGGGTTTGGATGACCTCACCCATGACCTCTGTTGGACGAACAGGCGAATAGAAGGCTTGGTGTCGTCCCCCCTCAGCATCATAGACATATTCACCAATGACTTTCCAGTCCTTGATGTTGAATGCCTCATGGCCCAGGATACTATTTGCGTGGACGAGTCCGTTCAGCACGAACCTAGTGTCGAATATTAGCCTTCACTTGCCTGGGTTTCTGGACATATGGGCTCAAGACATACTCATGAGTTAGGCCTTTGCTGTCTATCAAGAAACGAGTCAGTATATTCCGTCATGGAGGCATCATTTACTATTAGGCTTACCGTTGTATGCGTGGCTGACGTCGAGTTAGTGAATGACAAACGGCGCGAAGGGGTCTTGGGAAACATACTATACTCTGGCCGGGTTATTACACCCATCCAGTCCGATCAACATCTTGTCATCGGCACTGAGCACTTGGGCAAAGTCCCGCAAGAAACCAGCAGCTTCATCTCTGTTGAAGTTGCCTGCCCGTTCTTGTCAGTATCGATCTGCGCCTGAACGAAGAGCAGATTCGAGCCGGAGAGCTTACCGATACTGGAGCCGAGGCTGAGGATGCACTTGCGCCGTGAGATGTTCATAGGTTCCTTGAGCCATTCTCGACCGTCATCATAGGTCCCCAAGAGACCACGACATTTGACATGACGGTAGGCTGGCACCTGCGCCAGTGTGCGTTCCAGCTCTGAACGAGACAAGTCGAGGGCGAAGTAGTCGACCTGCTTCTGAGCATCCTCAAGAGCTTGAAGGAGCAGGTTTACTTTTCGCAGGTTGCTGTGGTCATGTCAGCGTACACCAACGGCAACGGTCAGGGTCGGGCAGGGCCTACCCGCTTCCAAGCTCGATGACCATAGACCCCGATGAGATGTGCTCGGCAATCTTGGCTGAATGAGCCTTGAGCAAGGCTATCTCGTCATTGGTCAAATAATACTCGTCCAAGTACGTGATCTGGAACTTTTCATGTTAGCGCCATCGAAGTGTCTATGGCGTGATTGACGGGAACTGACCTCCTCAAATAGTTGGAGACCCCTCTCATTGTACAAGAGAAGGGTGGGCATGGTCCGCGGGCCATTCTTGGGGTGGATCTGGGACAGGATGTCTTCCTTGAGATTGATCTCGACAGCCGCACGCCGAATGTCCAGGATCTCGATATTGGTCTTGGCCCCCGGCTGAGTGCCATTCACTCCGTTTTCCTTGGCCATGGGCAACGATCCGTTCGGACCGCGAGGGCCAGGTACATCTACAGACGGCATTGCTTGGGCCTATTATGGATAAACGGTGTCGATTCGAAGGGAGCGAAGAAAGCAGGACCACTAATATGGGCCGAAGGGGTTGTGGATTGTGAGGCAAGAGGTACTCCAAGGAACCCGGGTGCGTTATAAGTGATGAGATGGGATGAGGAGAAGGAAGAGTGCGTGCAGTTCGGCTTACAATGGCAGTTGGGATGCAAGGCAGGGTCTCGTTTACGTGTGCGGGCACTTGTCAAGGCTTGGTAAACATTGGACAAGATGCCGTATGTTCTCCATTTATGTAGGTAGGTACACTTGGACTCGATCGAGTATGTGCTTAGTGTGCCCCATTTTCAACCTCAGTCTTTCCCACTCGATCAGTACTTCCGAGCTCCGGCTGACGGCACCCAAGAATGCTAGTGTCAACTTTAAACTCGGGCCATTGGACGTCGAGATGGAAAAGCTATGATGACATGACTGCGATGACAAACCGGCAAAAGAAACATAATAAGCATCCAATGACCCGGATACACTATGACCCCATGGCTTTCTAAAAATCGCATGTCTGGCTGTGGGCATGTTGGTTTATTAGTGTCGTCTGGCCCCGCGGCTACCTAACCGACATCAACAAGTGATCCATCTTTATTTGGGGGGTCAGCAACGGGAAAGCAGCTATCGCTTTTGCCAGCTCTGTCAGCCAAGGCCCTGAATATCCTGCGAGTTTTCCAACAACAACACGGGGGAACTAGACTAGATTCCCTTTGTCATACACGTGCGTTAAGTTGCCTCATCTTGTCGAGCAGAGCGTGGAGGTTGTCTTCAGAAGCCAATCAGGAACCAGCAACCGCATTGAACGGGACCCAGATCCCACGCCCTTTCGCCAACTAACCGGGCTTGATTAGTGACAACGTGGTGATCATGGCCTTGACAGACAACTCGACTTTTGCTCTCTCGCTTTTTACCCCTCCGCTACAATCATGCTCCCCCGCGCGAATAGGTAATGCTGGCTGGTTGATTCGGCCAAAGTCTTGGCTTGTCGTTGGAATGTGTCGGGAATCGGACGTCGATTGGAAGAACGAGTGTAACGTGGCCTGTGCCACAACCCCACTAGCTTACCCAATTCTGATCCGACAACGTCATCGATGTTTGTCGGGAGCCTCAACGTCGAGGTTGAGCTGTATTTCTGTAGGCTTCATCTGGAAGTGTCCTTATGCTTTGATTCATTCAGCTTGTATCTAGGTTGACAGCTGGGATAAGAGAAACCAAACATTTAGAATTCATTGTTGCTTCAGCAGTACGAAGTGTGATTTTGGAAGCCCCTTGTCATCAGTCGATCCAAAAAAAAGCAGGTACCTGACGTACCTGGCTTATGCACCCCGCCCACCACAACAGTTCCAATGCATTATCATGACAAGTCGACCAAACATCGGGAATAGATCAAGTGCGGCAGTTCCATTCACTGTTGGCCATCACACATTGGGACTTACGAGATGTGAGTCTCTCCATGCAAAGGACTCACACGGCCTTGGTAATTCTGCTCTAGAAAAGCCCATGTGGAAAGTATCTATTACGTGTAGTGAAAGACACACAACCCCTCATCGTAAGTATGTAAACACCTCACTTCCTTCACTTCTTGCCGTTCGTCAACTCCTGCTTGGCCTCTCCTAGAAAGAACAGCGATGATTCCTTCTTCTCTCTGAGCCAAGAGCCTGTCCGGTCAGCAATGCTCCCCTTCTTGCCGTCTGTCCCTGGTTTGATCCCCCCATTGGTACTACTAAGCGCGACGTCTGTCTCTTCAAGCTTCGCTGTGCTAGGCTTTCTCATCTTCTTCAGCCTGTTACCTCTGATGCGTCTTGCCTTCTGCTGCTCGTTCCTTTCCATCTTCCGCTTCCGTCTCTCTGCGCGTTTCAGCATCCTGGATGATGGTTCCTAGTCGTCAAGGTTCAAAGATACCGGAACACGGAAGTAGAACTTCTTGGCCATACGGTTGAGCCTGCCACGGAATCGGCCAGAGAAAGATATGCCTGTTTCAGCCTTGGGTTTGACCGACATGGGCGGGTTAGGATAAAGTGACAACCCAGGCAAAGATGATTGGGATGTCGTCCTTCTTCGGCTTGTGAGAACACGGAGACTGGACGCACTCGCTCCACCCTCGCTTGTGTCTGCGAGTAACCGTCTCCAGTAACGGAGAGGATCATGAGTGAAGCTTTTTGTGTCGAAAGGTCTCCGTGCCTTGACTCGTTCCAGAGGTGCGCCTGTGCCATCCAGCGAGTGCAGGTTTTTACTTGGCATGTCCCGATGGACTTGAACTTCGCTGGGTGTAGAAACCGTGAGGGCTTCTGCTGGCCCCTTAGACGATTCAGATAAAGCTGGGACTGTAGCAGACTTGATCAATGTGCTGCTGCTTCCAGCTGTGCCATGCTGGTCGCTTGGAGGGAGAACCTTCGATGCAAGAGACGAACGCTTGGGTAAGTCAAGCCACAGCCATGGAAGGTGTTCGATAATGATCCTGTGTTGCATATTTCTCCAAGGCCCGGGAGCGCCGTTGGCCAACTTCAGCTCGTGTTGGGGCAGCAAGCCTGCCTCCTCCCACTGGTCTAGCACTCTCATAATCTCTGGTTGAATCTCATCAAGGAAGAGCTGGGCAAGTGCCGGATCTATCTTCCGCAGTTCCTTGAACTCTTCTTCACTTCCCAGATCAGATTTGGCCATGGCGTTCTTGAACCGCTCCAACATCTCTCCCTCGGTCTGGGGTGTATATCTGGCAGTCAGAAGCCTCCAAGCCTCGACCTCTTCTGGACGCTCTACCACGTGCAACTCACGTTTGTACCGGATCATGAGGCCCAGAATTGATAACTGCTCGCTATCTGCCTCCAGGCCTCCAAGCCCCAAAGCACCGGTGAAGTCCTTTATCATTGCGTGAAGGTACTTATCAGACATCCCCTCGTCCTTCAGACTTGTCCCGACTATTCTCAATCCGCGATCCAGTGCCATCATTCTTGGGAAATAGAGGTCTAGGTCTCCAGACCTCTCTTGAAACATCGCCACGAATCTGCTAGCGTTTTCTTTAGGCGCGTCTTTGGCTGCGGTCATCGCCGTCATTGCTGTGAGTAAGTCTTGGGCGCGTCCCAGTATTGCGTCAAGGGCAGGGTTTGCCTCGTGCTCTACGGCTAATGAATTGGGTAAGGTGCCAGTAGCTGACACCGAGGTTGCAGCCGTCCCGCCATCATTGCCATCCTCATGGTCGACTGACAGCACAGATTGCGCAGGTGAAACGAGCTCTGGGACCTCCTTCTCATTTTCCGCTTCGTCATATACCATGACCTTGGTCAAAAGAGAGTTGGTAGCGAGCCCTTTAGACATATCCTGCCCGAGCGATTCGAAGGGGTAGCCCCTGAAGGTCCTAGGCGGCGACTTGGGATGCTCTGGGGGAGTACGGACGCCTTCTGTTGGGTACGAAGAAGAAGGACTGCGGTAATGACCCAAGCCCGAAGTGTCCGTACCATGGTCAATTCTAGCATTTTCTAACCGACTTGTCCAGTCGGACACCGGCTTGATCGTCGTCGGCACGGATAGCAAATCTTGTGGCTCTGGCATAGTATGCATGTTGCTGGCTGCCTTGTCCGTATGCTGAGAGGCTTCGAATGAGAATGTCTCGAGTTGGGGAGTTTTGACCTTTGCAACCGGTGGAGGCAGGTTACCTTGAGAAACGCTTTCATCAGTGCTAGTACTCTCTGCAGCGGTCTGCAGAGCGTTCTCTGACTTGGTTCGAAAAGGGTTGCGGATGGAGTTGCGGAATGTCTTGCGAAGAATGCTGCCGCTTGCCGGGCGACGCAGCTTCTCATCGTTGGCCTTGACTGTGGAGTTGGATAGGAGTAGCTGGGAGTCCATGACGATAGGATAGCAAGATGCCGTTGAAGACGAGGAGCTAGACTGGGTCGAATCCTTTTCCTTGCTCTTGATCTGAAAGGTCTTGAGGACGCTGCCTCGCTTCAGCCGACTACCAGGTTTGGAAGGCTGCAGTGTGGCAAATGGGTTGTCGCCGCCGTTTTCCTTTGCCGTTCCATTGCCCAAATCAGCTTCACCGTCTTCCCCTTTCAGGCTGTGATGAACGTCATTAGCCACGGCGTCGTTGCGAGTACTGGATGGCAGCGTGTCTCGAGCGTTCCTCTTGCTGGTGGGCATTTCGGGAAGCGTATGGGCTGCAAATGAGTCGATGGCCATTCTGACAGCTGTTGAAGTGCCGATAGTCTCGGACAGTGTTAATTTGATAGAAGCAGGAATAGACTTCCCGGCTTGAATATCCGTTATCCAATTCCAAAATTGAGGTGACGCGTAAACAGCTACTGATCGAAAAGGCGACTTTGCAAAGGGAAGAAGAGAAGCATCTGAGGAGCCTACCATGGGAAAATGATCATAGAGTGTCTTCGACCCAACATCAGGGATGTGCTTTCCTCACCCTTCTGTGCTGGAAAACAAAACCCCAGTGAGCAGGACCCTCAGGCAGGCACCGAGTACCTTCCACATCCTCAAGGGATAGCAACCCACAGGATCCTAGCAGACCTTCATAGCGGTATTTCTAATGCCGGCCGAACTTGCTTGATGTTGATTGAATCCTACACCTCACATGACTGTAACCTCGCAGGGACGAGTTTGGTCGTCCACGTCGCCGACTAAGTGAAGCTGTCACCCTCTCAGCGTCTTGAGCTACATTACTCACTCACTAACATACAGTGATCAGCATTGTTGGATTTAGAGCGACATCTCCAGCGGCCATGTCCGCATTGGGCTTGTGTAAAGTTCGTGATCCCGACGGTTGTCGTCGGCTGACTTGCGGATCGCCTAGGGTTGGGGTTGCTGTCATGGTACGATCACGTACCTAGGTTAATAACATCTCATGCCCCCAAGACCTTCAAGTCGACGACAAACGGATCGGTTCTGACCTTCCTCACCTTCCGAGTCAATTATACCTTGGATTGTCTTCTCACAAAAAGATGTCCTCCTCTCTTCCTCCAGCCTCGGGCGACGTCCCACGCATCACAGTTCTAGGCTCCCTGAACATCGACCTAGTCTCCTATGTCTCCCACCATCCAGCACCAGGCGAGACCATGACCGCCAACTCCTTCGCCGTCTCGCCCGGTGGAAAAGGCGCTAACCAAGCTGTTGCCTGCGCCAAGCTCTCCGTCCATCGTAACCACAACTCCCGCACGGCGCAAGTCTACATGGTTGGCGCCGTGGGGGCAGACACATACGGGACTATCCTGCGTGACAACCTCTCCCGAAATGGTGTTTCAGTGGAGGGTAGTGTGGCTGTCAAGGAGGGACTGAAGACTGGTATTGCCATCATCGTGGTGGATGAGCCGACTGGTCAGAACAGAATTATCCTTAGCCCCGAGGCGAATCACTCGCTTGTTCCGGATGACTTTGCTTCAGAGGAGAAGATGGATGAGAATCTCGGCGAAGGAAAAAGGCCAGACTTGCTGATTATGCAGCTTGAAATTCCATTGGAGACGGTGTTGAGGGTGCTGGATACTGCCCGGAAGACGGGAACGAAGGTATTGCTGAACCCAGCGCCTGCCGTGGAACTGCCGGATGCTGTTTACGATGGGCTGGAGCACCTTGTGGTCAACGAGACAGAGGCTTCCATTCTGGGCCGGGTCGAGGAAAGTGTCTTGGACAGTGAGGAGGGACTGGAACGGGTTGCTAGGAGTTTCGTGGACAAGGGCGTTGAGAATGTCATCATCACGCTTGGCGGTCGAGGCGTGTACTATATGCAGAAGGCGAGCGGGAAGAAGGGACTCCTGGCAGCAGAGAAGGCGAAGGTGGTCGATACTACGGCTGCCGGGGACACATTTGTTGGACAGTATGCCATTGAATCGGTGCAGAAGGGGGACTTCGACATTGTGGCCGCGGTGAAGAAAGCCAACAAGGCGGGCGCGAAGACGGTGGAGAGGATGGGTGCTCAAGACTCGATACCGTGGGGTGACGAATTAGAGCTCTGAGGGCTACATTGCTCGAAATAACAATAATCGATGCTTTTCTGCGACCAGCTGAAATCGGAGGACAATGGCTGCACTGCTTAGCATCTCCGGGACAGTCCTAAGGTACGCTGATTCTTCCTCTGGTTCTTATATCGGCCCTCACGAAGCATCGCACCTGTGTCTGGCGCCCATACCATCAACAGCCTGTTGTCTGGGTACCTGTAGCTATCTCATTCTGTGACACCGGACAAGATGATGCTCATGCATTGGTACAATGGTACATATCCAATATCCAAACCTAAACGCCATCCGACATGCCATCCAAGGTCCATACCTCCAGAATCCCACAGATGACGTGCGACCTACAGCATATACCTGAATTTCCTTCTTCCTTTCCCTCTTCCATCAACAAGACCCATTTCTTCCTCACCATTCCGTTCCAACTCCTCCACCCCTTCCTCCTCATCCAGCCTTTTGTTCAGCTTTTGAAGCCACCACCTCAACCCCGCCGCCAGCGCCGCTACCCCCAGCATAGCACACGCACAAACACTCATCCCACTCGTGTAGAAGGGTCCGTCCGCTGCGGGATACAGCCTAGCTCCAACTAACGGTCCACACTGACCTAGGACCTGCAACAATGCAAATCCACCGCCGCGTTTGGACTCATCCGCCTGGTTATTCACGCTCCACGCTATTGTCAAAACAACCACGGTGAAGAACCCTGCTGCAGCGGGATAAACAGCGAGATATCGGACAAGGCTGGCGGAACGAAGATGGAAGGTCGTGGACAACGCCAGCACAGCGTAGCCAACTGCTGATGTTAACGCAGCAGCGATGAGGAGAGGAGAGCGGGCGCCTGTTCGGTCCGAGATGTGAGCTGTTGCCAAGACAATGAAGAAAGCCGCCAGATATGGTGGTGCCGCAAGGGCTTGGGAGGACAACGGCGAGTGGCCCATCTGAGTGAGGATGGTCGGGAGGAAGACCGGCAGGGAAGAGTATGCCATGTTCGCCAAGAAGAAGATAGCGCCCGTCAACCAAGCTGTCGGATCAGCGAGAACAGACAGCGTCTTTCTCACATCCACCTTCTTCCCCGCTCCTCGACCCTCTCTACCTACTTTCCCCTTCCCCTTCCCTCGCTCCTCCCCCTCCCCTCCCTGCCCCATCAACCTAAGCACAGCAACTCTCCTCTCCCTCCCCGTCAACCACGCCACCTTCCCCGGCCCATCCGGCACAACCCTCCAAGCCAGCACGCTCACCAACACACTCGGGAACCCCTCCACCAAAAACAACAACCTCCACCCCCTAATCCCACCCCCTTCTCCCAACCTCAAAATCACCCACCCCAGCGTACTAGCCACCATCGTCGCCAGCGGCGCCGCACTCACAAACACCGCCGTCCTGAACGCCAACTCCTCCCTCCTGAAGAAAAAGCTCAAATAGTACGGCACGCCCGTGAACGCCGCCTCCCCCACCCCCAACAATCCCCTCAGCAGAATCAGCATCGGGTAGTTCACCGCCACGGCCTGCAGCGAAGCCAGCAACCCCCACGACAGCACCACCGCCGAGACGTAGATGTGCGCGGGTATGACGCGCCAGAGGAGGGACATCCACTCAAAGGCAATGTAGGCGAGGTAGAAGGTCTGCAGGGCGTATTCGTAGTAGTGCTCGTTGGCGGGCACGGATTGGAGGTCGTCGTCCATGCCGGCGACGAAGGCGTTGCCGATGTTGGAGCGGTCGAGGAAGGAGAGCATGTAGCAGAAAGCGAGGAAGGTGACGAGGCGTCGGTCGAGTTTGCGGAGGACGGCGGTTTCTTCTTGCGGCGTGTAGGGGGGTTTCGCGGGGTGTAGACGGCTTCGGCGGGAGGAGGAGGAGGAGGAGGATCCCGGTTGGGTTCGGGATTTTAGCTCGTATGCTTCTTCTTCGCCGCCGGCGTCGCCGGAGAAGAGGAGTGCGGCGTCATCTTCTGAGTCGCTGTCCGGTGTCAATCGGTCGTCGCTGGCGGACGCGGAGGAGCTGGAGGGACCGTGGTGTTGCCATGCGCCAAGGGGACTTGCTGCGCTGGATTGGGTATTATCCTGCTGGCCCGCCGTCGGAAGATGGGCGGCAGGGCTGGCTTTCATGTTCCCTTTGGCATTGAAGCTATAGTGTCTTTGCTGCGCATTCGAGGCATAGAGGCTACAAGCAACGTACCGATGTTGAATGACCTTAGGCTTTGGGTACGAGGAGGTTCCAGAGGGCAGGTTACACCCCGGTCTGAACCAATGATAGGCCGACCCACTAACACGAGCAGCCGGTCTACTATACTTGATGTAGGTGCCGCTGGGGACGTCTCAGTGACCGCTTACCTTGACTAGGTACACATCGAACAGCGATTGTGTCACGGCAACATATCAGATACTGTGGTTTGACAGGGCTTGATTAATTTTGTCCGCTACATGCTGTATCATCGAAACACACAATCGCTCAGGATCAAGACCCCATATCCTCCGCAACTCCTCCACCGTCTCCGATGACCGACTCTGCCACCGCAACGGGCCCGAATCGATTCCTTTTACTGTGTCGCCCGTATATACAATGGACACAATCCACGTCCCCCTTCTGGTTTCTCCTCTTGATGTCGCGGCCAACTGCTCGTCTATACTGCAAACATCCACACGCCCATTCATCCAGGCGCCACTCACTCAACTTTTCCTCCACAAACAGTAATTATGACTAGAAATCCACTCGCCGCCAGATCAAAACCAGCAAAGAAAGTTGGGCTTCGACCCTTATATGACGGACGAGGGTTGTAAGGGGACGGCGAACCATACAGAGTTCAATGAACCGTCGACGAATCTTAACTGCTGCAGACGAACAGACATACAGAAATTGACTTCGAAAATAGAAAATCAAGAGATGCGTGCATCGACAGGGCAAGAGTCCTCATGTCGTACCGTGTCCTCTATAAACATTCCGGAGGATCGTTGCCGAAGGATAGCGAGTCATGTCGTCAATCCAGTCGGGAACGACCATCCAGAGGGTATCGAAGCGCAAAAAAAACGAAGCTCGTGTTGGAACTTAAAAAGTAGCAAAGCTTCAAAGAAAGAGTTTAGGCCGAAAAATGGCGAGGCACCAGATCAGATGCATGATCAGTTCCAGCCGAGAGAGTTCTCGGCCGCAACTGGTGCCGAGATGTAGGCTGTACGGGCAGAGTTGCCCATGGCGCTCTGGCCGGTTTGACCAGTCTGACCAGTCTGACCGCTACCGTGACTGTGACGCCCACCTGCAACACCACCGTAGGAAGAGAAGTCCCTGCTCAACAGCGCTCCTCCCATGAGCGCTGGACTGCCTACCGGCATGCGCATGTCGGACACGTTGGTGATGGAGCTAGCCCGCCTGTGTGCCTGCTTCTTGCGCTTATACCGCCGGGCAATGACGAACATGGCTGCGCCATAAGCAGCCGCGACGCCCACCACGCCCAAGGCAATACCAGCCGTGGTCGCCGGTTGGCCAGGAGATTTGCTTCCCGAGTCGGAGCCGCCACCGTTGCTGTTACCAAACATGTCGCTATCACCAGATCCGGCGGTAGAACTAGGGGACGAGCCATCGACGCCCGCAGGATTGCCGCTACCATCGGCGTACGAGCCCGGAACAATATCAATGGCCGGGTTAATCTGAGCAGTGAAGTTACTGACGAGCCCATCATTTGGAAACATGGTGTACAGCGGCGAGTTGGGGGTTTTGATGTCCACGCGCAAGGCGTCGATATGCTCGTTCGGATAGGTTAACAGGGCGAGCGTTGTAACATAGCCCATCGATTGTTTCGTGTTGAGAGGAATGAGCTTCCTCATTACCGTCTTGTCCTGGGGAAAGTTGCCAGCTGTGGAAAGCGCTTGTGGAAGCAACTGGAAGATCTGTGCAGCTGCCTTCTCGTTCGACACCACAAACTCGTAGTTCAACGCATACCTGAAGCCGATCTGAATGAGCTGCGTATTGTCAGGCGTTGATTGAGTGCTTGTATCGGGAGTAATGGCCTTGGGCAGATCGCTGGGAATTGCCGAAGCAGTGGTAGGCGCCAAGCCTTGGCTGATCGAAGTTGGCGTGGAGTCGACAATGATTGTTGTCCCAATGTAGGCTGACGTAGGACCAGTTTGCGTGACGGTAGCTGTGGGCGAGATCTGTGTAACTCCAGCGACAGTGGAAGGACTTGCAGAAACACTGACGCTTGCGCTGCTGGATACGGGCGCCGGAGGAGGTGTGGTAGTAGTCTCTGGAACCGAAGTCAAAGGGACTGATGTCACGGGCACTGGAAGTGACGTTTCCGGGATCGTCGAGTTCTCAGCGGGCGCCGTGTTGTTTTGCGTGATAGGAACAATCGTTGGCGGCAGCGAAGACTCTGACGACGGTGGAGTGGTGGTTACAACAGGAGGCGTCGTTGGCGTCACCGGCGGGATATCTGTAGTCGTACCGTTGCCGATGACAGACGTATCCACCGGTGGCGTGGTAGTCGGCGAGTCAATTGGCGGCGTAGTGGGAGTTGTGACATCCGTGGCATTCGAGATCGGCGTAGTAACAATCCCCGTTGAGCTGTCAACTGGAGGAGTGGTGATGGTCGGGCCATCAGTGGCAGTTTCAGTCCCATTCGTTACCGGTGGAAGGACGACACTGGTAGCGTCAACTGGCGGTGTGGTGCTCGTGGGCACATCCGTGGATTCCGTGGCATTGGTGACCGGAGGAGGAACTATAACAACGGAGGACGGATTAGTTGGCTCTAGGGTCAAAGAGGCCGAAACAGACGGAGAGGAGGTATCCACGGGAGCAGTAGTGTCCACGGGAGCAGTAGTGTCCACGGGAGTAGTAGTGTCCACGGTGGTAGGGGTATTGACAGTGGTAGGGGTATCAATGGGTGTCGTAGTTTCCACGGTAGTAGGGGTATCCACGGGAGTCGTGGGCACGATGGAAGGGGATGATTCCACGGTGGTAGGGGTATCCACGGGAGTCGTGGGCACGATGGAAGGGGATGATTCCACGGAAGATATGGGAACCGACGGGGAGGGGGAGGGCTCTGTCAGGGTCACGGAAGGCGAGGAAGGGTCCATGGAAGAGGTGCTATCCACGACAGAGGAAGATCCAATCACAGGAATTCCGGTTCCAGAGGGAATATTGGATAAAGAAAAAGAAATACCTATGTCTGTGGGAGACGGCTCCGGTGTTCCAATGGGCGACGGCTCGTCCGTAGGCACAACGACCGATCCCGTGTCCGTAGAAGTAGGCGTGGTATCCGTACCATTCTGCGATGGTAGAACTGCCGATGTCACGTCGGACGCAATGCTGCTCACCACGGAGCTGATGTCACCGAGGAGGTCCGTCGTCGTGGTTGGGGTAGGCTGAGGGGCCGACTCGTCGGTTGTAGAAGTCACAATGCCGGTGGGAGCAAGAAGAATCCCACTTGAGCTGGTTGTGCCAGCAACCGGCGCCTCGGTAGTTGATTCAGCAATGGGCGTCTCCGTGATCTGCGCCGGGTCGGAAGAGACTGGCGGAACTTCTGTCGTTGTCAAGTTGGCAGCAACTGGCGAGGTCGACGCGTCTACCGGAACAGGCGTCTCAGAGATAACATCGTTTATGCTGGTGGTTGGGAGCACAATCGTAGATGGTATGCCTCCTGTGGATGCCACGACTTCGCTGGTAGTCTCGGCGTCGGTGGAGCTTGCGACAGCACTGGTGCTGCCAGCCTCAGTAGAACTAGGAACGATGGTCGTGCTGACGGCCTCAGCCGAGGTGGGAGCCTCAGTCAAAGTGGGAACTTCAGTGGAAGTGGCAGCATCTGTCGACGTGGGAGCATCAGTTGATGTGGACGCGTCAGCCGAAGTGGCTACTTGCGTCGTAGTCGTCGGCTCAGATGCTTCAGTGAGGGTCGACGTCTCGGTGGCGGCGGTGGTCGTCGAGGGCTCAATGGACAGAACACTGGAGAAGTAGCTTGAGATAACGCTGAGAAGGTTCGGGGGCGCGGTCGCATCGCTGGAAGTTATGATGGTCGTGGTCGGGCTGTCACTTGTGATGTCTGGGGTTGTCTCAGATGCACTTCCCGCAGTACTGTCCAGGCTGGTCGAGCTCGCGTCTGCCGTGGGTGCTGCGGGCGAGCTGGTAGGGGTCGCATCCGAACTGCTCAAGCTGGCATCTTGGTTACTTGTTGGCGAGTTGATGGAGGGTGACGATGATACCATGGTCGAGGGGTCCACCACAATCGTGCTTGCAATGACTATGGTCGTGATATCGGAGTCCGATTGCGAGTTCGACGGGCTCGATCGTTCGGATGTAACGAACTCTGTCGTCGAGTCGGATGGGTCAGAAGGGCTAGCGGACGTCGAGCTGACAAAGGTTGGTCGGTCGGTAAAACTAAGCAGATCGGTCAAAGACGTTGTATCTCTTTTGGTGGTATCCGGCGTTATTCCTCCTAGCGAAGTTTCACTGGTTGCGGGAGACGTCGTTGTGATGGTCATGTTCATGTACTGCCGTTTCACCTGGCGAGGGAAATAGATCCTTGGCCTATCATGCTCGACCGCACCAACAACAGACGCAACCGTGGCCAGGGCGGCCACGAGCACCGAGTTGGAACGCATGGTGACCGTGGTACCCTCCTAATACCGCGGAGATCCTTTTCCGTGTGGTGATCAGAGTGTAGCGGCTGGTAGGTGATGGAGTGAGAGCTTGATGTTTGACGGTGACCGTGTTGGGTTACTGGCGCCTGCTGTCAGCGACAACAAGCAATCGCAGGTGTCAACGAGAAGGCTTACTCTTTCGAAAATGATGGTAGCGAGTGTGTGTGACAATAATGACAATGAGTGGACTCTGGATTCAGGATCGTCAGCAACAGTGAACATTCAGCGACCAGTGCCGTAGCATGAAAGATCCCCAAGATCGTCTTCAGTGAGCTTAGAGGACCAGGGTATTTTGTCGGGCTCCCATTCCCATTTTCTCTCCACCTCCAAACTCAAAACTCCCAAGGAAGAACATCGCCGGCACTGTAAAATGAGGGTATCGGTCTGCATTGAGACAGAGACCAGGCACAGGTTGTCGCCTCACTCACGTTTAAGTAGTGTGATGAAGATGGTTCTTCTTGGGCTGTCGATGTTTACAAGCGATGCTGCGAATAGAAAATAAAAGAGTGACTTGACGAAAGATTCGTCAGAATGGCTGTTGTGGTGTAAGAATGTTGGTGTTGTCGAGATGTCGCGTCACGAACTCATGTCCAAGCTGGCTTCTGGGCTTCCACGTTTTCTGGTACCTCCCGGGCGCTTTTCTTCCTTCCGAAGTCGTGGAAATCGTAAAAGGGGTCGGGGTCAAATCATGAAATCCGCGCCTACGACTCCAATATGGTTGCAAGTCGAAAGGCAAGTCCAACGGGAACGGGGGGGTTAGTAACGAGTGTAAAAGAAGGCAAAGAAACAACGGCGGTCGGCGGGAAGGTGAGGGACCAGGACCAAAAGCAGAAAGAAGGGAATGCTGCGAATACAGCGGTGGTGGTGGTGGGCAAATGAGAGAGGAATGGAGGGAACGAACACAAAGAGCCGAAATGGGGAGGCACAACGCCCAGCGCCCAGGGTTCCAAAGGGAGAGCGGGAGCCCCTGTGAGGAAGGATGGGGTGGGTCCAGAGAGATCGTCCGTACCTGAGCGGCCCCGCTTTCTGTATGCTCCTTTTTCCCAGTTACGGTTCCATGTATCCTTTCGCTGTATATATATGGAAGGGGTACCTGTAGAGGTAACGGTCAGGCTCAATGATCTTGCAGGAAAACTTGGCATTGGCATCGATGGCATCAATCCGTCTGATGGATTCTCATCGCACAGGACGGGCGGACCTCCACTAATCACAGTCCACTTCCACGGGCGCTAGAAACAATCCCGAATCCCAGTATCAACTGTCAGGCACGACAAGGAGACAACGGCTACGAAGTACCTACGAATACAGGCAGTTCAAGGTGCATCACGTCTCTCATTCGAGCTGGGGAGAGAGAGGAATTGCGTGCAAATGGCGGTGGTGCCTTGATGGTGGATCCGCTCGATATGCACTGCATCTCTCCTGCATCTTGCTTTAATCTCTAATTCGTAGACGTCGTAACGAAGACACCTCCCAGCGGCTTTGCGGCGCCCATGTCAAATGAGGCAAAATTAATGATAGCAGGCTGTGGCGCTTTGGCATGGTCCGGTTTAAGACTGGAGGGGACTTGCGGGCATCCACAATGGTACATCAATAAAAGCGTACAATGACACCAGGCCTGCTTGTAGCCCTCTGTGCGTGTCTAAGTTTCTTATGAAACATTAAGGGTCGGGTGAGCAAGAATGGGACCCTCCCTCCAGCAGGGCATATGATTGGTCCTGCATATACTTGCGTTGCGTCCTTAACCCAAGCGGGACAAGATCGGTTTTCGATTCATCGAGGCCAAGTCCACCCTTTGCATTGACCGGCAGCAACCTCCACGTTTCTGTTTTACAGTGCCTGCCGCGTCTGCAAAAAAGCTCCAGTCAGTACAAAGTAGCCCTTTGGCTTGGTATGCATGAACAAAGAAAATTGATCATGCCGCCTGGTTTCTTGGTAGCAACAAACCATACACGGTCGGGAAGGATAATATTTTCCGCCAGGCCTTGTCTTTATCGCCCGTCTTCGGCATAGGACACGAGGGTATATAGATGAGGATAAGAAGCTAAGGTTACTGTTTTCTCTATTGTAGTACCTTCTGACTCCTAATCAACAATAACCGCTTGCAACAACGGGAATACTCACTCCCAACCCGTGGTTCATAAATGCTCTTTGAGTTCATCAAACCGTTCGGCGTCCGTTATGGTCACGGCTGGCGTACATAGAGGTTAGTTGGTAAGTGGTCCAGAGTTCATGTTCTTTGTACGCAAGCCGGGTCTCGGGTGCCCGTTGGCCAGTCATCTGAAGCCCCAGGGTCACGCGCACCCGCCTTGCACACGAATTGCTGGTAACGGTGTTCCTGCTGGCTTACGTACCCCACGACAAATGCACGCTTTTGCACAGCCTCGATCCTCGTGCGAGCGTGGCAGGGGACGTGTCCGGGTGGACCTCCTCCTCGACCCGGTACAGACTCACATTCCAGTGAAACGACTCTGCACTCTTTGCTCCTAGAAGTCTATTGTTTTGTTTTATGAAGCCTACTACGCCTTCCGAGTGCGAAGGCGTAGAGATGCACAAACTTTAAAGAGTACATGGAACGTCTCGAGTATTACACGATAAACGTCGCTTGTTCGGGTGAGGAACGGGCTGGCAATGTATGCATGTTTCGACGGCGTCGCACGAGAAATATGACGGCGTGTTTCACTCTCAAAGCACGACTCGTCACGACAGCCCCCAGAATACCAATCTATCCAACAAGCAAGAGCAAGAAGGCTCCTCCTCCCAGAGTTGATTCCCTATAGTATGTTGTGTCACAGGATTCTGGAGCAGCTCAAGCTGCCTCCTTTTATCCCACCATCTCTCTTGACGTCTGGTCCCGAGCGCAAGGTGGACATGTTCGACAAACAAGGACCAGCACGTGATACAACCCGTCAACATCCCTTGAGTCAACGTTGGCTCGAACCGCTGGTTCTTCAAGCGACCCAACCACCCGCCAAGCTGTCATTATGTTTGCACGTGGCCGGCGGCGCTACGCCAGCCCTCCTCGCTAAATTTATCACCAACGGCACAAAGAAACCGACATCATGGGCCATCCTCCACGGCAGCGGCGGGAGCGTTGGGTCTTGGCCGGCCCGTTTTTGTCGTAGCGTAACGGAGACACAGATTCCCAAGACTGGTCCGACGACATGGACGCGCCACACATTCCTGTCGATACCTTAGCGGCGGAGTATGTCTCAAGGTACCGCGTTTCAGGGTCGAGCCTCAGATCGCAGCTGGAATGCCTGGCTGTTGTTCATACACGCATGTCTCACTACTTGGTGGCAGGTCGAGGTTGGTGTTTACTTGCCGTTTTATTGTTTAGCCCGGTCATGGAATGGTGATGGTTGTGGTTGAAACCTGAAACTCACGATGCTGGGCATGACACTGACAATGCCGCTATGTGCATATGACATGAGAGTATAGGTTCTAAGCAAGAGGTTGGTCACCGGGGATAGTGTCAAGGTGGGCCCCGTGGAGCTCTATTGTTTATTAGGGTCTTCCTGTCGGATGCCCAGGCATTAGCATGAGAGAACAACCATGAGACGCTCTCCTCGACGACCACCTGCACGTGCTTTCTAAACTACCATGTCGGCCCTTGACTATGTTCGAGATCCGGCGTGTCACAATGTGCAATATACTTTGACTTTAATAACGCGGGCTGTGCTTCGTTGCAAGCACTCCAAAGTATGTACTTCTTGTCGAGTCTGCCAACATGGTTTGAGCGGACCTTTTATCGGACTTAAGTCCCCTTCTTACAAGATCAATACATGTGCGACAGTACATTGCTCTAGTGGTTCTTTTACATCGGTCAAGGCTGTATCGATACTCAGCCTTGAGCTGCCCTGGGTTGTGATCAAGTCTTCTCCGACGTTTCGCCAGGATTAGGCTGTGGTGTACGCAGTCAGCATCCTCTGCTTCAAGACGGGATATGCGCCATTGAGTATGTGACAAATCACATTGCCTCGAGTACGACCCCATACTTTCCTACCCTAGTATAGTATCTAGCCATGGTACTGCCCCATTACGTATAATATCTTTCTCGTCGATAAATCGACGTGATACCCTGAGATCGGGATTTATGGCTCTGGCGGACGGCACGCCTAACTACTGTCAAGTAAGTAGGTAGTGTCATACACTTTCCCGGCATTACCTGACGAAGACAAGCAATACAGACAACCGAGAGCGGTAGCCAGATATACTGGATCCCCACCTGGCGCCTCAGTCCGAAGCCAGATTTGAACTGAATAAGTGTAGGGTATGGCACGTTTGATGACAGGATTCTCATGGTTTCTCTCCTGAATTTGCAGGAAGGAAGGGTACTGCATTATAGTGAGATAGGTGATCATAGTCTGCATACTTGACGAAAGACGTTCTGTCTGCCCTTGGGGGTAGGCTGATAGACATCATGCTCATGGTCCAAAACCAGCGCTGTTGGAAACTTCGAACAGTATCATTTGCCGGTTCCCATCGTGGACAAAGCCGGACTGGGCTTTTCCCATCGAAAAGAGATGTAGTTCGATGCTCACTGAGTCGATACAGCCCGGAAAAAGTGCAAGGTAAACCGATCAAATTATCAGCAAGTTGGGCTTGATGATAAACCACAATGCAGCACACCAGACAGTAACAACTCGAGTATAGCTTGTAACGCAAAGAATACACCGGAGGGTATCTAAGGAAGAATCCAGCTTCCAGCACGGAGGTAGGTTTTTTCAAACCTCTGAGCCCGACTATTACCAAGGGGAAGCTTGGGTGCAGTGAACTTTCCCACACGGAGCATGGATGGCATCGCTTGATGGTGGTTCATTCCCAACTAATCGTCATGGTCATCGGAGCCAGAGATCAAGCACAAAGAGAGTGCTCAGATGACATGGCTGACGAGCAGAAGAATCTATACAGAAGATGCTGGACAGGTCGGCCGCGGTTGGTTGTCGTTCTTGATCACGCCAGAGGAGCAGGGTGCTCAACCCTGCCCAGGCAGTACTCACCCGTCATGTTGCTTATACCCCGACAAAGGACTGCCCCCACGAGACTACCTTAAGCGTCTCCCCGCGGATCTCCCATCAATCCTCTTGCAGGCACGCAGCACCGACTAGAGCAGCCAAATGAGCGTGAATGCCGAACACATCAAGGTAGCTTACCTACCTATACGAGGGTTGTAATCAGACCATAAGGTGAGAAGGCTACAACGTACCGACAGGAACACATTGATTTCACGGTGGGGCCATCGCATTAAATGGGATATAGATTTGATTTGCGTTGTCCACCAGAGCAATGGACTTGAAAATAGTCATGACGGTTTTTCAATACTTCCTCAGTCACGCCAGAACGCCTTTTGACCCCAGATAACCGGCCGAAACAAGAATGGTATTCCCAACTAAGCAACACCGCTGCCTTAACGACGAGATGTCTTGCCCATGCCACGCTTGCCAGCAAACTAGAAGCCCACGTTAGTGATTGTTCGACGGGGGTGAAGTTCAAGTACGAGCTTACCAAATGCTTGGGCATAGCAGTGCCAATATGCCTATCGGCTTCACCAGCCTTGGCCATGCGGTTCGATTTCCTCTGGGCCAGCTTGGCCATCTTCTCCGTCTTGGATGCAGCGCCCATAGCCGCAACGCCGAGACCATCTGTGCGACGATTTGTAGCCGGCACATCGCGGGGTCTGCTCTGGGACCGCAGGCGCTCCCTAGGCGTCATGGAGTCGATATCCATAGCATCTGAGGCTTCTGTGCCGGCACGGCTCCTGGTCATCGAACGTCCACGAGTATCTGCCTGCTCTCTGGCCCGAGCGACAATCTTCCTGGTGTCGTGGCCAAGCTTGTCAAGGTGGTCATCAAGCGCAGACAGGGACTTCTTCTGCATCTTTCTTGGGATGATGGCCTGGTTCTTCAGAGATTTCTTCATCCTGGCCTCGTTGCGGATAAGAGCGTGCTTCTCCCGGATGATCTCGGCCTTTTGCAAGATCTCCTCCTCTTCCTCATCGTCAATGTCGGACTCAGAGTCGTAGTATCCTTCTGCCTCGAGCCTCTCCTCCTCCTCCTCGAGGGCCTGAAGCTTAGCCTCGATATCGGGATCGACAAAGTCGTAGACGTTCTTGCCGTCGTAGATCTCGGGCACCTTGTCATACTTCCATGAAGGATCCGCCAGGAGATAGTCGGCGCGCATATCGACGTTGTACACGCCAGCACCGCCATTCTCGTCCTGAACGTCCCTTGCAAGCTTCCTCCTCTCTGGGTCTGACTTGTCGTACTTCTTCATGGTCTTGGCACCTTCAGGAATGAAGGTCTCGCGGACAACGCCGTTCATGGGCTGCGCGACGTGGATACGAGCCATAACCTCACCAAGTCTGCCACCGACGCCACCAGTGCTGGTAGTACCAGCCTTCAACTTCTGTGCTACGCGCTCCGCCAAAAGACGCTCGCAGGCGGCATTCTTGACAGCCTGCACACCTTCTTGCGTGTTGCAGGAAAGCTGCAGCATCTCGACCTCGCCAGACTTCAAGAGACTCTGGAGCTCCGCCTGGAGCTCAGGCTCCAAGTCCTCCGGCTTCTTGATATCAATCTTGTTGACAACGATAAAGACAAGCTTGTTGGAGAACAGCGGTTTGATGGACTTGTAAAGGTTGATCTGGGCCTGCACTGTGTAACCGCACTGCTCGCTGAGGTCCATGAAGTACAGGATGGCTGAGCGTAAATGGGCAATGGCTGTGATACTCTGCATTTCGATGGTGTTCATTTCGTCCAGGGGGTGATCCAGAATTCCGGGGGTATCAATGCATTGGAATTTCTGAGAGAGGGGCAGTCAGCACAAACAGTCTCGAAGCCGGGTTTGCCTTGATTGCAACTTACCAGATACTTGTAGTCAAGATGACCGACGTAGAGCGACTTGGTGGTGAAAGCATATGGCTGCACCTCCACATCCGCTCTGGTAACGCTCTTCAAGAACGAAGACTTGCCGACATTGGGGTATCCGCAAATGAGTAGTGTCCGGGTGTTGGGGTCGATGGAGGGGAGACGGCCCAAGTGTTGCCGAACCTGGTCAAGGTAGAGCAGGGGATCCTTCAACCTCTTCAAGATGGTGGCCATGCGACCAAGAGCAGCCCTCTTCAGCTGCTTGCACTGGAACAGCGACTGGGCGTACTTGAGAAGGCGGACATAGTCGCGGGAGATCGATTCGATGAGGTGCTTTGCCGTCGAGACCTGGCCAAGGGCAACCTTGAAATGGTCCGCATCGTAAAGAGTGTTGAGAAGATCTCTGTGGAAAGGGTGGATGTCGTTGAGTACGGGGAAGGATTGTTGAATGCCGCCGAGCTTTTCGCTGAAGGTCTCCTGTGTGAACTTGACCTTCCTGGTGTAGAAACCTCTGATTCTGCTGATCTTGAAACCAGCTCTGATCTGTGTGGGCAACCGTCTCTGGGTGCGACTGAGGACGATATCGAGAAACTCTTGGGCAGTCGGCACCGGGGGAATATCCTGCGAAAATGCATGTTAATATCTGATTGTCAAGTGAGGGCTCCTGTGAGAGTAATTTCCACATACTTTCCAGGTAGTCTTGGCCGGCATCTTGAAGACTTATCTGGGGTAGATGCTGTGTGTGTATGCTCGCGGAACGAAGTGGCGGGCAAGCACTGCAGAAGATATCGACAATCCCCCGAGCTCGATTTTTCTGGCCCACTAAAAAGTTTGGGAAAGTTGCCCGTTGCCTTATCAAACCGATAACGGGATAAGGGACCTGCTGGTGGAGCAGATTCGAAGCGGGGTACGATAAGATAAGCCCCTCGAGAAAAAAAAGAGTTGGACTCACCAAGGTTCTCTTGTAACATACGACACAATCACATTAGACAGAGAATATGCTACTACTAGGTATTGCCTTTTCGAGCCATTGCAGACTCGAAAGTAGACATAGAGGTAAATGCATAAACTTTGAACTGTACTAGCATAAAGTACATATGTGATCCCGACATCGAACCTCGATCTGTTGGTCTACCGGCAGTTAGCATACACTCGGCGCACTATCTCTGAGCATCTGTCGTGCTCGAAATCCAGCATGAACACATACCTATGGATGGCATGGCGCTGGCAAGATAACAGAAGGTAGATAGACTAGAAGAACGGTAACAAGCCACACAGGCAAGCGAGCAAGCATCTAGGTCCATTGGCATATCACATTTCCTCGCCTGGGAGTTCGAACACCTTCGTATAGGTAGTTATTCAGCGTTTGTGCGCGCAACAGAAGGGTACCGTGGAGGCTTGTACTAACCATGTTGTTCCAACCGCCTCCGCCATACTCAGCTTCACTCGGCCCCAAGTTCTTGAAGCCGAACTGCTCGTAATAAGAAACCAAGTACTGAAATCGTATTAGCATTGGAAACGCAGTTTCGACCTCAGGAACTCCGGAGAGAGCGAACGTACATCCTGACACAACAGTGCCACTCGATCAGCCGTGCCAGAGTTGTTCATTTGCTGAAGATAGGCCTTGACGAGCATCTTACCGACGCCACATCCATGTACCTTGGGAATGACGGCGAGAGAATGTATACCAACGGTCCGTCCCTGCTCCTGATGGCCAACATCAGTGCACCTGCCGCCAAGCTCTCGCCAGTTTTTAGGGATCTCCATGTCACGGTCGGTGATAGTCTCGCCGCAACACCGCGTGGCGACAATATGAGCAAGGAGCACACTAACCGCCTTATTGCTGCGGTCTGTCTCAACTGGGTTAGCTGTTGACAATGTCTCGATCTCCCATCCCTTCAGTTGATCGGGCACGACTGTGCAAAATAGACCAAGACTGAGCTCCGGGCAGGTGGTAAGTCTGTAGCGGAACTAAAGCATGTTAGAACTGGCAGCAGTCGGTCGATGAGGCCCGAGCGTATACCTTCTCCGGCGAGGCTCGATGGGCTGGGTCATGGAAAGCCGCATTCTCCAAGGCGACCACAGAGTCGAGATCAGACACGCTTAGTGGTCTGATGTTGGGCGAGAATGCGAAGGGTAGGACCTTGTGGATCCGGCTCTCGGAGTCCTTAGCAGCCCGCTTCTTCTGGCTCAAGGTCTTCTGGAGCATCACGAACTCTCCATCTGCCTCGTCCGTATCGTCCACGGCATTGTCATTGTGGTCAGCAGGACGTCTTGCGTCCTGGTCATGTTCCGGTGGTGGTGACATGTTGTTGTAGCAAAGAAGAGAAGAAGGAGGAAACAGAAATGGCCTGACAGACGAGAAGAAACCCAACAGGCTTGTAGGGATGAGAGGAGAACAGTGTCAATCAAAAGCCCAAATAGGAAGTGGTCGACAACTTTGCCGCGTGACCGGGAGACGACCCAGCTATTGGGGGAGATGCAGCGTAACCGGATAGGAAAAGAGACCTGACGACCGGTGACAACGGGAAGCTGGTGTGTAACCCCTGAAAACGGCTGTAACCTTGGACTGAGGCTTGGATTGGGAGACTTGAAGAAGAGACTCAAAGGAATAAGTGATACTGGGACTTGGAAAGATGGCGTGTCCGTCGCTTGGAGAGGATGAGCAACTCCAAGAACAGTCAAGAACCCTGCGTTTCAGGGTCTCAGCCGCCGCCATGAAACCCCGTTCGGAGCCCTTGGCCGGCATCCACCGTAACGTTTGACTTCCGGCTGTTCCCCAGACTCCAGTTCCTCCAATAGATCAACTGATGGTGTGGTCCCGCCGAGCGATGTGGAAGAGGGGTTCAGCGCCGCCAGCTGCTACACGAATGGAGGCTCCAGGCTGAGATGGGCCACGAGCATCGAACGGTAGACTAGTCCTCTTACATACAGCCTGTGCTTGAGGTAGGCATCGCGTGTTATCCGGCAAAAAATTGAGGTAGGACTCGGGCACGTAACCTTCGTCCTGTTATGGATGTATCTAAGTACCTGTAGTTCTATCTGTTGCTCCACCAGCATCGCGAATCCTCATTCACTTATCGAGAATCAGATAAGATACCTCTACGTACGATAAGACATAGCCCCGCGCTGTGCCAAACTTTTTTGATTGATCCATCAAGGTTGTTGCTGCGCTCTCAGTTCCTGGACTACTCGCTTCCCAAGCATTATACCTTTGCCTTGCGCAAACCCGAAATTACTGACCATGTCAAACTCCAACATTGCGTCGGCCCACGAGCCGACAACCTCTACTATCGCCAGCCTACGGGAGTCTCTAGCCTCCGAAACCACACCGCTACCCATCCGTTTCCGCGCCCTCTTCTCTCTCAAGCACGTTGCGACAACGAGCACCGACCCCAAAGAATCCGACGCCGCCATTGAGGCTATAGCAGCTGCCTTTGCATCGCCTTCTGCCCTCTTGAAGCATGAGCTCGCCTACTGCCTCGGTCAGACAGGCAAAGATGCCGCCGCACCGTACCTGAGAAACGTTTTGGAGAATCTACAAGAAGACAGCATGTGCCGGCACGAAGCAGCTGAGGCACTGGGAGCACTCGGCGATGCGAACAGTTTGGATGTGTTGAAGAGGTTCAAAGACAGAGAAGGAGAGGAGGTCGTGGTCAAGGAGACATGCGAGATCGCTATTGACCGTATTGAGTGGGAGAATTCAGAGGAAAGGAAGCAGGAGAAGTTACGGACAAGGTTAGCGAAGTTCGTCCAAGAATGCATTTGCGCTCCGGCTAACTAGCTATTTCCAGTGACTTTGCCTCTGTCGATCCCGCGCCGCCACTGCCCGAATCCCAGAAGTCGGTTGAGGAGCTCGAGGCAACGCTCATGGACACCAAGCTGCCCTTGTTCCTCCGTTACCGAGCCATGTTCGCCCTCCGCGACCTTGCGTCTCCCCCAGATTTGCCGACGGCTGTCCCAGCAGTAAAGGCCCTTGCGAAGGGTTTCGAGGACCCGTCCGCCCTATTCCGCCATGAGATCGCTTTCGTCTTCGGACAGCTCTCGCACCCGGCCTCCATTCCTGCTCTCACAGCCGCTCTCGGCAATCTTGAAGAGGCCAGTATGGTCAGACACGAGGCCGCCGAGGCGCTGGGCAGCTTGGGCGAGGAGGAGGGCGTCGAGGAGGTACTGAAGAGCTTCCTTCATGACAAGGAGAAGGTTGTGCGGGAGAGTGTCATTGTCGCGTTGGATATGGCTGAATATGAGCAGAGCGGCCAAGCAGAGTATGCGCTTATCCCCGAGGTTTCGGCATGAAAACGGTATAGAATAAGAGGTTGGCGTTGCGGTGTTCATAGTCTGGCTTGTAGAGGACTAGGCAGTGGTATTCTGGTTTGCTGCATTCGATGAATAACAACAATCTAAACGTATAATCCTGAAGCTGATTGCTTGACGAAATGTTTTGGTAGACTTGTCATTCGATCAATTGTTCATATTCCACCTGTAACTCGTTAGCAAATGGGCCGCTAGCAGCAGCGCAGATGTCAGCTTCCACGTACTTGTGACCACATTCACAGTTGTATATAATGGTCGATCCTTCATCTGCACTTCTAAGTTGTACCTCAGAATATCTGATTCCAGTCCTTCCGCACTCTGCGCAGTCCATGTTGGGGTCGACTTGGTCGGTACGAATCTCGTGTCTCACGATTGTCTGGGTTGTAGAAAGTTTTGAACGGAGAAGCGAAGGGAAATCGGATGGTTTTGTTCTTGTTACAATCGTCCTTGACGGAGTGTCTATGTCCCATATCAGTCTCACGATCTTCCCACCTAGCCATGTCCATGGCACCGCCGGCCGAACTTTGCGAGGACAGTTGTCTCACACACCTTTATTTTCTGCGCCGCAGCACTCGCAATGAAGAATGTTTTTCTCACTGCCTTTCGACGGAGGCAGTAGGTTGCCGCAATCCGTGCAAAATATCAGAGAACCAATGGAGGCCATAGTGATGGAAAGTAACTTGCGAACCTAATAAGAAGGTTATAAGCACGATAAGGTATTATGAGTGTCGGGTTGTAGCACTGATTCCTCGTCTTCTTGTTGCAGTTTGCGACAAGACTAAAATATAATTTCGATCAGAGGTGGATCCAAGAATTCAGCCTTGATCCGTACCAGGTAAACTTTAACTCATGTGGGCCAATCAAACCGCTTGACAGGTTGACTTTCGCGGATCACAGGGAGGTCCTTAGCTCGTCTCGGCGCACCGGGGAAGGAACAGGGGTCTGACTGATGCAAGGCTGCTACTGCTCCTAGTGTGAGTGCATGTTAACTCGTGCCTTCCGTGAACAGCAACTCTACAACCTTCCCATTTATCAACTTCCCCAAGCTCCGGCCTGCAAACTGATTGCTCTCGACAACGACGATGTCGCAGGACTAGAGGCGACCCGGGCTCTATTCTTTGTATTTCCTGCCTGTCATTACCTTTTCACTCCTAGCAAGGCCCTCGAGTTTAGTTCACTTCCAGACACGGTTGAAGCTGGCAGCAAAGGAGCCCGAGCCGCCATACCAGAAGGCTAACAACTCTCTTGAGCGGCGAGAATGGTATTGAAATAAATTTCACCTCCCCCATCATGTCTGACTCCCGAGGCGAGTATGCCTCCGGAGCAGCAAATGGCTACCCGTCTGTACAGCGGTCATCACAGCCCACGCAGCGTCCCCAAGCCCCGGCTCCGTCGCAGAATCAGTTTACTCGGCCGTTCACCCTCTACGAAGCACTCCCCTACTCGCCGTTTACAGCGATAACGCCCTTTAGCTCAGACATCATCCCTACACCGAGCGTCGAATCTATTTCGCCTGCCCCTAGTCTCGCCAATTGCGTCAATACTGCAGACTTCGAGGCGTTGAATAATGATGCTCTAGGTGGCCAATCAACTTCAAAACGACTAGAGCAAACCCTAGCCCAAATGTCCAAGCTTATCTCTTCCAGGAAGAAGCCGGAATAGTAAGGTATCCGAAATGCTTTTACAATGAACACGACTGACATGTCCCCATCTAGCATATTCAATGTCACGCCGGAAGCCGCAACCGGAACTGTCAAGCAACCTTCAATAGCGGATGACTTGTCACCCTTCTCGAAGATGGTTGTTGACCAGACCTCGATCATCTATCGTTACCCGACACCGGACACACCGAGCGTCGTTGCGCATAATGGACTTACAACCCCTCTCTCTACGACCAAGGAGAGCAAGCCGGAAGCTACCAAGAGAGACAAGCTCAAACCCGGTTCTAGCACAGACGAGCAAATTGCGGCTAACAGGAATGCACACCTGAACAACTCTAAGAGATTTGAAATCATCCTGCCCACCAAGAAGCAGCTCGAACAGGCAGGATCGAACTCACGAACTGCTAGTGCCACATATATACCGCCGCGGGTCGTTTCGAGACACGCATCGACCGCGTCAGAGCCTCCTCTACTGGCGACAAACTCCGTCTCAGGCGCCGTTCTTCCTTCAGGCGAGGCCACTGCTACGCATGTGCTGGTGAAAGCAGAATCACAAATAGCGGTGACACCGCAAACTCAAGCTCAATTGCAGCCTTGTCTGAGTTCGGCTCCGAAGACGGCCCCTTCAGGAGCTTCACAGTCATCCAGTACTCCTGGGAAGCTGCATAAGATCGCGGTTCAACTTCCCCATGCCCCATCTTTTAACCGTGACGAATACCAGAAGATAGTCGTTACGGAGGAACCTGAGGAGCCGAGCGCTTTATCCATGCAGAAACGAAAGCGTGAAGATTTAGATGGCATAGGGCAGAGCCTGGGCCACAAAGAGAGAATTACAGCGGCGTATGGCGAGCTTCAACGCTGTATGCATGATGCCTTTCACAGTGAGAACTATCTACTGAACACGCGGCAAGAGAATGACTGGGTGTACTTCGTGCTTGAAGACGAACCGACTCTGTCGTCGTCTGTCCAGCGGAAGCTCCACTCGCTGCTGGAGAAGTGTATTGAGCTGCGGTGCTACGGGGAGGTGCCACTTGAGGATTTGCTGCACATCATCCACCTAAGCGAAGGTGCTTTGAAACATGCTACCGGTCTCGATATTGCGGTCGATGGAAGCTGGGGTACGCAAGATGTTGAGCAATGGCTGCAGTTGCTCCCTGAGGTCGACACGGGGCTGAAGGCTGCGCGTACCATCCTACGCATGATGTGCGGCAGTCGTGAGGAGAAGCAACTCTACTCCGAGGAGAGGATTGAGCGTACTCTCGATCTTCTACGCCGAGTTCTGGACGGGGTCATTGTGCCGTTGGCGGAACTAAGAAATACGAGCGAGGCGTTCAAGCTCCTGTCTCAGCAAAGATCCCGGATTGGTCACCTCCTCACAACATTCCAGAAACTGTTTGATCTTCTGAGAACCTTGGTTGCCATGATCGACACGTCAGAGTCCGTCACGAACACCCTGGAGACACTAGCGACCCGGCTAGTCTTTATCGAAACGGCTCACTCAGAGAAGGAATCCGTGATGGAGACTCACCGTTTTGATGGCCTTCGACTGGTTGCCATGGATATGCTGTCCCAGTTGTTTCTTCTCAGTCCTCCATTGCGTCAAGGCATATTCAATGAGATTCTCACCTCCCTGGAAAAACTGCCGGTCGGGAAGCAGCGCGCCAGACAATTCAAGCTTACCGATGCGACGAGTATCCAGCCCGTGTCTGCATTAATCATGCGGCTAGTGCAGACCAGCGCAGGAAAAGAAGACGATCCAAAGGGTACCAAGCGTTCTGTGGCGTTGCCTGCTATGGATGAGGGCATGAGTGTCGAACTACGCCCCAGTGAACTTGGTAGGAGCCGTGGTATTGTCTTTACGATCCGCAACGAAAGGGACGGAGGGAAACACCCCAGCCGTGCTATATCGGAACTCCAGGATACTTTGAAGCCACTCATGGACTCAGTCACGGGAAACGCAAGCTACGTGGTAAACTTCATTGTTACGCGAGCTTTAAAGTCGACCAAGACGGGCGATACGCCGTATCGGAACCTGTTGGATCTCTTTGTGGAGGATTTTACATCGTGCTTGAACAACCCGGAGTGGCCAGCTGCAGAGTTGCTGTTGCGGTTCTTTACGATCACCATGGTGAACCTCGTTGAGGACCACAAGTCGGCAGCGCCAGCGAAAAATATGGCTCTGGAAGTACTGGGTGTGATCACAGCCGCGATATCGAGGATAAGGTCCTACGTTCGCAAGGCTGCGAGCGCTCTTGACACATCCGAGGGAGGAGATCTTGGGAGGTACCTTGCTGAACTGGGCCTTGCCGCCCTTGAGCTCAAATGTCGACCCGAACTTATGGTCTCATGGTCAGGCCCATACCGGGCAACTTTGGAATACCTCCAAACCAGACACTCCGAGGACCCACACCTTGCCAGCGCAATCACTTTCCTGACCACGCTATGGGCTCATAAAATCGGCGCCAGCTACGATGCAGCTCAAGAGAACGACGAAGAAGAGGATCGAGTCAGTGGACAGTTGGCATACAGATTGCGGATGATGATCCACGACAAGGACTGGTTGGCGAATGAATATACATTTGCCGAAGTCTCCATCAAGCATGCCCGCCTAGCGTATGCCACCACGCTCTTGGGCTGCCAGCTTTGCGAATCCTTCGGTCTCACTCTGAACATTTTGCTCAAGTCCATGGCCAGTGACCAGGCAACAGTCAGGAGTAAGAGTTTGAAGAGCATCGACCAAGTCTTGGAGACGGATCCTTCCATCCTGGACGGCGACTCGGTCGTGATTCAGCTCATCCTGCAATGCTGCAACGACTCGTCCACGCAGGTGCGCGACTCGGCTCTTACCCTAGTTGGAAAGTGTATCGAAATGCGGCCCGCCCTGGAAATGCAGATGGTTGAGACTGTCATCGATCGATTCCCTGACACTGGTCCAGGCGTGCGCAAGCGCGCCATGAAACTTGCCAAGGTCATCTACCTCCGCAACTCCAATAAGTCAGTGCGAAGCAGAATCGCCTTCGCCCTGCTGTACCGTGTACAAGATCCAGAGGAGAGTGTACGGGACCTCGCACTGCAGATGATTGAGGAAATCTGGTTTGCACCTTTCTACGGAGGCGAATCTTCAGCCGCATCGAAGATCTCTCTGGCGGACCATGTGGCACTGGTGGTGCAGACGATCAAACAAGGCAACGTCAGTAACGTTCTGGACAAGGTCCTTGAGACGCTACTGAGTCCCAAGTCCAAATCAGCACACATGACGCTGGAAGTGTGCTCGAAGTTCGTGGAGAGTCTGTTCGACATGGTGGACAATGGCGACTCGGAGGATGCATCCGTGCCGTCTGGAAAAGATGCTTTGCAGGTGCTGATGACCTTTGCCAAGGCAGATCCCAGCCTCTTCACCTTTGAACAAATCCGCCTCCTGAAGCCTCAGATTGAGAATCTTGCCGCTCAGAGCCAGGCTGTTGGCAGAGCCGTCATCGTCATTTATCGCCGCGTGCTACCACGACTTTCCAAGGCGCATACTCAGTTCCTGGAGCATATTTTTGAGACCCTTCTGAAGACCATTACAAGGAATTCACGGTTGCTCGACGATGTATTTGCCTGCTTGTCGATCCTCAGTCAGCTTGTGGGAGGCATAGCCATGAAGAAGCTGGCAACCTTGACAGCGTCAAGTCTGCAGGGAGTCAAAAACATAGCCACCGTCGGCCACCAGCAGCTCCAGAAGGATGCCGAAAAACAGAGAAAGTTCGCAGCCTACAGCACGATCGTTGGACACGCAGGCAAGCACTGCGATTTTGATTCGCACGTCGACATCTTCAAAGCCAGGATCCCGGATTTTAGGGGTACTTCGGTGTCCAGACTTATGGTGGACTTGCTGGCTCCTTTTGCGGCCCGTTCTTGGCCTCCCAATGTGAGAAAGTCTTCTCTTGACGCTGTGGGCTTGATCTGTCAGTCATGGCCGAGGAACTATAACGCAAACATCGTGTACAGAACGTTTCATCAGATTTTCGATGAGCAAAACTCTCTTCTTGAGAATATTATTCTCCAGTCGCTGAAAGAGTTTCTTTTGGTCGAGGAGAAGAGGTCTGAAGAGGCATCAAAGGAGACAGGCCAGAAGGCGACAGACGCTCCCCAGACACGAGAATTGACAGTCATGGGAGGGACATCACATGACGACGTGGCCAGTGGGACGGCCCAGAGGTTCCTCAAGGAGATCACCCGCATCAGCCTGGCAAGCCAAGACGCACATGCCTTTCTTGCGACTGAGGTCCTAGCAAGCATCAATAGGCAGGGCCTAGTCCATCCCAAGGAGACCGGGGTTACCTTTATCACCCTGGAGACGTCATTGGTCCCCGATATATCGACCCTGGCATACAAAGAGCACAAGTCCTTGCATGAGAAGCACGAGACCGTCTTGGAACGCGAGTACGTCCGAGCATTTCAGTCAGCGTTCGCCTATCAGCGTGATGTCGTGAAGGATCCTCGCGGTGCTACCGCCAATCCTTACGTTGCCAAAATGCACCTGATGATGGACATACTCAAGGTCAGTCGATCCAAGAATCGACAACGATTTCTGGAGAAGCTGTGTGCGCAAGTCGACTTCGATTTTCCTAAATTGGACGTTTCGGAAGAGATCCCTCTGCACGTGCAATATTCCCGCTTCGTCCTTGAAAACATGGCCTTCTTTGACTATATCACGGTCGGTGAACTGCAAGCTACAGTGGGCGCTATGGAGAAACTTTTCAGCACAACGGGAGCACCTGTGGCACATGCCATCGAGTATGAGGTCCTCCAGATGCGCATGGATACAGCAGATGCCCAGGTCAAGTCGGAGATTATTGCAGCTACGGATGGGCAGCCGGCTTCCGCCGCTCAAACAGTCGATATTGGACGGCTGAGGCATCTAACAGCCGCATCCATGGTCTTGCTTGCCCTCTGGGAAGCCCGCACTCATCTTCGTCGAGTGTATGGAATGGGGACAGCACGCAAAGATCCAAAAGCGAAAACTCATGCGAAAGACCTCAACAAGACACCATCTCGGGTTCAGGGTGTCACTGGCGACAGATTCTGGGACGAAATGACCCATATTATGGCAGGGTTGGCATCACGGGAGCGGATGGTGGAGACTTGCAAGTCCTTCGTTGAGCTCATGAATGTTGACAAGGAACTGAAGGTAGCCGACGAGGAGGAGGATCTCGATGGCGATGGGCCAACAACTCCTATCAATGAAGACGAGGAGGATGATGAAGACGGGGCAAGCCAGCTAGGTGGACGTGGAAGGAAGCGAAAGGCGGCCAACACGCCAAGCGGCCGGAAGAAGCGAGCTCGATCGAGTTCCCAGCCACGTAAGAGAGGCCGCCCTCGCAAGCAAAGTAGCATCACGGTGGATGCGGACGCAGATGCAGATGGCGACGGGGAATGGTTTTGATCCGACAGCATTACACGGTTCGGAGGCCCCTTTATTCTGTGCTTGACCATCAGCGGGCATGCACTACGGACACGGGAATTGAAGCTCGACCATAGGAGTTACGGCTACGGGCCTGGCTCCGTGTTGTCTTTCTTGGGAACAGGCGTTTATAGACTTATCATTTGGCGCAGGTGAGGGAACATATGCTTATGATACCCAGGGAACTTCCACTGGTGGCTTTCGGCACGGGTAGAGGAGCTACAAGCGTTCTCCTTATTTGAAGAAAAAGTACATTACATGCTAGATTTGGCTCAAATAACCTTGTGCTTTGCAAGGCGTGCTGTGTCGATTGCCCAGTGACTGGTTTTATGTATCTTCTTGTGTCACGCCGGACCGCCTTGATTGACACAGGGTTTGTCGAAAACGTGGGAAACTGGGTGTTCCATCCTTTCAAGACGTTTAAGCAGTAAAAGAGCTGTGAAAAAGGTTCTAGAGAATCCCCCCCTGTCCCGTTGCTCGGGCGGTTCAGCTTGCAGCGTGTGGGCAAAGTTACAAGGGTTGGCACAGGGGCTGAATATTCGTATGCTCCGGGCGTGCCGTCCTTATCGTGTGCAGGTTGATTTTCCCTGGTACCGTGGTACGATGTAACACACACCCATATCACATTGCGACGCTCAGGGTCCTTGTCTTTTCCAGGGTTTCGCGAGCGGGTAGCGAAAAGGGAAAAAGCCAGGGTTGGAAACAGCTCAGCTGAGGCGGAGAGTGGGTGTTAATACATCGATCGGGATGCAGGGCGCTAGCCTCGAAACTCTAGTCATCTTTGACGTGCGCCAATGTATGTTCTCGTCCTTCCCTGAACAAACGGACATGGCGGGTTTGGAGACGGTGAGGATGAGAATAGGCGGTATGGGGGTTGAGACATACTTTTTTTTCTTTTTTTGCTCGCGGACAAGCAGACGTGTCCAAGCCAAAACTCACCAGTGGATATCGTGGCTTGTCCGGGTGGTGCATCAGGTTGATGCGTAATAAGGCTCGACAATGTCTCGGTTCGGACCTGCAAACCATGAGCCAGCCCCTCGGGTTGTTTGATGTGAGGATTTGTCGCACACGTTTATGCAAATGCACAGAAGGCGGTTTTACACAAAGTCGATGTTCAACCTTTGATCAGCCCATGCTCTACGTAATTCGGAAGTCCCGCCGTTTCGACTCCGATGGTTGTTTTGCTCGGGGAACTTGAAACTCAGAAGGAACCTTGGCGAATTGAGCTAACCCCTGAGAAAAAAGCCTAGTCGACGTGTTTCCAAGACGCCGGAGAATGTGTGCCCAGATCCAGCATGGATTGGAGCAGAGTAGTGTTATCTTGCTGTTGCCTGTTCCAACTTCCCGCTTCCTTCTTGTCAGCTATGGCGTTAGCGAGGCTTGGCTAGAACAGGAGACATCAAGCCCTAAAGCTTCTCCCCCTCCATCTTATCTGCATGTTGTGTTGGCGCCGGTCTGCTAGCGCTTTTGTCTACTCACTGTCAGCGACGCCCTTGTGCATATTCTCACCGTATGTTAGCCTGCAGCGCAAGAAGGCTCGACCGGTTAGGGTGATGCCTCATATGCCTGAGTTGACGAATTGCGCTGAGAATGCTATTAATGGCGACCTGCAGAGAGGTGCTGCATATCAGCCCAGTTCCAACATTCTGCTTGATAAGCTTGTAGAACATGAGGCTAGAACTAGAGCTAAAGCAGCTACGCAGTAGCGCCCCTGTTCGGTCTATTTGCTTGGACGCAGCCCGAGGACGTACGGAGGCCGGGCCGCGTTAGGGTAGGACCAGATGTTTATTACCCTCGTGTCAGTCACGATAAGCATTGATTCCGAAGAAGGTGGTTGTCGTCACCTGTTACACTCGGAGTGTCGTTCGTACCAATAAATATACTAGTGGGTTGCGTTGTACTGGAATTTGAGAGAAGGTTGGTCGTAGCACCGCCGATGTCGACTATGTAGGTAGCGGGAATCCGGGCGGGCGGTGCCCTACTCAGAATACTTAGCGATCATATAGACAGGGTGGGCGGAGCTGACGAACGCGGGTGCAAGGAACTTATCAGCAATACCGAGAATTCCTACCCAGAGATAGAATGCTGGATTGATCTGTGGCGAGTAAATATAAACTATTTTGCAGCCTGTTTCATGAAAGAGTTGCTCTCAGCGTCCAGCGCTCCGTCTATTTTCCTGGGAGCGAGCATATGTAAGGGGACAAGAGTGCCGGGATAGGCAATTGATACAAGAGTGTGTTGCTGGCAACTTCAAGATAAAAACACCGCTATTAAAGCACATTTCTGTAATTGCTCCAGCCCAATTTTGCCTTCTAATGTATCCCATATGTCCTTCTTTCCTGCTCCGTAGTCTCCCAGTCATTCTATTAGTCTCCAGCCTTGAATCCTCTTAAGACCATTTACCTCCAGGATAGCGAGAACAGGTTGAGTTGGAACGTGCTCCTGGTGCTGCATACCAGAGCAAAGAGACATATCCCTATAGAGACTGCGGTAGCTATAACGCAAGCGCCAAGCGGTGACTTTGGTCGAAGTCAAGAAGATAGCTCCTAAAGGAGTGATCCATTACAATAACAGGCATCGCCTAGTGAGTGACTGCGTCTTCAATGAATGACAACCTGCTCAGCCAGCCACAGCTGTTGATCGGCTGGTCCTTAACGACCACCGACTCCTTTTCGCGGGCTTCGGTTCTGATGTGTGAGTTTTGCTCAACTTCCCCCTCATCTGTGGTGACGGCATGACTGGCTGCTGTGGCAGGCTCGCTTCATCGAACATGGTGGGTAGGGCATGAATAGTCGTTACCGTGTTGTGAACCTCCGGCTTGAAGGGTGTAGCAGGGGCAGCATAGACCGTATGCGGCTGAATCCTGGGAGTAGAATCCACCACACTGGAAATCATTGGTTCCGGCTCGGCGAAGCGGGTTGACTTTGACCCCTTCCTTTTCAGAGGCCCCGCCGAGGGAGTGGAAACGGCCACTCCCACTTCTGGGAGGTACGAGAAATAAGAATCGTCCTCGGTAGACAAGACGGGACCGGCGATTTCTTCTGGGATTGGGAGGCTTGGAGGGCTTCCACGCGTCGATGTGTTTCTTGACCCGGAAACCCGGGGGCTAGGCGCAGGTGAGAATGAGGGCATCGCAGCAGTTGCTGGTGCGAGCGGTGAACCAAAATGCATGGGTGGCAGTGCAGGTACGGGAGGGACACCCGGTGCAGTTGTTGGCAAGCTGGTGACTCGTGCCCCACCCTGTTTGGGGGATAGGTAGGCAATCCGTGTTTGCCCTGGATAATGGTTTGGGGTTGGTGGATCGGAAATCCTCCGAGCCTTGCTGGGGTGAAGGCGATGGAAGTAGTCCGCTTCACCGGTTGGCCGCGGTGGGGATACGGGATGCGTAGTCGATCTCGTGGGACTGACACCGGGAACCACCGAGTCGTGTTTGACCGTCTTCATCTCCAAGTCGTCCTGGGAACTGCTCGAGTTACCGGAGCTTCCCACAGGCGAGGTTCTTGAGGTGCGGTATGGTTCCATGGATGCTTTGCTAGATGCCCGGCTAGGCCTGTCCATGTCGACCACAGCCACTCTCTCAACCTCTTTGCCTTTCACAGACATCTCACCGCCATCCATTGGAGTATACACGACCTCGCCGCCGTAGCTGCTCCACCCAGGTTGCTGGATACTGGTGTAGCTGTACGCTCGGGGCGTATGAACAACCGGGCTCGCATAGGCAGCAGGGTAAGACACGTTGGACAAGGCGCTGTTGACTCGAGGGAAGCCGACATGAACCGGGGTGGCCGTGCCACTCATATTCACTCCACTGGCTGTCAACATACTCCGTCGCCGATTCTGCTCCATGATTCGTGGTCGATCAACTTCCCTCCATGTGGCAGGGCCTCCTGCAAGAGCATCAGACGCGGCATGTCTTGGTACATGCTTATATGGCAATTTTTCGGCTTCCTTCTTCTTCCGCTCGGCCTCCTTCGCAGCATGCTCTTTAGCAGCCTGGCGGCCCCGCTTGAGCATGGAGAAGACTGACATGGTGATAGTGGATATGTCTGGTGAGGTGTCGTAGAGAGAGATGTGTGAGGAAAGCAGTGATTTTGGCTCTATATGTGATCCGTTATGTCCTTACTGAACTGTCACAGGAGGATGGTGGCTATCGTAACGGTAAACGCAGGTCCGTGTAAAAGACAAGGTGCCGCGGGAGAAAAAGATACGGAATGCAAAGCAGGGAGTGTTTGTATGATGAACGATATATGCTGGGACTCAGAGGGAAAATCAAAACTTGGTATCCTGTACTGAAGGTAGGATAGAGAAATTGCTTGATCAAGGCTGTGATCTCATCAACTCCCACAACAGGGAGGAGCCGCACCGTCAGACTGCAGCCCAAGAGTTGACGATGGAAGAAGGACAAGGACAAGACAGCTGATTCAACACTATGGACAACACTACAGAACCAGCTAGGAGTGATGGTGTTGTTGATGGAATGACGGAAGAGAAATCTGGACAACGCAGAATTCAGGAGATGACTGCACTTATTAGAGAATCGAGAGTCTGGTAACCAGCAACCGACAGCAAAATGCAGCAAGTCAATGGAAAGCAAGCAAGAAACCCAACAATTGGAGAAAGCCACGCGGGGGTAGGGTCGCTAGTACCACCACCATCAGAGGCCGCTTTCCCTAATCCAATTCTCCCACCCTTGCTGTTGCGTTTGTGTGCTGTCTGCACAGTTATCGAGACGACGCCATGCAGCTCCAGCCAAGGGTGCCAGGGTCCATCGGGGTTCTTGGTATGAGGGGACAGGGGGCATGAAGGAGACGATTAACCCTCGGAATAGAAACTATTACATCGTACAAACAGTACCTGCGCACACGCCACTAGCACGTACGAAAAGCACTGTCTCCTCCAGCTTCTTGATTCCTCGACCTGGAAGCCTGCTGCTGGGTGCGGATTGAAGATGCCCGTGGGCCGTGGCAGCCTGGCTTGCCAGATCGTGCAGGATGCCCGCCATTCGGAGCACAATCGTCTTTTGACTGGGCAGCAAAGCGCTCGTGTCAAACTCATCACCCTCGTGGCGACACGAGACGGTAATGTTAATGAACGGACAGGTAATAACGTGCAAGAGGTGTCCGGTCCAGTTGTTGCGTTATCACCACCGTTTGCTCATGCCGATCAACCGACAGTCCATTGACTCCACTTTTTCTTTTCTGTTGAACTGAAGATACCTTGCCGTACGCCGTACACACACTATCGGGACAGCGGGGAGAAACAGTGAAAGGCAAGACTGACACTAGAAAGAGGGGGGATTTGGGGTAATTGGGTCGAAATACTCCATCTTCAAGATCAGCTTCTCCATCTTACTGTTGTTCTTGCCGTCAGTCAAACGTGCAGACGCTCAACGAGGAGGCGATACTTTGTCCTCGCTTCATTTGGCCAGCCTTTTGACTGAGCGTTGAATGTCCAGTCGGAACTTTCAGTGAACCCGCTGCGGTACCGATCACAGACCTGGAAAATCGACCATGGTTGACGTCCAGGATGCCACGTTATGCAGGTGAGATTCTCAAAGTTCGTATTTGACAAGGGGTAGAGATACCGGCTGCATGTTCCTGCTTTGTACCGTCAGCATTTGACAGTAAACAGTAATGGTGTGCTTATTAGTAGGGAAACAACAGCGAGCGCTCTGACCATGACGACATACTGCCATGTCTCAGATACAAAGGAGGGGACGCTAAGTGGACAACGGACACCGGTCCAGCCGCACGACTAACGTACCCCTCCAACTTGGCCGGTTGATTCCCCGAGCTGTTGGTCTAGACTAGTGGATATGCCTGCCCTGGTCGGCCATGGGTGGAAACGCAGTAGTAGCTTGCTTCTCTCTTTGCTGCTTGAGGTGAAGCCCTAGGCTCCTAGCTGTGAGTTTGTTGACTTTTTCTGGAAGCGACACTAGAACGACTTTCCAAGACATCAGCGGAACATATTCCAAATTGTTCTTGCTTGCTCTGAACATTGGGGTGGGTTCGGTGCACCTGGTTGCTCGACGTTTGCAAGGTGTCCAGTGGACGCAAATTGCGGCCAGGCCAGGCCAAGCCAAAGGTTCCTCGGGTGTTGACAACCTCCCCATGTCAGCCGTGTTGTGATAAATTGTTCGCGTAGAAATCATGGCACCCGATGTATCGTCATGATAACATCTCAATTGACTTTCTCGTCATCGATGCCGGGCTGGAAATTGCGGCTGGCCTAATCGGAGAAGGCACTAGGCCCGAAGAGCGAGAGGCATCAAGGTTAGCACCAACGGTTCCTTGTTCTTATCATCGATAGTATCTGCTGAGAACCTTCCCAAAAGCGCCACGGTCAATGGTGGGAAGGCACATCTTGGAAGTGAACAAAGGTGACGATAAAGCCTGCGGTCAACACCAAATAATGGCACCGACCTAGTTGTTTTAGGCGGAATCCTTAGCGGCTAGAGGGAGGATCGAGGTCATGCCCAGTGTTGAACACTGTGAGCATACTCCCAAAGGTTATGGGATGGCAGGTTTTGTATCATCCCTGGTCAATCTCTCTTTGAACAGAATTGAGGAATATTGAGAGCAGTGATTTTCTGCTGGCACGTGTACATGCCGCTGTACGCGACCTCTGACAATATCCGGTCTCCAATGGATCGAAGACAATCCTAACAATCAACTTAACAGCCATGCCAATGGCCACAAAGCCCTGTTCTTCATCTTCATTTACCACAAGATAAGCAGTCGAGCGTACGAGTACCAGCAAGTCGGCGGACCAGCTCATCAGTCACATCCTGCACAATCACATCGGCAAAGATCCTCAAGTCCCAGTGCCAGGGTTTGCGTTCTTATGCAGGGCCTGGCCATCTTGGCATAAGTTATGTGAACGACCGTGTCGGTTGCTGGGCGCGTACGGTAGCCAAGAGAGTCTGAACTCAACTTTGGTACAGGACCTCGTGTCATTTCGGGGCATTGCCGGAGCGAGCCACTTAATTGCCTCAATCACCACCTACTGCGTGTAATCAACAGTAGCTGACCTTCCTGTACCTCAGTGCTGAAGGTCCGCCTAACGCTGGCAACGAGGAACTCTCCGGAAAGAGACCGCATGTGTAGAGCTTGTGCCGGAGGCAGTAAACGGGTGGAGAGTGATTTGCGCATCTGCTAGAGACATCGATAAATTCGAAATGTATTCGCTGATATGAGCTAGTCCCATATGCAGCAGCTAGCACACTAAATAAGAGGTTACTTGTGGCAAGCAATGTATGGTTACGTTAACCAATGCTTGAAGAGTTAGATCAGTGTCAACTTGGGTTAATTTCTGGATCAAAAAAATAGGTGAATGTCAAGTTGTGTTGATCTTGTGGACGGATGGAGATTCACAAATTAGACTAGAAACGGGAGCTCCCTGTCTCTGGCAATCAGGTAATCAAGGTCTCTCGCGCTTATTATATTAAGCGCCCAGCGTCTAAGATGCGATGCGGGGGATCAACCTTCCAGGAGAGGCCAGTCGTCATGGGCCTACAGATCGGCTTGAACCCCTTAGAATAAGCGAAGTTTGTATTTTCCCTCTCGAATAGACTTGGATAAACTTCGGATAGAACATGGTCTTGGAAATAGACGAATATCTTTCTCGCTAAGCTTAGTCGCTTGCCTTGTAATTTTTCCGGTACTCTTCTGTCCTCTTGATGTCCTCCTCGCTAGCAAAGTTCTTCATACCGGCAATGATGTCGTCCAGTGTCAGAATAGCAACGATGGGGATGTTGTACTCCTTCCGGATCTCACCCAGGGCACTGGGCATCGGCTTGCTGTCATCACCATCCGGGGAAGGGAGCTTCTCCATCCTGTCCAGCGCAACAACAATACCCGTGACGATACCGCCCTCCTTCCTAATTTTAGCAATGGCCTCCCTCTTCGCTGTACCAGCCGTGATTACGTCGTCCACGATCAGCACTCTCTTCCCCTTCAGGGGCGCACCAACGATGTTTCCACCTTCGCCATGATCCTTGGCCTCTTTGCGGTCGAACGAGTAGCAGATCTTGCCGTAGGTCTCGGGCTGCAACTCGGCGAGCTTGTCGGTCGCGGCTGTCGCAAGTGGGATACCCTTGTAGGCGGGGCCGAAGACGATGTCAAATTCGCCCAACGTACCGTTCTGGCGCGCCTCAATGATAGCTTTGGCATAGGCGGTAGATATGGCGCGGAGGAGGTCGGCGCGGTAGAAGTCGCCAGCGTTGAAGAAGTAGGGGGATACCCGCTTGGACTTGAGTTCGAAGCTGCCAAACTTGAGAATGGCGCCATCGATAGACGCTTTAAGAAAGTCGTTCTTGTAAGGAGCGAGGGCAGACATCTTGGCTGTTGTTAGGGGTGAATAGTAGCCTGAAGAGTATTGTATAGCGTGGCTTGAGTCCAGTACTGGGAAAGAAACACAACATCACAGACAGATTTCCGCGAGACTTTGCTCCAATGTGGAGTAGACTTTGCGACATCGCAACTGAAGCCATTGAAGACATAGCCTAGCAGTTGCAACAACGTCAAACTCAACTTCAAGCGTCCCCACTTTGCCACGGCACTAGCCGAGCGCCAGGGTCCCGGTCGAGACCGATCACGCGCACGGAGCCAACCAACTTCAATCTTCCACCCTTGAAACGCTAACCTAGTGGTGCATGTGCATGTCGGCCTGAACGTCGATTCACAATCACCTCGGCGAGGAAGGATAGGACATTCTATTTGTCAGTGCGCGACATTGCCGTCGGTCGCTGTTTGCAACTCTCACCCACATCAACTGCCTGTCGCAGGACTCTTGGTCGCGGCCGCGTTCGGCCCTTATCGCATCGGGCATCGATCCTCTCCCGCGCGCGAGTTTCGCAAACCTTCTCATGGCTCACTAAAACGCCACGAAATCACCTGCTGCTACGCCAAAAGCCTAGTTTGAGTTGTTCAAGGTGTATCAAGGGAAGTTGGGGGAGATCACCATACAGGCAATACACGCCGCGGTAGTCGCGTCGAATCGAGAAAGTGGCGGCAGTCACGATCCTTAGCCAGGCCGAAACCGAGCTGTCCCTTCAGCAGCACCTCGACCTTGCGCCTAGTCTTCTCGGTTATAGCGAAGCTATAACTGGGGAGGAGGACGAGCTTTTGATGATGGCACAGCCGGTGCCTCATCAGTCGGCGACGGACAAGAAGAGGGTGAAGGTCTACGAGCTGCAGAACAATGACTGGTTCGACCGAGGCACAGGATTTTGCACAGCTGCATTCGTACCTGTAAGCGATCCTCGGTTCCGCGTCGCGACGACGTTCAGAATCCTTCTTATCCGCGACGCGCCTCCAAAGGCGGTCCTCTCCATACCACGTTTGTCGGCATTGAAGTGCTAACCCCCGTCGTTCTCTACTCGCAGGTGGAAGGTGGGCAGAAGGAACCAAAGGTCATGGTCGAATCAGAAGACCAACCCGACCGGCTCCTTCTAGACACACGAATTTGCAAAGAAGATGGCTTTCAAAAACAGCAAGGCAAGAGACACATCACCCAACCCGGGTTCTGCCGCGTTTGCTGACATGCGATGCTGCAGATACACTCATTGTATGGACAGAACCCGGCAACGGCGTTGACATGGCATTAAGTTTCCAGGAGGCTGAAGGTTGCGCTCTGATATGGTCCGTCCCTGCTCATCACTTTCCGGAAAAGAGGAATTGGTATCTAACAGCTGTGATGCCTCTAGGAAGTTTATCAACAACGTCCAGCAATCGATGACATCCATGGGAGGTCCGGATGACAGCCTTTCTGATGACCTAGCCATGGACATTCCTAGCATTCAGCTACCCCCGCCCGACTTGGGCAACCTCGCGGATTTGGAGGCGAATATGCGAATGATGAGTGCGACACAGACCGGTCGAGATGCCTTGGCCAAGGCCATAGTGAAGGAGAATTACATCACTCAACTCATATCCTTGCTTGAAATTGCGGAGGATCTGGAGACCTTGCCGGAACTGCATCGCTTGTGCAATATCATGAAGACGATCCTGCTGATCAACGATAATGGAATCATTGAACAGGCCGTGTCAGACGAATGCGTCCTGGGAGTCGTCGGCGCATTGGAATACGACCCTGACTTCCCTAGCCACAAAGCCAACCACAGGCAATGGCTGAATCAACAAGGTCGCTACAAGGAGGTGGTCCGCATCGAGGATGAGAAGATCCGAAGGAAGATCCATCAAACCTACCGATTACAGTACCTTAAGGACGTTGTATTGGCAAGGATACTCGATGATAACACCTTCGGGGTCCTGAACTCGATGATCTTCTTCAATCAGGTGGCCATCGTGCAGCACCTGGACCACGATGCCACATTTCTCAAAAGCTTGTTCGACATATTCAAGGACCCGAGAGAAAGTGCCTTGCGGAAAAAGGAGGCGGTCATCTTCATCCAACAGTGTTGTGCTATAGCCAAGAACTTGCAGCCTCAAGCTCGAGCAAATCTCTACCACAACCTTCTACGGCATCAACTTCTCGACGTCATACACTACGGTTTAAGGAGCCCAGACGTGTCGGTGAGGGTGGGAGCCACGGACGTCCTTGTTTCTATGATCGAGCATGATGCCCAAATGATACGAATGACCGTTTATCAACAGATTATCAGAAAACAGCCGCTCTTGACCGACGTCCTCATTGAGCTTCTCCTGGTAGAAGTCGATCTTGGGATAAAGTCCCAGATATCCGACGCCCTCAGGATCTTGCTCGACTCGAGCCCGCCTCAACCTCAGGATGGAGCTGGAAGAGGTGAACCGGATGGGACGCCACGACAGCAGCCGGCAGTCGTCGATCCGCAGCAGGAGCTGATGCTGGTCACATTCTATGGATCTTCTGTCAAGAAGCTTTTCCGTCCACTGATCGAGCTGGAGAGAGGTTGTGAGAAGCAGGTCAACGCCGTCAATGAGGATATTTTCGGCTACCTCACCGAGGTTCTCTGCTTCTACATGAGACAACATAAGCACCGTTGCAAGAGCTTCATCGTGGAGAATCAGATAGTACAGCGCTACGTCTACATGCTTGACTGCAAGGAAAAGCATTTGCAGCTCAGTAAGTTCACCTTGCGGCTCCAACTGTTGTCTCTCTTTCCTCAAGCACTCACATAATGTCCAGTTCCGATACGGTTTTTCAAGCATCTTGCTATGTTGCGCGAGAACTTTTACTTCAAGATTATGCGTGACAATGATGTCTTGCGGCCAGTCTTGGACGTTCTGGTCCGCACTCTGCCAAGGGACAATCTCGTGGGATCTGCTTGTCTGGACCTTTTCACAGAGGTAGTCCGGATCCCGAGAGATCCGACCAGCCACGATGCGCACCTCAGTGATCACTTTGTCGAAAAGTACAGGGAGAGGCTCCTAGAGCTTACCGACTACAAGCCGTTTGCCGACATGATCAAGCATTACGAGCAGTCACAGTTCAGCATGGCGGAAACGTACACTGTCGAATCCGAGGACGAGCGAGTTCGAAGATCGAACATTGTTGGCTCACGCAGCCATATGGAACATCTTGCCATGGATCCAGCCCAGGAGGAATACTGGAACACTTCGGATGACGAAGATGACCACAGTTCGGTTAAGGATATGGAGGTTGTCCCAGGCAGCACGCCGTCTGGCAAACCATTGGTTGACTACGCGTCTGACGAGGAAGATGAAGTTAACGACAAGGTCGAATCCTCAGCGCGCCACGCGGAAACAGAGAACTCCGCTGAGGCTGCGCCCGCCACCGGAAGTCCAGCGAGCAACACGGCCGCTCCTGTAACCACCACGCCCCCGGAGCGTATCTCGGAGAAGCGACGAAGAGAACAGGATGAGGACGATGAGCTCGACAAACTGGTGCTGCACAAGCGGCGCAACAGTTCGGCGAGCGCCAAGTCGGTGTCATCGTTCGGGTCCGCCAGCGATGGACCGAAGAAGAAGGGGCTCGGTGGCTCTCCGGCATCGCGTGACCAGACCCAGAAGAAGACCATTTCCATCATCATGGGCTCGTCACTCAAGACTGCTGCCGTCGGCCAAGACCCAGCATCACAGGATGAGAACACGCCAACCTGATCCAGCTTTGACGCTTCCTGTGCAATATGTTCTGTGCAGACGCTTTGTGCCCATTCCCTTTGTTACGACCATGATGCTGGAGTTCTGATTGTTGGGCGAGCTGTAAGAAGGACTCGTGTTGCGGCTTTTGATTGCCAGAACACGACGCCCTTTGGGAAGGGCGGCCAACTTGTTGATATGTGTGTGCGTTTGGCGGACGGTGCAGGCGGACAAATCGCGTTGAAATTAGGTGTCGTTTGCGTTACCTGCACAAGCAATCACTAGTATGCCTGCCTGTGATGTATGGCGAGCTGAGCGTTTCATGGTGTTACGGGATTTTCATGATACCCAGCACGAAGGGGGGGAAAAAGGCAAACTCGAGCCGGAACTCACGCCATATGAAGGTGCCGTACCCAGGCATGAAGTAGGGGCCTTCGGTGCCATGTTGAAGTTGATGGGTCAGTCGTATCACCACCGGGTTGGCAATGCCTGGCTTTTGAGGTGATGGATGCCAGCCGAACGGGTTATTCTATGATGCGGCCCTTACGGTTCACCTCGGAAGAATGATAGGAACCTATAATAACACGTTCCAACTATTCACGGTTTCTGGCACAAGTTTTCCATATATCTCCATCTTTCCGGAGAGTGCTGAGTTGAAAAGTCCTCGTCCCTATATTTCCTTTTGACTGCAAAGTGGTTTCTTATTACCAGCGTTAGGCGGCCTCGGCATACTCTAGCTTGTATTCTATCAAGCCAGGCAATATCAGGTAAGCCTAGGCCTACGAGATTGGAAACAACTATATCAGCTGGGTAACCTCGTTGTACTATACTACTGGCTCATGTGCGTGATCGCCTGGGCTGTAATATATGGAATGAACTGGACTTCTTTTCCCTCACGATTTCTATCTATGTTTATCCAGACCGGACTAATCTATTCATGGCCTTTCTAGTCCCTTAGTAGTGCCTACCACTCCTTCTTACTACCCTAACAGACGTCCGCGTGCGTCTGCTCCTGTCCCTCACCATTGCACACCTTCCCGCGTCACAGCAATCAAAATTTCTTCTCCCACTCCGCATAACCCCTCAACATCTCGGGCGTAATCTGCTTCGGCGTCTTTGCAATGGCAGTCGTGAAGTCTTCCATCTCGATACACAAGTCGCCCAATTGCGTTCCTGCCTTCAGCTTCCTCGTGAAAGCCGCCCGTCCAGCAGTCCGACAGATGCCCACCAACTCCGCACCGGAGTAACCATCTGTCATCTCCACCAGCTTCTCGACGTCGACATCCTTGAGTCTCCTCTTCGCGGCAATATTCGTCAGTATCGCCCTCCTGGCATCCTCTCCCGGCGGCCCGACGTAGATCAGCTCATCAAACCGTCCGGGTCTGAGCAATGCCGGATCCAGCGCCTGAGGACGGTTCGTCGCCGCAAGCACAAGGACGCCCTGCATGGTCTCGAACCCATCCATCTCATTCAACAACGTGGTGAGGACGTTGAGTCCACCATGGCTGGTCGTGGCCGTTCCACTCCCCATCCCAGACCGCAGCCCAGCAATGGAGTCGATCTCGTCAAAGAAGATCATGCTGGGGCTGACCTCGCGGGCGCGTTCGAACAACCGTCGCACAGCCCGCTCGGACTCGCCGACATACATGTTCAGTAGCTCGGCGCCCTTGACGGCGAAGAAGTTCAGCCCGGATTCGGTGGCCATGGCTTGCGCGGCCATGGTCTTGGAACAGCCGGGTGGGCCGTAGAGGAGGAAGCCCTTCGGGGGTTGGCCGATGATAGCGGTCACGTCGGCGAGAGGCATGCGGGAGATCGCGACGGCGAGTTGCAGAGACTCTTTGACGCTGTCCTGGCCGCCTATGTCGGACCAGTGGATCGGTGGAGGTTTGAGGTTGACGTCGTGCATGGCGCTCGGGCGGATCTTTTTGCGGGCGGCGTCGAGGTGGGTGCGGAGGAGATGGTGGGTTGTTGACGAGGACGAGGAGGTGTTTTTTGTGGAAATGGTGGTGTCTTGCAGGGTTTCCGTGAGTTGGTCGACGGTTGAGGGCTGGTTGGATTGGGACCCGAGGTAGTTGCAGAGGGCGATGAATTCCGCTTCCGCGGCTAGGTGGTGCAGGTCTTTAGCATTGTAGGCGTGTGTTCGCTGGCTGAGATCTTGCAGGATATCGTCCCTTTCCTCTGGTGGTAGTGGTAGGTTGAAGGATTCGAGGATGGCCTTGCGACAATCCAAATCCGGTAGAGGAAGAAAGATGTCTCGTGTGAACCGTCCTGGATCTCTCATCTCTGGCGGTACATCCGTGACATGATCCAGGCATGTCGCAATCATGACAACCTTGGGGAGCTCTCCCTTGGCCGCGGCGTCAGCAGATAATGCATCCATCGTCTCGCAGAGGGCCAATATCACGGCGACCCGGTTGGATCGAGTACTATCAATTAACCTCTCCAAGCCGTCTATTAGCACGATGCTAGGCTGCTGGCTCCTAGCCTGCAATAGTGTCTCCTGCACCTCTGGCAACTTATCCTTGAAGTGTATTCGATGAACCGTACCCCAGCCTGTCTTTGCGACCATATCGAGGAGCATAGTCTTGCCCGTTCCATGCCCACCATGTATAACCATGCCGAAGAAGTTGCGCTGGTTATGGTATTGGTGTGGTTTGGCGAACCAGGCGAGGAACTTGTTCAGCTCCTTCACCTCGGCTTCTCGCCCTGGCACATTGTCTATCTCCAGGCTACGTGGTCCAGCACGTTCGGCTGCCTGATCTTCTGGTTTTGCTATTCTCACCAACGTCCTTTTGTGCACGAAACGTCCCAGACCAGTGGTAGAGCCGTCCACAGAACGTATCGTAAACGTAGGTACTGGCCCAGGACCTGATAATTTCTTCAAGACCAAACCCGGAAATAGCGTCTCAACGTGGACAAGGTGTTGTGAGAGAAAGGCTTCCCAGAAACCGACAAGATCCGCATCAATCTCAGCATTATTCGGCAATGCAGCCTCGACGACGATTTGCTCAGCATCCGGTACCGTCGCAGTGCTAGGGGAGTACGATATTCTGATCTGGTCGCCTATACTGAATCCGCAAGCCACCCGGAGTGCTTCACTCATCTGGCACACCTTCGCAAGCTTATTTTGTGCTGCACACACGATAGCTCGTCTAGGCTTGGAGACCTCATTGCCTTCTTCGTCGAGCTTCACAACGCTGACCGCTTTCGTGTCGTCCACACTACTTGTCAGTTCAATGAGAGCGTCTCTGCTAATGAAGATTTTGGACGCCAGTTTCAGGGTTTGGTCAGACCCTGGTGGTGTGGTCCGGATCTTGACTTCAAGCGTCTTCATGGTGACAGCTCTTCCGAACTTGACCGTGCGGTGGAAAATGTACCTTGACAACTTCAGGTGGACGCGATTTGGCAGAGGTCCTGTTCTGGTAAAAGATTATCCAGTGATCCGAATGTATGTAAGAGCGACGAGATCTGTTACAGTTGTGCTGGGATGATCAATCCCTGGTAAAGTCCTAGCTCGGCAAGAAAGACGTTCCCAGTAAAGAATGACCTTTCCTGACGATGCGTACGGGTCTTCTGCCACAATGCCAAACTGCCAGAATCATACCTAGGTAGCCACTACCAAAATCAGTCGCAACTACTAGTACAAATACTAGTCTACAACCCGCGGCAGTAGGGTTAAATCTTTTTTTCGATTACTATCGCTATCGTTATCGTTATCGCTACATCTCCACGTCAATATGCTTTCTCAGGTCTAAAACTTACCCTATACTTAATACTTCTCCCCGTGTTAATGTCGAGTTCCGCGCATCGCTCCCATAAGACCCAGCACCAATGATTTCGTTATAGCAACTGGAGGTCGCATTGATGCTTACGAGGACGCCATTAGCATCGCGATCCCTCTCGTCGCAGCCATGGAGTACCTCTTCCGTTGCCAGCTTCACCACAAGCGCGAGGTTCCATGACTTCAAGCCGCCGCAACCGTTCCGTGGCGTAGGCTGGGATGGGCCGTCCACGATCATCAACCCCAGAGGAGCAAAGAAAGTCAAGGATAGGAAAAACGTTGAGAAGGCGAGTGTGCCACGCAGAGAGGCGCCGACGCCAGCTTGGGGACAACTTACACAACGGCAGAATGGCTCAGCAACACCCCGACTTGCGCCCGCTACTGCGAAGCCGACAGATACGGGAAAACAGCCTCCATCACGATCCGAAATCATGGAGGAGATGAAAGCCTTCATCTGGGAGAAACTCGCGACACCTCCCAGTCAATCCGAGGAAGATGCCCCTGTGATGACATACAAAGTCTCCCGTGATCCTACCGTCCCAGCTTCACCACCTTCGCATGGAAGCAAAAAGCGATCCCTTAGACTACCACCCATGGATTACGAGGTTATACAATGGCTCAAGCAGGCAGCAGACAATGTACAGCCCAACGATTTCTACAACGGCCCTACACTCTTGGTGCTCAACGGAGCCAGCAAGTCTCTGCTCGAGAGCGACTTTTACCGTCTCGCACGACAAGGCAAACATCTCGATAACTGGGCAATCGGACTAGTTCGCGGTATGTTCACGCCATTCCGTCCCCATCACATTGCACACCTTCTAACAACAAAAACAGTTGTCCAAGCGCGCGACCCAGCAACCCACGAACCCATCGGGAAATACTACATATTCTTCGAAACCCGCACTGCCGCCCTAGCTTACGAAGAGGGAGTCATTCGCCTCCACGAACTCGCCCGCCGGCGGTACTTCTCCCCAAGGTCCGAAACTCCTTTCGTTGGCCTCATCCCGAAACTCGAAACGGAGGACGACGTCCAACTACGGGGATTTACGCTCCTTCCGCCCACTGCGAAACTCGATCTCACGGTCTATCTGGCCAAAGACCTTGATTGGGAACCGCCACCGCTTCAGGTGGAGATGAAACGGAGTCAAGATCTGCTCTTTCGGCCTGAGGGAAGGGAGTTGCACGCCGTGCTGATAAGTCTCGACGGCGCTATGACCACTGTGGCTGCGTTGCATAACGCCATCGAGCGGGACGGAAGGGACCGGAGGATGCCATGGCGGGATGGGGAGAGTTCATCTAGGGAGATGATCATCAGGGCGGTTGAGCCTGGTGGGAAGGCTGTTGTTGATGGTACGTCTGAGGGTGACACCGCTGCTTTACAAGGCCCCCCGAGGATTCTGCGGTATTCCCGCTTCGTGGTACCGTTTGCGGATGAGAATGGTGTGAGACGGTTCGTTCGACATTGGCACCGGCGGGAGATGAAGGATTTTGAGGGAAGGGATATTACGGTGACCGTCAATGCTACTGCTATGTGGTAGTAATACCAATGGCTCTTGGAGCGAGGCTGAGCAGAGACTAGGTTATATGTACAAAGTTTGGTTATGTGTATGAACATAAATCTCAATATCAGGAAGTGTAGCTATAAACACTATTTCCGTCCTGGGGACGTCATGAGGTATCACATCGACTAAACCATCAAGGTCTCGTCTTCTTCATTCAACAAAAGAAATAATATCTGAAGACGTGAAGCGGTTGCAACCGTATATAGAGGTCCCAGACCCCCTAGATCCCAAATACAAGCACAAACCATGCATTGACGAACGCCGTCAAGCGACAAGAGTCTGCATGACCCATTTTACCAGTATTACACGCTCAAAGCTCATCGAGCACGACCATCTCGCTCTTCCGGTGTGCCGCAGGGTAACTCTCCAGCGTCTCCCTGGGCACCACCACTGTTGGCGTGCCGGACTTGGTTTCCACCACCCGGCCGTGATCCCTAGGTATCACCACCTTCTCAACCGGGCTGGTCCGCCTACCGGGTCCAGTCCTCTTTGATGACGAGGGTGTAGCCTCGGTCTTGAAAGGCTTGAGCAACATGCGTTGCTGGCGCGAGATGCTTATCTGACGTGCAATACTGATTTCCACTGCAGCTTTCAGTACTGGATCGGACTCGCCAATGTCCACGCTCGGTTGGTTGCCATGAGTGCTAACTGAGGATGTAGACGAGGAGTGCGATCGATGGGTGGATGTCGTAGTAGTGCTAGAGCTACTGCTTAAAGGTGGCGGACGTCGTGCAGCAGCAAGGTTCTGTTCGGCAGCAGGGTTTGAAACGATCTCCCATTCTGGTTCCGAGATGTGTGGTTTCAAGGGATGAGGGTCGAGGATAGAGGACTGGTCGCCATCGTCGACTGGGCTAATACTCCGCGGTGAGTCCAGTATCAGACCGGATACATCAGGGCCGAATTCAAACCCATTGAGATTCTCCTGGCTGGCAGATATGCCATGCTTTCTTGCTTCATTCTCATCCATGGCTCGAGTCAGACCCGGATGGTGCTGCTCCATTGTTCGAGGCGAGATAATCGTGACCGACTTCTTCCCCTTTTGAGGCGCTGCCATGTCCAAGCTTGTCCGTGAAGGTGACGGTAAAGTGGCAGGTGAGGTATACGAGCGCGAGCGGGCGTCCAGTATTTTGGGCTGAAGAAAGGAAGGCCCATGTGGTCGGGAAGCAGAAGGGAAGAGATTAAACGCTGGTGAATTCATCGGCTGTGGAGAAGTTGCCCGCCGGTGCCTTAACCTCTCTTTTTCCTCCTCCCCGGAAGCCCCTTCCTTGATGGTCCGGAGCCTTTCCAGCGTTGCCTGGCGACGGGCAAGCAGCGAGGAGCTTGAGGCCTCCGAATCCAGCAGGCTGCCGAACATGACGCTGTATCGTTCCAGTGTGATATCGGGTATCTCAACGTCCAGCAAAGGACTCTTGCACGCTCTCTTCTGATCCGATGATGCTGACGGCATGGGAGACAAGTGATTGTTCGTTTTGTCCGGTATTAGCGGCCGCCAACCCTGACTTTTCCTTTCCGTGCTGTCTCTTGCACCGGACCGAGGGGTGTCGACAACAGGTTCGGAATTGGACCTGCTCATGGTTGGTTTATGCTTCGATGGTTTTCGATCCACGACTGTCTTGCTCCTAGCCGGCGCTTTCTCTCGCTGTCCGCTCACGGGAATCGTCCTGGTTGGCAGTGAATCAATGAAACCACCCAACTCGTGGGTTGGTTTCGCTTGTTCCACATGTTTCCTGCTCCCGAACAAACCTCCAAAGAGCTTTCTCCGTTGGCTTTTCTGGCGTTGTACTGCTGGAACGGAAGCTGGGTAAGCCAGTGGGGGCGGCGTAACTGGCCGAGGTGGTGGATGGGTTTGCGGTTGCCATTGTGTTGAATGTACTTCGGGCGGGTGTGCTGGACTGCCCAAAGCCATGCCAATCGGTATGCTACTAGGCCCTGTAGGGTCCGACTCAATCGTTGCGGTTGAAATAGACGAAGGCAGAGAATAAGGCTGATGGTTCCTCACAAGGCTTACGTCTGAATGTGAAAGACTGTTACCCCGGACGATGCCAATACGGTAAGGTTGCAGTCCTTTCTTTGACCTCGTAGCGCTAGGTAATGACATATCATCTCGGGATATCCTCCTGTTGGCGGCTGTGGAGTTTGAGTCCAGTCCAAGGAACGCCGATGCCTTCCCATTAGGTCCTCCGGAACTGCTTGGTCGGGCTGGCATGGCACAGGTAGCTGAAGTGGTGTTCGGTGGTAGAGAGGAAGCAGGCGGTTTAGTCAGGAGGACAAATAGACATTATGAATGACCATCTACCTGAGCAGCAGGACATAACCTGACACAAAGGTCGGTCCTTGTCCATTACCTGCGGGAGGGGGTTTTCGGCCGTGCACTTTCACAGTGATAATAACACCTCGAACCAACCATCACTTGATCACAGGCGGCGGAACGTTCAATCACCCTCAGGTAAGCCCGTTGCCCACCCCGCTTACAGGAGCGGGTATGTCCGCAGTGCCTCCACTACACTAACCGAGCGGGAAGCTGACGTTCATGGGAGGCAGGGGTCAGTCGGGGCGTGTGTTTCGCTATGTTGTAGATTTGGCCGACGGGGATAACAGGGCAAAGCCAGAACGGGTACACGCCACCAGGCGGAACAGGCGTACGTACTTACTTGTTGTGACTCCCAATTCCAAGGGAAGGACTAACAGGATATGCAGAACAGGCACGAGGAGGACAAGTAGGGAAGCTGTTAGAACGAACCACCGGCTCGTCGAATTTCACGCCTTCTCATGTGCACACCCCTGGTCGTTGAACATGTCTATGGCAGGAGTGGGCATGTCTCGTGATGAGTCTCCTAATGAGGCGGCTGTCTGATGTCTTCGATCAGCAACAAGGATAAAAGTCGCTGCAGTTGCAGCCCGAGGTTAGAGCCTTGATCGGGACCCCTGCTCCCCTGCACGTCCAAGGAGCCGGTCCACTGCATCTGAGGACCCTAGCTGCAGACAGCCCGTGATCGTTGGCGTTTCAGAAATGTATACGTAAATGGCCGTACCAAGCCCGGTGATGGTATGATTTGTGTTAGACGCTTTCACGTCAAGCCGGGCCTGGTATCCGATAGAGCTGGAGAGGCGCCCGCTCAATGTCGTCGTGGTACGGACATGTGCCGGGTGCAGTTCCGAAGCTTACATTCCGAAGCTTACATTCCGAAGCTATACATTACACAAATCAGTCACGTAGCTGAGCATACTGACAATCAGAGAGAAAGAGGCACGGTGCGTCCAGACAGGAAGCAAACTGTTCCTGAACAACAAACCAGTGGTGCAAAGTCAAAGGGCCAACGGTAACACGCATCAAATGGCACCAATGCCCAAATGATAACCACAAATATGCCTCGCTCACGCCAAACATGAGATTGGCTCACTCCTTCTGCTGTATGGAGAATGGTCGATTTAAAAGCTCCTCTATGTTGAAGCTGGTAAGGAGAGGATGCCACGAAAAACGGAGTAGGGGTAAGTTGAAATTAGAAGTGGAGCTCAACTACTGGAATGTTGCAACAGCCCTATCCCTGTAAGCGCCAAGAACCGTTTCATGTGCTCACAAAGGGGTCAATAGGTGCCAGCGACAACGTTTCACCATCACTGTTGACGACTTCGACTATCATATGGAGATTGGGAAACTACTCGGTTACTATTCGTAAGGTCAGCAGACAGTGGCTTCTACCTGACGACTGTTCAGTGGTCTCTACCACGGTAGGCAACAGCACTTCGGGCTTCATAACCAGGTCCTATCTCTTTCAGGGTTCAGACAGTTTGCTACGATCAAGCATTCTCACCCACACTGATGCGTGACCAGCCGCATGGACAACGGCAGAGATACGACGGGTGAGGCCAGATCAACCTACCCGTAGACGACAGCCTTGTACCGATCTAGGCGGTCTCCGTACTTTTGAGATACAATCATACAAGGTTGGCAGATGGTGATTCCCACGGCTGCCTACCTTACCTATCTTGCTCCACACAATATGCTGCGGTCAGGAAGGGCAACAGTTGCTGCATATCTGGCGAAATCATCACACGTACCTAGTTCAGGCAGCACAGCACGCTCTGAAGATGGGGTTGGTACTTGCCCCCTCAGGGCGCGATTGCAACTGAAGAGTTGGCTGCTTCAGCAGCGTACTATCCGTAGGTAAATTGGTTCGGCCATAGGAGGTTGGCAGGCTGATCCGTACGGCTCAAGCTAGCTCTACGCCTATATGTTCGTAGAAGTACTGCAGACATGTAGTATTAGGTATAATGGGAGTCGAAACAGTATGGCGTGGTATTGTTGTCCTGATCGGTCCCACAGTGGTTACCAGAAGCTCCAGAGCAGTGACGCAGTTTGGCAGCGGGATCTTATTCGTCTCCCGCCCTACTAGCGGGGTTATCCGAACAGCTCGATACCCCGCCAAACAATATTACCATCGTCCACCAATCTCCATACCAAACACCCAGGCATATCAGCGAGCTTTGACTGTATAAACGCCTTCGCAACAAGTTTCTGTCCGGTTCAGCCTCTCCTGATAAATCAATATACAGCCTTACGATGTCTTGGCAAGGTAAGCTCCCCCGTGTTCGCTTGCTCAAGGTTCCTGTGTCGTGTGCAGTTGTGTGCAAGCTCCGCTAACACCACGACAGCATATGTCGACTCCAGGTACGCTGATACCCCTCCTTGAAGGGCTCGAAGCGATCATGATCTGACAACAGGACCAGCCTTGTTGGCTCCGGCCACCTCGACAAGGCCGCCATCATCTCCGCCGCCGGAGACAGCACATGGTCGGCCAGTGCCGGCTTTACGGTATGCTGGTTCCTGAGAGAGCGAAAGGATACAATCATTGAGTATGGACATGTGCTCACAAGTCGCATAGCTCAAACCCGAGGAGATGAAGCACATTGCCGACATTCTGAACAACGCTAGTGGTGCTGTGGACAAAGCCTATGCGGAGGGTATCCATGTCGGTGGCGTACGATATGTCCTCGCCAGGGTTGAGGGACGGAGTCTATACGCCAGACAGGTACGAACCATGCAACACTAACAGCAGCCAGGTAATTGCAGCGGACTGACATGAGTGAAATTTTAGGGTCGGTCAGGTCTCTGCGTGGCAAAGACGAAGCAGGCCATCCTCATCGGTCACCACGGTGAGGCCCAGCAGGCCGGTAACGCAACACAAACCGTCGAGGCTCTCGCCGACTACTTGATCAGCGCTGGATACTGAAGAGGAAACAAAAACATGTGACACCAATAACCACAGAATAACGAGGACGGATTGAAGCGTGCCTTTGTGCGAGTCGCGAGCCGTCTTATGTATGCCAGCGCTACATGCCTTGCATATAGACGTATGACGGGGTTTTCCTAAACCCAGTGGGAGAGTAGATAGAGGCAGAGAACTTTTGCCATCTCTAATGCGGAAAAAGACTTCCTTATTACGCTGCTATCTAGTTCATAATGTGCCCTTTGTCGCTGTTTACCCTTCCTTGACCGCTTCATGACCGGAACGGTCTGTCTATAGTATATCCATAATAATACAACGCAAGATGGCATAGCCATCAGCTCACCTGTCGTTACAAGCTCAAGCATGGGGTATATGTATGCCACAACGCCATTCCCATGAAATGACCCATCTATCAGTTCTCCCACCCTTCATACCGCGTCCCGTTCCTGACCTTCCGGCTCAGAGCCAGAACATGCCTGACTCTCTGGACCGACAGTTGTTCCTCAATCCCTGCCCCAGGTTCCTCAGCTTCCTCAGACGAGTCATCGGCGATGCGAGGGAGCGTGGGTCTCTACACCGGTAGCTCCGCGTTCCGTCGTCCCATTCCGGATCGATCGACGGCAAGCCCTATGTAGGGTCCGACCACGGGTATATTCCTGGCGAAGCTCGCTATGGTGCCCAGGAAATCACCGAACAGAACCATGATGCCGTACAGCTCGACAAGGAAGCCTATCAACGGCCATCGCATAAGGATGAGCGCGAGGCCACCGAAGAATGCTGCCGTGCCCTTGGCTTTGTTTTTCCTGGCGAAGAAGAGGAGGGTCTTTTGGGGACCGATGATGATCGTTAAGCCAATGAGGAAGAGAACCTGGTTGGGAGACGAAGCGTTAGCCGGGAGGCATATACAACGGCATAGTAGCGGGGGCTGCTTAAGGGCGGCCTTACATTTCCCATGGCTAGCATTGCCCGATCAAAGAATAACAGCACGCCTCCTATCAGGAAGAAGCCTCCTGAGTACCATCCACGTCAGAATCCGAAAATTGTTGTCATTGCGCCAGTCCTCAAAAGGCCGGGTCAGAAAGCGTACCTACCGCCAGAGCAGAAGGCAACTCCAATTTCTGCAAGCGAATCTTGTTAGCATGTTGCTGTGCTTTCTCCTAAAGAATATGTGGATGGGGGGGTGCTTGAGTGTACTTTGGGAGTCGGATAACCACATGGTCGGCATCTTTGCAATTCTGAAATGGGCAGTCAGGTAAACGACAATCGGGTTGGAGCTTGCTACTGAAATACGTAGCAAATAGAAAAACCAATCATAAGAGTGTCATGTACGGTCGTCAAAAAAAAGAAAACTGGCAGAATGCAGATGGTGTGTAGCGCCATGTCCCTGAACCAAACAACCTTACGCGCTGTCGACAGGGATCAGCTTTCGTGTTCCCCTTACGTTACGTGTACCACCAATTCAAAGGGACAGAGCTTCCCACAGGCACTAGACAGCCACGGTCCCACATTTTTCTTGTGGTCCCTTCTAAAAGATATTTTTCTTTCGTAGGGAACTTCCGTCCAACTTGAAAACCACATGACGCTTATGTTCGTCTCTGTGACGGGCTAGAGCAATACGCAAGCTCGAAGCTCACGAGTTGGCATCTACATTCGCAGGCTGAAAGAGTTGCCTGATGCAATCCGTGGTCTGCCACACAGGTCTCTATGTGCATCCCGGCAGGTAGGTCGCTTTATGTCGCATCATCTCTCAACCCAGATACATGCCACGACGGCTGTAGCACCTTGCTATAGCATCTGAGTTCTGTTTTCCTCATACGTCCTCAGTGATCTGTCACTGGCAGAGAATAACTACTTACCCTGATCACGATTAAGCCGGAGTGTCAATTGACATGCAGAGCCGAGAGGCTTTGGATGAATAGCTGAGACTTGACTTTGTTGGTCGAACATTCACATTCTTAGCAATCCCAAACCCCTGATGATGCTGCCTCTTTCTCCCAAACAAGGTATCCCATCGAATAGCCAGAGCCCGTGAACGCCATGCTCATTGTCTGCAATCCCGTAACTCCATAGCCATAACCATGGCCATACAATGAAACCTAATAGATGCCCCAACTCAGATCCAGCCACTAAGCCTCATCACTTCAACACTGTATGGGCTCCTCTGGCCTCCAGGTACTGCTCCCCTACACCCTGCGGTAGACTCCGTATCGCAGCAAACACCTCCCGGTTATGGTACCTCAGGCGTGACTTTGGGTCGATGTATGGTGCTGGCAGCCCAGTGATGTCACAGTATTTTCTCGCATGAGCCAGACTCGGTGCACTCTCGATATTGGTGTAAGTCACGCTGGGTGCTGTCGATATCGTCCCATTGGCCGTAGACTTCCCAGCATTCATGTTCCTCTCTAACACGAGCTTCGACAAATTCTTAGACGCTTGAGTGAGGTTGGTTTGTAAGTTGTTGCCGCTGGTGTTACCATTAGCTGGTATAGCTGGTGTCGAGGTGCCGGATGTGGACAGCCCATCGTCCCGTTCGGCGGCTGGCGTCACGGCGCCGCTGGCATCTAAGGGCGTGGCTACTATCGAGGAGGCTTCTTTGCGGCTAGAATCGGTGACGATGGCCTTGATGTTCTTGTTCCGTCGCTGGTTGGGTCGCCATGATGGGTTCCGGAAGGTCTTATGGATGGAATGGATGTCGAGTTGCTCAACCAGTGCTTGGTGAGCGGCTGCGGCTGCTTCTGCCGCCGCTTTGGCTTCTGGGTTTCCGAAACCAGACATTGTTTCGTTGCAGATCGTACCGGAGGCGGTACAGGGCTCAAAAAGGGAAGTGAATGGTGTGAGGTCGACCTTGTTAATGGGCCATGTAGCTCGGTACACTCCTCGTTCTGCCAATTGACACCGCCTGTCAAGCTAGCAATTACGCATAAGCAGGAGCACCAGTACGCGACCGCCCGAACGCGGTGACCCCACTATTTGGCTGAAGTACCTAGGTGATGTTGACTTTGAGGACAACAACGGCGAGAGTTACTTGCAGTCAGTCACGCAGCAACATGGTATGCAGCCAAACGAAGAGCTTTCGAAATAAGAGACAATGCTAATCAGAAATCAGGAGAGCCCTCACGAGCAGCAGCAGAACCAGCTGCTTTCGCGCATCATTACCAACGTTGTAAGTGTCGAGCGTCCTGGAATGGCAACATCAAACACCCTGAACTGACACGAAATCAGGAGAAACTGAACGAGGCGATTGCAATTATGAACAGCACCCTTCAGGTAAGCCAGGTTGACCTCTAAATGGGAATGTTCTCTAAGGTCAAGTTAGGATATCAACTTCCAAAACATGAACATTGAATTGGTGGCGCAAATGTTCAAGAACTACCAGTCCAACGTGTTGTTCCATTTAGAAGGTAAGTTTGGCCTGACACGTTTTCCTGATGGTTTGCATTTACTAATGGTCCCAGCTACGGACAATCTTAAAGACCCAGCATAAGGGTACATGAAAATGAAGCTTGCGATGAGAGCCCTCTTTCTGATGTCAATTTCGTCAAGTGTTGCTTGTCCTTTTGAAAATAAGGAGGTTGACGTGCCAAGCAGTATATTGGTACATGAAATCAACTTAGAAGCCATGTTGTACATAATTTGCGCCGGTAGGGGGAAGGTGCAAACCATGGGTACCCCGTAATGGTGTAAGGGACTTCCCGCCTGGTTTGTGCTGGCTCGAGCGTTGGATTTAGCGTATCCGCCCAGCCTGGTGGAGAGCTACAGTACTGTACTGTGTACAGGTACCTTACAACATCAGTTTGTCGTCAGCCTTTTGTTTGGAATTTGGGGTTTGAGGAACGTAGAGCCGCGTTGCTTCGAAATGAGCCTTTTTCTACTCCCAACTCACCATGATATAGTCAATATTGATCCTTGAACTATCCACCACAACAGGTCCCAGCCATGGCGCCCTCCGCTACCGAGAACACGACTCTCAGCCGCAGAGAAGCGATGCAGATGCTCCCTCCACCAACTGTCTATCCAGTCCAGGAAGCCAAGTTCGAGGGATACGTCCCGCCACAACCTGATGGTCACGAGCAGGCTCTCGCACAGCCGCAAGGAACGGCTGCCATCGTCATTGATAATGGTGCGTCAACATACATCTCTGGGGGCCTGGCGTACCTATGCTAATGCTACATGTTCCTACGCATAGGCTCGTCCAACGTCCGGGCCGGATGGTCCTTCGAAAACGCACCCAGGTTCACTATACCTCCAATTATGGCCAAATACCGCGATCGGAAACTAGGCAAGACGTTCTCCTTTGCCGGTAATGACTGCTACGCCGACACAACAGCGAAGAGTCACATCCGGAATGCATTCGAAGCCGGCACGGGAATTGTGAGCAATTGGGACGTTATGGAACATGTCTTGGATCATCTGTTCATAAAACTCGGTCTGAACGGCGTGGAAGGAGCGCTAGACATGCCCGTCGTCATGACAGAAGCCGTCGCGAACCTGCCTTACTCGAGAAAGATGATGACAGAGATCTTGTTTGAGTGTTATGGTGCTCCTGGCGTAGCATACGGCATTGACTCCCTGTTCTCTTACAACTACAACGAAGGCAAAACTGGGCTGGTAGTTTCGTCATCATATAGCGCAACACATGTTATACCGGTTTACGAGCGCAAACCGATCATGGCCCAGGCCATCAGGTTGAACTGGGGTGGTTGGCATTCGGCGGAATATCTCCTCAAGCTTCTTCGACTGAAGTACCCGGGCTTCCAGGGAAAATTGAACGCCTCACAGGCGGAATGGATGATCAAGGAGTTTTGCTACGTCTCCAAGGACTATGACCAAGAGCTCGCACAATACCTGGACTGGTCTGGGCTTGAGGACCGAGAGCGCGTCATACAGTACCCTTACACAGAAGAGGTGATCGTCCAGAAAACGGAGGAAGAGTTAGCCAAGATTGCTGAACGGAAGAAAGAGAGTGGTCGCCGGCTACAAGAGCAAGCTGCCAAAATGCGGTTGGAAAGGCTGATGAAGAAAGAACAAGAGCTGGAATACTATGTCGACGTCAAGCGACGAATTCAGGACCAGAACAAGAAGGAGACGAAGCGAATACTAGACGACGCCGAGGTTAAAGACGAGACGCAGCTGGACCGCATGATCAAAGAGCTCGAGAGGTCCATCAAGAAGGCACGTACGAAGGATCTAGGCGGCGATGAAGAGGAAGAAGAAAAGCCCGACTTCAGCCTGTTAGATGTACCGGACGATCAGCTAGACGAGGCGGGCATGAAGAAGAAGCGGCAGCAACGCCTCTTGAAGTCCAATCACGAAGCGCGTGACCGAGCCAAGGCGGAGAAGGAAGCGGAGAAAGCCCGTATTGCAGAAGCAGCCCGTCTAGACGAGGATAGGCGGACGAACCACCTCGAGGATTGGCTGGAGGACAAGCGCCAAGCGCGCCTGGAGAAAATAGCCCTCATGAAAGAGCGTGACAGGCTCAAGGCTGATCTGGGCAACCGAAAGTCCCTCGCCAACCAGATGCGGATGAAAAACCTTGCCAATCTGGCATCAGACAATCCTACTGGTGATGGGAGCCGGAAGCGGAGGCGTGGCGGCGGCGATGACGACGATTTCGGTGCCGATGATGCAGATTGGGGCGTCTATCGCAGCGTAGCCATAGGGGCCAACAAGGGTGACAGCGATGACGAAGAAGAAGGCGAAGAAGATCTCGAGGCTTCCATTCGAGCCCTCGAGGCGGACTTACTCCAGTACGACAAAGACTTCACTTACGAAAACACCATAGACGCACAAAAGGATTGGACCAAATCCCTGCTCCACGCTTTCCGATACGGACCTCGACCCTTCGACGAAGGGTCTCCCGCCGAGACACATCGAATACACCTCAACGTCGAGCGCATCCGTGTTCCCGAGGTTGTCTTCCAGCCCTCAGGCATCGCAGGTGTAGATCAAGCCGGACTGGCCGAGATGGCGGGCGATATTCTCACTCAACGTCTTGTTGGATTACCGGGAATTGATCGCGACGCATTCTTGAAGGACATCTTTCTTACCGGCGGAAACACTTTGTTCAAGAATTATGACGAGAGACTGAGAGATGAACTTACAGCGCTGTTACCCGCTGGGTCTCCGCTGGTGATACGGAGAGCTCGGGATGCGACGTTGGATGCTTGGAGGGGTGCCGCACGGTGGGCTGGTGGTGAGGAACGACGGAGGGCTATGGTTACAAGGGAAGAGTATCTTGAGAAGGGCAGTGAGTATATGAAAGTAAGCACATCCTATATCCATCCCCTTTCCCCTGAACTTAAGAAGCTAACATACGCGTGTAGGAACATGACCTTGGCAACGCCTTCTCGTAGGTAGAGAAGCAAGTATCCGGCCTAGCAGCACCTTCTCCGGACCTACCTAAACCAGACATCGAAAGGCCGCCACGTGGGAGAAAGCGCCGGTGTGCTGTTTGCCAGAAGCACAAACCAATCAGCGACTATAGCGTGCTGTTAAGAGGGAGCGAAGCAGGGAAGACCCTCGCAAAAAGTTGCGATCCATGCCGTGCAAGAAGGAGGCGGCAGAACGGACAAAATGCAGAGTCATCAAAAGAGGCCAAGTAACCATGATGTACGGAGGCATAGGATGCGTCTTTTCCGTAGTCCTACGCAAGAGATGGTCTACTATAAGGCGCCGGATTTGCTGCAACTGGGTGTTACGGGCGGTGGTTTGGATTAGGGTAAGGTTTGGGCGGGACATGGCGCGTAGGCTGTAGCATCTTCACGCGCATTTCTAGACATCAGTCTCCTCTTCCATAGGTCAGACTGCGTGATAGATGATGCTGGAGGATTTGTTCTCCCTTATACATACCCATGCCAGGTCGTGCGAGCGACTGTAGTGTTCCAGTGTAAGTGTCTTGGAAGCATGGTAACCTAAACAGTCTCTTGAAGCCTCACTAGTAACAGCATCGAACGATTGCTGTGCCTACAGGATGAGGAAAATCAGAGTGCAAAAAGCCTACAAACTGATGTTCTAACCCCATGGTATTTCTGCGATCAGGTCAAGAACATGAGCAGCAACCGACCACTCTTTCGCATTTCCTTCCGTCCATGCACATGCTACCAATAAAACAACCAAGCCAACCCATCCCGCTACGGACTAACAGGTTCTCCCAGCGAATGCTCACCAGGTGCTGGATACAGCCAAAAGAAAAGTAAAGACTTAAGACCCATCAGTCAACACATCGCCAACGCCAGCACGATGAAGCCACGTCATTTCAGCCATGGCACGGCAAAGCGCGATAAGAAGCAAAACTCATACTCTCCCAGAAAACGCCAAAGAATTTGTCACGACAAAGCAATACCCGATAACCACTCTCTCGAAGTCGGTAACCTGAGTAATCATCGCCGCCGCCGCCCCCTCCTCCGGTTGATTGCCCCTCCCTGGATTCTACCAGTATTCCTACATCGGAGCAGATGGGAGAGCTGTTTCGGATTGAAGCTGGCGACCAATCTCTTCGTCTGTTCGAGCCTCCTCATCCGAACGTTGATCGGGCTTCGCCGGTATGTGCGGATACTGCGGCTGTTGCTCCGGAAGCTGTCGCTGGTCCCTAAGTCCCGCGACCGCTTGGGCCACAGCCTCCAAGGATGATGCGTTAGATGTAGGGACGGTCGAAATATCTGCCATGGGTCCCTGCACCGGCTCTGGGTTGGGTGGTGCCTGGCCCGGAGCAGGAGGGGGTACGCCGTGCTGTTGTGGCATAGTAGGTGTCAAGACAAGACCTGGTGGTGGTTGTGGATACTCGCCGTGAGCATCCAACAGGCGCGACTGGAGGGCAATGACATATTGGCGGAGCGAGTAGTTCTCGTTCTGTAATGCCTGATTCGCCTTCTCCATCTCGGCCATATCCTTGACCTCCTGCTCCAACTTCTTTATATACAACTCCTTCCGCTGGCGGAAGGCCCTCTGTGTGAAATCAGATCAGTCATTTATTCGGATACTGACTACTTCTCGTGCCATCAAGGGTGAGTGCACGACCAGGCAACGAGACCGCTGCCAGTATCATGTACTTGAACAATCACCAGGGCATGTGTGCAGTGTTTTTTTTTTTTTTGGACGATTGACGTCCTTGGCGAAATGGCCTGTCACCGCCAACCTTTAGTGCCCCAGGTTGCACACAAAAGTGTCCAGCGAGGTGCCACCGCCACTCGTATCATCACATGCCAATACGCCCGTGCCATACAAGATTAAAGAGATCGGGACTAACCTGTGCGGCGCGATTTTGTGCAGCTCGCTTGGACTGGGAAAGTTCGCGTTTGGCCTGTTTCCTGGAGGGGTCGTTCATGCTTGCGTCTCCCATCTCGGTATCGTCCATGCTTGGCGACACTGATGAGGACGGGTGCATCGGACCACCCAACTGGCCGAGAGCCTCTGGTGTTGGTGGCGGTGGTGCACCGGCTTGCATCATGTTAGCAGTCGGCGCTTGACCTGCCGCAGCATTGGCCTCCCGAAGCGTTCTGAGTTCAGGATGAATATGGGCGTCTTGCTCAACAGCACCAGTGCCGTTATATCCATGTGGCAGTGATGACAATGCAGTCGCCGATAGTCCGTGAACAGGCGTCCGAGAAGCAGCGACCCCGTTGGCTGCCGATGCCGCAAACTGCTGGGCAGGGAACTGATTATCCGTGTAAGTCGGCGGATGACTAATGTTGCTGTTGCTCTGCTCAGCAGGCTGAGGCTTTACTGCGGATTCTACATAAGTTGCAATCAATGTTAGACTGAGCTGTGTGTGACTTCAGAAGAGGAACGTGTGAGACAACGAAAGTGAATGAAGCCTGGGTAGGGAAGCGCATTGGACGCAGCAACCAGGCCGAGTCAGTAAAGGCTGCGCTTGCAGAGTCGGCAACGGCGGCGACTCTTTCATAGCATCGGCAAGAAACAAGTATACAAGGAAACATGATGGTGTTCCAATGATGCGATTTCCAGGCTGTCAAAAGGGACGTAGACCGGTCCCTAGATCCAAGTACCGACGACCCCGTGTAAGTGGCGTGGTAATCCCGAGCAACACGTCGAGAGTTGCAGTCTTCGTCACTGGCGAGGTTGGCCAGAGTTAAACCTGTGAGCAGCTGGGAATGCTCAGAGTAACACGAGAAGCAGACTGAACATGGAGGGTACACAGGGGCTAGCCAGTAGGGACGCCATGCAGTGATTACAGCGTTGAAACAAGGTTCTGTTGACATTGCACCGCACTTACGAGGCACTGACTATCAAGGTTACGTTCCTGTCTGGCCCAACTGAGCCGAGAGAACGTCAGGTAAGAAGATTGGGTGTGAGACACGAAGGAGAGTTAGGTAGTAGTGGTAAAATGATGAGGTTGTGAGGGAGAGATGTAATCCGTTCAAGCCGTCGTTGGAGTGCGAGCCGGCAAGGTGAAGGATGCGACTGGCCTCCCGGAGCGATAATGAGAGTAATTGGGGGAACTGAGTCGTTATGTATTATGCGGGATCAAGTACACCAAACAGGGGTACGTAGTGTGCCCATGCCGCTGGGAGACAGTCTGCGGCGTGAAAAACAGTGACATCCGCGAGGTGTGCTAGGAGCAGTGATGCATTGTGGAAAGCGCCATGCTGACAATTGCAGTCGCCCTCATGACTTCTAGCCATTGCTCACTCGAGATGGCGCCCCGATGGACTGACAGGCTGGTTGTTTTGCATGATAGACATACAACGCGTTGCAAGTCGTCTCAGTGTCAACCTTTGATACACGCAGGCATGACTCTGGCTAGCTGTCGCGAGGTTGATTGGAAGACGGTGACGGTACCGTCGGATAGCGCGATCGCCGGGCGCATTAAATCCCAAGAAGATTTGTGTTAATGAAAAGAGTTCACTCACCCATCTTGATCAGGTTATCCTCGTTCATTGATGGCGTTGTGTATAGGCGGTTCTGACTCAGCAAAAGTGCGTAGGTAATCGATGAGTTAAGGTGAGAGGGAAAGCTGGGGATGATGATGGTTTCTATCGCGCCCCGGGGCGGGGGATGATTAATCTGTGGCTTGGGTATCACCTTATCCGTGCTGCAAATGAGACAACATCGGATAAGCTCAAAGCTTCACCCCGACCGCACAACCAAGGAACCTCGGGACGCAATAGTCAACCGAGAGTTAAACAATTGATGACATTCTGATTTTGTCAAAGGAATACGCAATAGACTTTTGGTTTGCACTCTTTATTTAGCCATGAACCGCTGCCACCGAGTTCTCCCTTCCCAACTTACCTACCTAGACACAGTACCTTCAGTCTGTACGTGCGTAAAGGTACCTCAGCACTGCATTCCTGCCAGATTGGTCAGCCGTCAGTAGCCCCCCCCACTGCTTACTCAACTACACACGTACTCAACCTCATTACTTCCCGATTCGGCTCCTGGATATACCTCTGGTCTAGCTAGGTACCTACCTCTAGGTACTCTACTGCGTATCAGCATTCATATCGATTTCTTCAGCAACGACTTGGTAACTCTCTCTCATAGTAGATACAGGTTCTCGGAAACAAGACTTGGTTTGGCCGGGTTGGATGGTGAAACTGCCCCATCCGTTGTCCTTCCAGGATTCGGTCCCGATGCGGCGAGCTTTGTCAGCACCCAACCTGGGCGGAGATGGTCCACTTAGCGGATATTCGGCATTAATGAGCAGGGCGGAATGTTGCGCGAGGCCACAAGCACTATCTCTAGAGCAGATGTAGGTAGTCTGGAACCATTAGAAATGGGTAACCCCACAGCATCACGTTGGGAAACCAATCTTCAGCTCCAACAAGCTTGCGTACTTGTGTGTTTTACGCCTTCATCCCAGTTGTAGGACGAGGTCTTATCAAGCAAACTCCCGCCGCGACAACGGTTACTAGTCGCGTGAATGAACATGAGCTCAGCCTGGTACTTCCCCAGTCGCAATCTTGTATTAGGGCCTGATCTGAACGGGGAAAGCACTGAGTCCACTCTGGTGCTTACCCGTTGTCTGAGAAGCGTGGATTTGAGTGCTTTGCTCTCAAGTTGCTTTGTTGAACGGGCCTATATCGGTTCGAGCTCGATGTTCCCGCTCAACTTCGGTTTTAGACGACGCTTGCTTCTCTGGCACTGTCCTCAATGCAAGGGCACTTTGGCCGATCCTGTACACACTCAAGGAGAGCCATAACAAACAACGTGTTGCATCAGGTTGGATCATCATGTCCGGTTCCAAAATTGGACAAAGCTGGGCTTACTGAAGCCCACGGTACTTATAATCCCTCGGGGTACCGGTGACAACGCGCTCCTCTTGGCTTTCGCCAAGGCAGTCTTCACTGGGAGAATTACGTATTGGTATGCTTGGGGCCTGCACTGCATTTGCCTGGTTTGGAGCAGACAGCACTATGGTGGCCTATATATGCCCAAGCCCTACTGCTCCTGGAGAAGGGATCCAAACCACAGCTCCTGATGGTCCCCCGGGCCTGTGACACCTCAGTTCTTCCGCAAACACGGCAACGCATAGTAAAACGGGTTCACAGGATGTCTTCGGTCCCTGATCCTCCTTCCCTGCCCTTGGGGTAGAAAGAACTGCAAGATGTGTTAGTGTGTTGGTTCTTCATGATGGCCGGCGTCTTCCAGGTGCTGTTCCTTGATCGACTTGGCAGGCAATTTGCTCGCTGGTTATGGACGAAACGGTGGTGGACGCATGCGGTTCTCAGGTCGACTCGAGACTCCTTGAGGCCCGGTGTGTTTTAGTAGCGGACTCGCTTTATGCACCGCCTTGCTCAGCCCGAATGATGTTGTCGATATAGGCATATCGGGCGGCGACAGCACTCATCATATATGTACCTTTTGTATGCTCGACCTTTAGTAGGCTAGGTTGATGTACACGCCCCTGATCAAGAGTTAAAGCAGCTCCTGGCCGCTATGGAATGAGTAAGGTGTAAGTGAAGTACAGTCCTGTACGCCCCTACCTACTAGTCTTCGTTCCGTGGCTTGAACGACAATGCGGGCCCATCCACTTGAACAATGTCTACCAACTCGCTGGGATACCTCTTATGTTAGTACATTCTTTTGCTGCGGATAACTCTCCGGTTTCTACCGCTGGGTTCACCAATTCTGTGCCATTACTGGGAGTGGTTACGGCGATGCATTGCTCACGGGTCGATCGTAGCATCACACCTGCTATGAGAGAAAGACCATATCCTGTAGCTTGGACACACTAATCATCAATCCGACTGTATGTTACTAGAGAGGTAAGTCCAATATGTCGCAGGCTTGACCATGTTTGCTCCGTCACATACCTTTTCAACTCCGTGTAGGCATGGCATGGTTGTCTATCACCATATGTGAAGGGAGGTCAGTACCGCTCAGTTTTCAGCATGACTGCCAGCACACAAACATAGACCCTCCCCAAGAACCCAAATGACAGAGAGACTCTGTGGGACGTGCCTACTGAAGATCTGAGCTAATGTGAGAATCCATCGCAGCTTGTTGCTTGGTTTTACACAATGGAGGGCGCCTCTAGTTTCAAACGGGGTTGGGTTTTACTATAGGGTAGGCTTGACAGGTAGGCCTAATACTAAACCGGTACCTTTCTGGAAAGTTAAGCCTCACACCTAATTTCAAGTACTGGGCTAACGGTACATTGTTCGCGTTTCGCAACAAACGATCAAACCTCAGCAGTGAGGGTCTACCACCAGCAGGCTGACCGCTATTCTTCAAGCATCAGGACAGTAACCATGCCCCCAAGAGTCAACCTACCAGTCATTTCTGCCATCTCACGTACCATTGCGCGGCACCACACTACCGGCAGAATGGAGCCGGCCATCTCAAAGGGTGCAGACGTAGACGCCCTCAAGCAGAGGCTCAACCCCCTATTGTCCACAAACGGGGGAAGATGGACCCTCACAAAGAACGGCGAGGCCATGGAACGCACGTTCAAGTTCAAAACTTTCACCAAGACCTGGGTAAGCGGACATACCCTCTATCCCCGACACACCCACTGTTATTCTACACCTTTATCGGTCTCCCCCCTCCCTCACCCGACATCCGTACTCGCAGCCGCACCTGCGTGTGATCCCTGACTGTGACCTACGGCTGCCTCGGGACCGGCTTCAGGGATGCATACAAGTCCACGTGTCCGGGGTGATAAGTCGTCCGGTTCATGCAGACATGTATGTCAGCCACCTATTTCCCCATGGTTTCTCCAGGATCTTACTAGAGACACCAAGCTGCATGCGGTGTCTAGCGGTCTGACTCAGAACTCAAGTGATCCATCGGCATGCTGTGTCATGGGAGCTTCATTGATAAGTATCATGCTCGTATACCTTACTTAGGGCTAGTAGGGTCAGGTTCCTGTCTGATGCGCGGCACGATGTCTCGAAAGTTTCTGTGTTCTCCCAAGCTATACGCGCTTCGTCTATGATATAGGAATTAGTGACTCTAGAAGTGCCCGACCAGCTTGACATGATGTCCAAGCACCAGGGTGCGTGCGCTCTCTGACCAGGGAAGACAACCACTAACGTGCTATTGCAGGACTTCATGACCGCCGTGTCTCTTCAATGCAAGATTAAGAACCACCATCCGGAGTGGTCTAACGTAAGTCGCCCATCACACTATTCCAGGGACTGTCGTGGCCCCCTTGTGAAATGCTGTTTTGACCACAACATAACCTTGATCTTCAGCCCATACTGACGCATGTCTAAGGTCTTCAATACGACCTTCATCAGATGGACAACTCACGTTCCGAAGGGACTATCGGCAAAAGATGTCGAGCTTGCGACTTTATGCGACTCCTTGGCCAAAGACTTTGGGGAGGTTGAGGAACCAGCAAGCACGAGTTGCGAGATGCAAGGCCTCACTGACCGAGTGGTGTCCTCTGCAGGAGACTGCTGTACACCGAAGAGGTAGGTCAGGCCTACCTGACATTGTACTTTGCACGAACCAGGCTCACCAGATGTAGTGCTAAATCATGATCCAAGCCTTCTTCAGAGAAATGTATTAGTAGTCTAATTAATATAATGTAGCCGTCTAACAGCTTGTCTAGTAGCCAGACCCTACTCCAGGAAGCCAAAGCTTGAAAGCTCAAACGAATGCCAACCCCCAACGCCTTTCCCATGCCAGCCGGGTACGCGTGTCAAGAGTACGCTTGAACCGTGTCCATGCTGGACATTTCCGGTCTCATTGATGACCTTGCCTTCCCGCGTGGTTTGTGACTTGACATTGACTCGGTCCGCGTTACGATATAGACCAGGTAAAACCAGGAATATCAGTGCCCATTTATTGAGCCTTCTTGGCGCGAATAGCGGCAAGCTTCTTCTCTCTCCGCTTCTTGCTGGCCTCATCGCCGGCCTCGGTGTCAAGAACGAAATCCCACCACCGGAAGCTAGAGGCATAGTTGCCGATGAAGCGCTCGTGGTGCAGATCGTGGTGGTGCGCACCGGCCCAGAAGGGGAGGAAGTTGTGCAAGCTCCAGGGGAAGTCGTATCCGCTGTGGGCATCGACGGCCTGGAAAAGACGCATCACGATCCAGACGTACATGGTGGCAAGGTGGAGATCCTTGGTGATGGCGACCCAGACGATGGGGACACCGACGGTGCCGATGCCAAGAAGCATGGTCTCGATCGGGCTGGCGTACTCAGCAGCCATGCCGAAGGGAGCGCTGTAGGTGTGGTGAAGCTTGTGAATGTTGCGGTACAGAGGGCCGTAATGAAGCGCCCGATGAAACCAGTAGTGCCACGCGTCCTCGCAGACGAAGAAGACGGCTATCTGCATGGCCATTTTCCATGCGGGCGGGAAGGGGACACCAAACTCCATGCCGCACATGGTCGCAAACGGGTGGAAGAGCCAGATCTGAGGAAGCTCGACGGTGAAGTGGCTGAGGAGAACGAGAGAAGCGCAGTCGAAGCGCTCCTTCCACGTAGGGATCTTCTGCTGTTGTGGCTATTAGCATTGCTGTACCATGCTTCCAGGGCGGATAAGAAGGGGGCACACGAACGTTTTGAATCTTGTACTTGTTGAAGTAAGGGATCAGCTCCATGATGATGAATGGTAGGGACCGGCCGAAATAAACGACCTCGTGCATTACGAAGGCGAGAATACCTGTCGCAAGCGTGTCGTTCTGCATCCACAGGTACCACGACGCCCAGAGGCGCTCGGCGATGTTCAGTTGGACATTGTACTTGGTGACCTCTTCGAAGACGCTGGAAAGAGTGACTGGCACGTCAAGACCAGAAATGGTCGAGTTTCTGAAGGAGCACGAGAGTTAGACATTGTTCTCTAAATGATCGTGTGCCACCCGGAAGTAGATGGAGGGTATGGACGGCAGCCCTTGGGATTGGACGGTGTGGTCGCGCAGGTTGTCACTTACATTAAAGCCGACGCCATGGTTTGCGCAGGGGAAAAGAGTGAGAAGAACAGGTTAAACTTGCGTCAACTGCGTCCCAAGAAGTCACTTCAACAGTCGTGGAGCACAGCACCGAGTGAGGGAGCAAACAGGAAGATAGGAAGATAGAGGGCGATAGGGGAAGTTTTTATTGCGCTGGATTAAAGAAGCAGTGAACCCCTGTGGAGGTACACCATTTCAATGCAAGTGGCCAATGAGACGAGAATCGGCCCATTCCCAACAGTCCTCAGACTCTACGTTCCGCTTGCCGAACCACTAAAACCAACTGTATCGACGGGCGGCAATTACCGCTAGCGACAAGGCGAAAGAAACTCGATCCATCCGAATTGCCATCGTTCGGGGTCTGGCAAGTCTGGGCAGATCGTCGACCCCTTGTTTTGTGAGCTGCGGCCCCTGCGCATTCGTAATCCTTCGACAGTCGTATTCGTGTCTTTCGGCAAGTGGCCCTTCCGAGTCTTTCGATCCAGTCCTCCGGGCGGTCAACAGCTGTGGTGAACCCCGCCAATGCCTCCACATCTTTCTGCCATGCAGGCAAGGCAGGCCATGTGAAATTGCCAGAGCCTCATCCTCAGCTGCTGTGTGGCATGACCTCATCGAACCGAACACATAAAGCACAGACCACCAGGGGTACCTTTTCCCGCAGCTTGAAGCTCGACTTTTCCATTGGTGGGTGGTGAGGTCGTGAAGAGAGCTCCGTTTCCTCGGCGAGTTCACATCCCGATACGCGTGCATGACCTGATCTTGCACATACACAGCTCGCCACACCCGACGCCCGAGCTCAGCTTGGCCTCATTACGTGCAGCAAGTTCTAGCTCCCCCAGTTACGGAGCTTGACCGCTCTTCGGCGTTGCCTGGAAACAGCTGGCCCATGTTTACTACGTAGTCATGTCTGTTGTTGTTGAGTTCGTCAGCCCCTGAACCTGCTGCTGCGTAGGGTCTATATTGTTAACATGATCCTTCTCTGTTCCACAGCCAGGTCCGTCGGCTGGACGCCGAAGTCGACCGATTATCCGTAACACCCTTTCTTCTGGCAGAGGCTGGCGCCCAGGACGAGACGGATGGGGAACATTCTCTTGAGCGCATACCATCGCATGAATATCGAGTAGCCTCGGAGGAGCTGTCGTCTCCTCGTGCGAAGAACCTCGTGCGCATACTCAGGTCGCTCTCGACGACGACCGCAGCACAGCCTCTTCTACCGGCAGAGAACATCAAGGATCTACTGTTACAGACCGACCTAGTTGCATTTTCCGAGACCACCAACGATCAATCAAACAAACCGCGACATGGCCATTATGAGTCGGAGCTTGAATGGCTTGTGCTGGGAAAGGCTACGGTCCAGACGTACGGCCTCATCCTAAGCACTTTTCTAGACCAGATCGTACCGCTAAGCGAGGACCTCTGGTATTGGGACCAGGTGTTGAGCTCTTATACATACAGCGGTTTATATACGGTTCAGTCGGCGCCGCTAAGAACGTGGGCGTGGGCGCAGGATGTCTATAGGGACAGCCGTCAACGCTTCCAGCAGTTTCAGTTCCAAACTAGCTCCAGTCAGGCGGCTGACATTAAAGATTCGCTGGTTCACAGATGGCACCAGTTTTACTCCATCGTACGCGGAAGCATTCGCGAACGATCTCTTGCCGACGTGCGGAACAAGGTCTTTACTCCGGTCGCCTTGAGCCGGCGTGAGGCAAGATTCAACCACAAGCAGCTACGGAAACTCCGGTCGATGACAGCCAGCGGCATGGGATTGCTTCTGGATGAAGGTCTGAGCTTTGGAGTTGGCGGGGAGGACGACAAGAGCGAGAGTTACACGGCAGAAAACGCTGAACACGAATGGAAGGGTGTTTTGGAGCGAAGCGTCGCCCTTATGGATATGGTTTTACGTGACGTCTCGACTTTATCGCACAGCGTTTCGGACTTTGAGGAGAAGGTTTTCGCAGGTGTGGAGGACGACCCGGAGTTGTCCGCACAAGCTGCAGCTGACCCTGTTGATCGTACTTCTTTGCTGGCTCGTCGTCTCGTTGACCTCCTGGAAGTGCAGATCCCAAGTCACATTGCCGTGAACAAGAAGCTTGTGAGACAATATGGCCGTCCATCCAGACTGACTCGGTATTGGTTGCCTGGACTGGTGCTGTTCCTGTCGTCATCTACCATCCTGCGAATCCTGGTCAACCGAAAAGCCGACATCATCAACTGGCTCCATGATCTAGGCAACACTGCGAAGGACTTCTGGTTCAACTGGGTCGTGGAGCCGACTCGCAAGGTCATCGGCACCATAAGGCACGACGCTAACAGTGAGATTGCCATCATGAGCAGGGACAGTCTCCAAGCAGACCGCGACAGCCTCGAACGAATGGTGGTGGACTTTGCGTCTGATAAGCCCGAACTTGCGGTTGGCACCACTTCGCCACTCACCGACGCTCAAATAGCGGATATAAAGCTCAAGGTCAAGGAGGGAGACGTTTCTCCCGTGTTGAAAGCGTATGAGAGAGATCTGAAGAAGCCGATCATGGGCGCGATCACGGGAGATCTTGTTCGGGCCCTTCTCATCCAGGTGCAAAAGACCAAGGTGGATTTGGAGGTTGCGATGAGCGGGATCGATGCTCTCTTAAAGAGTCAGGAGCTGGTCTTTGGATTCGTGGGCCTGACACCTGGTATTTTAGTTACCGTCGGCGTCCTTAGCTATTTGAGGACACTTTCCGGGGGCCGGAAGGGCATGCGGCGGAGCCAACGCGCAACAAGGAGTATCCGGGTCCTCCGCAGCATCGACCGCATCCTCAGCGAAGCTGTCCCGACGCAGAACAACCTGCTCTCTTACAAAGATCATGGCTTGCTCGTCTGCGAAGTCCACATGCTGAGGAAGCTAGCTCATGGCCTACTTCCCAGGGAGGTGGAGAGGGACTTTAGAGAAGACCTGGAGGATCTGGTTAGTCTGAAGGCTGTCTCAATCCAGCTTCGGGCGTTGGACAGGATCCGATGGTCATACTCTCGCTGGCTGAATCGTTAAATGATAGGAAAAACGGGCACTTGGCTTGCATCGTGTCCCAAACAAGCGCGCTGTTCACCTCCAGAGGGGTCGATCGCTGATTCGTGGTCTGTTTCTACGTCAATGAAGAATAGCCCAAACTGTGTTGAAGATTCACTGTGAACTGCGCTTAACCCCTGAATGCGCTGGCGCTCGATGACGATGCGTGGCTTAGATGACCCACCCGCGCCATCTGGGCCACTAATAACCGAGCTTTCACGAGATAGCTAGAGGTACCTGTAGAGGTACGAGTTACCTACGACGACAGCAGGCTCCTAACCCAAGGCGGGCATTGTGTCACTTGATTGACGTTGGTGCGAAGCTTAGACTCAAACCCAAGATACTGTGAACACCCCATCTCCGTATTTCACCCTTCTGTCAAAAACTCTTACTCGTGACATTCAGTTTTGCAAACGAAAACCTACCTACATTGATTGTCTCCTAGCTAGGCTCCCCTGTCCTTTTAGTAGCCTTTGCGTTCAACCCCCAAGACCCTTGCGAGTTGGGTGCAATCCACTTGCCAAGAAGACGACTCCAGAGTTCCTCCACATTCAACGAACGTCCTAAAACAACCTCACTGTCTCCTTCGCCCGTACCCTTTCGCTATTGAACCTGACCGTACTCTGCTACTGATACTACGTCTTCCCGCCGCCACCAGCTACTATTAACCGTATCACTCTCCCGCGATAACGGTCAACCTTCGTCATCCCAAGTAGCACTTCGAAATCAAGGTTGCGACAGACATTTGGGAACTGAACGCTGGTGTCCACTTCCCGAGCCATTGATTCATTGTCTTGAGCTTCGCAGGCACCCATTGCGACCAAACAGCTCCTCAATACCACACCAGTCTACAAAATAGAGACAGCATCCAAGGGGTGCCCCGTTCGCTAAGATGTCGAACAATAGGAACTACGACTTTCTGGTATGTGACTACCTTACTTTTTACGGATCACTCTCCGCCTGCCCCGCCCTCTCTCATCATCCAAGATGACCTACACGACCAGAAGCTGACAGATGCTGGTAACTAGATCAAGCTGCTGCTTATCGGCGATTCGGGCGTTGGCAAGTCGTGTTGCTTGCTGCGCTTCAGCGAAGACTCCTTCACACCGTCCTTCATCACCACTATCGGCATCGACTTCAAAATCCGAACAATCGAACTCGATGGCAAGCGGGTCAAGCTTCAGATCTGGGACACGGCAGGCCAAGAGCGCTTCCGAACAATCACCACAGCATACTACAGAGGAGCCATGGGCATACTACTAGTTTACGATGTTACAGATGAGCGCTCATTCAACAGTATGCGTGGGCTTCTATTTTCTCAAAAGTGTACTATCTTGACTAATCAATTCCGCAGACATCCGGACGTGGTTCGCGAACGTAGAGCAACATGCCACCGAAGGCGTGAACAAGATCCTGATTGGCAACAAGTGCGACTGGGAGGAGAAGCGAGCCGTCTCAACAGAGCAAGGGCAGGCCCTAGCCGACGAGCTCGGCATTCCGTTCCTTGAGGTCTCCGCGAAGAGCAACATTAACATCGACAAGGCCTTTTACAGCCTGGCAGCGGATATCAAGAAGCGCATCATCGACACATCAAAGAACGAGACAGCACCCACGGTGAACGTCGGGGATCAGGGTGCCGCCGGCGGTAGCAAGTGCTGTTAGGCATAGGACTTGCTGTGCCAGTTGCCACGTTGCCTGTGCGTTCGAAAGACGTGAGACTTGTCTGAAAGCCCATACGACTAATTTGATAACCATGAGGGTATGACTTTGGGGTTGCTTGACCTTGATAGCCTGACGATGAACACCTTATATCTCTGAAGGATCTGAGGGGCTCAGGAGAGGGCAATGTCGAATGGCCTGGATAGACATACCATGGCGATGTTTATGCAACCTGCAGCTACTTGTCATTCGCGGACCGAAAAACTTGAAGCATACAATCCATTTTGAGGAGGCTTCTATTCTACGGAACATGGGGTGTCGCAAGCGGCGGCAGCACAGAAGGGTTGGGTTGCAGAGGCTTAGCAGAGTTCTGGGTCACGGCGTTTATCGGTTCTGTCCGCGGGTTTTTGATATCTCTATAATGTCAATGTGCTTTCTCCTAATATTGCGAGACCAAATGAGTATTCTGATGGCTCTACCGGCCCGTAGCTAACAGTACAACCACCAAACAGTGGGAGTAAACCCGCCATCTCACGTCTACATCTCCAGGAAGTCGCACGACGGAAACATGTCATACATTTTGCAAGCAAAGGACTCAAGCGATGGCTGTCGTAAACAGGACTGGAATAACAGAAAACGCCCAAAGCCAACCATTAAGGCAACCCAGACGCCGGTATCTACATGAGGATGCAGCACGAATTCTGCTTTTTGGCTTGCTCTGTAGAGAGATAGGAACGTTAGCAAGCCTGCCCACCACATGCACGCCGACTCCAAGTGATATTCGGCCCACTTACGATAGAACATCTTGCTCTGTTTGCTGAGGCCATCACTCTTGGCCACCAAATCATCGATCTTCTCTCCCCGCTCCAGCACACTCTCAATGGTCTTATGCAACACGATCTTCGTCTCATCCAGTTCCCGCTGGATCTTCATGATGCTGTCCGCCTGGTGCGGGTCCTGATACCGCTGGATATAATCTTTCAACTCGGGCATCGTGAGCGTCGGCGTCCCCGTCGCCCATTGGCTTCGTGGATGGCTTGCGAGGAACTCATCGACGACCTTGGACAGGAGTTGATGGGCCACGAGGGCGGGGTAGGCGTGGTCGGAGATGATAATGCCGCAGACGCCCTCGGACCGGCCGTAGGCGTGGAAGGTGTAGTCTTGTTCCTCAACGTCTTGACGTTGGCCCGGGTTGGTGCGCTCGCCGACGGTTTTGGCGAACAGGGTTAGGAACTCCGACACGGAGCCCGATGTCCAGCGGGAGTAGGAGGAGAGCTCCTTCTCGGAGACGAGTTCGTGCGCGGGCTTGGTGTCATTGCGGATGATCTGTGGCCAGGAAAGACGGTCAGTGTTAGGGTCGGCGGGGGGCGTTAGGGGCCAAGACTGACACCAATGTAATGCAGCTTCATGATGCGGTTTGCGCGGTGGCGGGAACAGACTGAATGTAGGTTGGTGGATTCGTCGAACGGATGTCACTCGTCGTAGGTTGTTTAGTGTTATGTACGGATCAGAGTTGCGATGTGAGACAATGGGTACCGTATTAGTTGTCGTGTGTTCGAGACCTGGCGGGAGTAGGAACGACGTACGTAGCTCACCGTAACTGTTATCTAATCTGGGGTCAAGGAGGGGCGCCTGCATATTGAACATCATGTGCTAATGCTCTGCCTCCACTGTACTACGTAGTAGGCTTGCCGCATTCTCTAGCGGTGAATAACCAGGGTAGTGGACCTTATGGCAGGCTAATGCCGCTGTAAGTCCCTGGAATCCGGCCTGTGACTCAGCAGGCGAAAGGCCCGCCGAGCTAAACCAGCAGTGACGCCTACAAGTAAAAGCAAGGCCAACCACCAGTCAAAGTCTGGTTTGGCCATATTTGGGCACTTCTTCGATGGGCATACAAAACGTGAATCTCATATCGGAATCTACCTCGGATTCTTCATTCGTCAAAATGGCCACCTCCTCGCTGGCTGAGAGCCATGAACAATGGCGGGCTCAAGTCGAAGCTATGAAGTCAGCACTCGCCGAGCTTAAATTGCCACAGAAGACAGACACCGCTTCCATCACTACTGGGAGCATCAACTGGGACGAGGATGATAGTGACTTTGACTACAGCTCATCTGGAGGTGGAAACGATGTATGGGACTTTATTTCGGACAACGAGCTGGACGAGCTTGGCTTCGATAGTGACGACCTCGCAAACGGTGCCAACGGCGACTCCTCCGCTCCTTATGGAACTGCCTGGCTTGACGCAAAATGCTCAGAGGTTGCCTCTAGGAAGGGCGGTCTTGAACCTCTTGCGCTGGGCGATCAGATCATGGGGATTCTGACGTCCGACCGGCCGGAAGATGAGCTTCAGGGATCACTCACAGACCTGATCGGATTCGACGATCTGGATTTCGTAATCGAGCTGTTATCGCACCGGGATGAGATCGTGGCGTCATCAGTCGAGTCTAAAAGCCAGGGGTCCTCAGAACCTCGACTCTTGACCCGAGCCCAGCAGGAAGAAGCCCTTCGCCAGAAGGACTTTGAGCATAAGAGTGCTACCCTGGCAGCAGCTCGGGCTAAGGAGGCCGAGTATCCTCATGTCTACAGGGCTTATGATCCTGGTAACCGCCTCAGTGTCACTGGAAAGAAATACGGCCTGCCTCCTGGGACGGAGCGGCTGTTGTTTGACAAATACGAAGAGTACGCCATTCCTGCCGGCAAGGCCGGTACGCTGCATCCTGGCCGAAAGCTGATCGAGATCTCGGAGATGGATGGACTGTGTCAAAGGACGTTCAAGGGGTACAAGTCTCTCAACCGGATGCAGAGTCTTGTCTACCCTATTGCGTACAAAACGAGCGAGAATATGCTCATCTGCGCCCCTACCGGTGCAGGTAAAACGGATGCTGCCATGTTGACTATTTTGCATACTGTTGCACAGTATGTGACGCCCAATCCCTTTGAAGAACCAACGGCGACCGACTTTGCTGTCGATATGGAGGACTTCAAGATTGTTTATGTCGCCCCCATGAAAGCACTTGCTGCTGAAATTACGCAAAAAATAGGCAAAAGACTTGGCTGGCTCGGCATCCAATGCCGTGAATATACGGGTGATATGCACCTGACAAAGTCTGAGATCGTGCAGACCCAAATCATTGTGACAACCCCTGAGAAATGGGATGTTGTTACTCGCAAGGGTACTGGCGACACGGAGCTGGTACAGAAAGTGCGCCTTCTCATTATTGATGAGGTACATATGCTTCATGACGAGCGAGGTGCTGTCCTGGAGTCGTTGGTTGCTCGAACAGAGAGGCAGGTGGAGAGCACACAGTCACTTATCCGAATCGTCGGTCTCAGTGCCACCCTACCAAACTACATTGACGTGGCGGACTTCCTCAAGGTCAACCGCATGGCTGGTCTCTTCTACTTTGATCAGTCCTTCAGACCAGTCCCACTGGAACAGCACTTTATTGGAGTCAAGGGCAAGGCGGGCTCGAAGCAGTCTCGAGATAACCTGGACCAGGTTGCCTTTGAGAAGGTCCGGGACATGCTTGAGCAGGACCACCAGGTGATGGTGTTTGTCCATTCTCGGAGAGACACGATGGCCACGGCGAAGATGCTTTACGAGAAAGCTGTCGAGCATGGCTGTGTTGATCTTTTCGATCCTCAATATCACGAGAAATACGAGGCTGCCATGAGGGACGTGCGATCTACGAGATCCAAGGAGATCAGAGAGCTGATTCCCAAGGGACTGGGTATTCATCACGCCGGTATGGCGCGAGCCGACCGCAATCTCATGGAGAAACTGTTCGGTGACGGTGTCATGAAGGTGCTCTGCTGTACTGCTACCTTGGCTTGGGGTGTCAACTTGCCTGCTGCAGCTGTAGTCATCAAGGGGACGCAGGTGTACAGTGCACAAGATGGCAAGTTTGTCGACTTGGGTATACTTGACGTCCTTCAGATCTTCGGTCGTGCAGGTCGTCCTCAGTTCGAAGACACTGGTATTGGCATGATTTGTACTACTGCCGACAAGCTCCAGCATTATCTCACAGCTGTAACGGATCAACTACCTATCGAGTCGAAATTCTCCTCCAAGCTGGTCGACAACCTCAACGCTGAGATTGCCTTGGGCACCGTGACGACCATCCAGGAGGCGGTACAGTGGATCGGCTATTCCTATCTGTTTGTGCGCATGCGCCGGAATCCCATGGCCTACGGAATCGACTGGAAAGAGTACGCCGATGACCCTGCTCTGGTGCAGAGACGCCGTAAACTCGCCATAGACGCTGCCAGAACCTTGGCCAAGAGTCAGATGATCATCTTCAACGAGGCGACGGAGGACCTCAAGAGCAAGGATGTCGGTCGTATTGCCAGCCAGTACTACATTCAGCAGACCAGTATCGAGATCTTCAACACCATGATGCGACCCCGGGCCACCGAGGCCGATATTCTGAGGATGATTGCCATGAGTGGAGAGTTTGACAATATCCAATCCCGTGATACGGAGGCCAAGGAGCTGTTCCACATGAAGTCTGACCACAATATCGTCCCCTGCGATGTTGGTGAGGGTATCGACACACCTCAGGCCAAGACGAACATCCTGCTTCAAGCTTATATCTCAAGGGTACAACCTGAGGATTTTGCCTTGACCAACGATTTGAACTACGTCTCGCAGCAGGCAGGTCGTATTTGCAGGGCACTCTTCATGATTGCCCTGAACCGCCGCTGGGGCCACCAGTGTCTAGTCCTGTTGACGCTGGCCAAGTCCATCGAGAGGCGAATCTGGCCTTACCAGCATCCTCTTACTCAGTTCGACCTGCCTAAGCCGATTTTGAATCAACTCGAGAGCAAAGACTCTGTTAGCATTGAATCAATGCGTGAGATGCAGCCAGCTGAGATTGGCAGTCTTGTCCATAACAACGGTGCTGGTGGTAAGATAGCCAGGATGCTGAGCAACTTCCCTACCCTGACCGTCGAAGCCGAGATTGCTCCTTTGAACCGAGATGTCCTAAGGATCAAGCTGTTTGTGTACCCCGATTTCCGCTGGAATGACCAGGTACACGGCACATCTGAATCCTATTACATTTGGGTCGAGAACTCCGAGACGTCGGAGATCTACCATCACGAGTTCTTCATCCTGAACAGGAGAAAGCTCCACGATGACCATGAGCTCAACTTCACCATCCCGCTGTCTGACCCCTTACCGACACAGATCTATGTGCGTGCTGTCTCGGACAGGTGGCTGGGCGCCGAGACCGTTACTCCTGTCTCCTTCCAGCACCTCATCCGCCCAGACACCGAGAGCGTCTACACAGATCTCCTGAACCTGCAACCCCTGCCTATATCGGCGCTGAAGAATCCAGCTTTGGAGGAACTGTACGCCAAGCGATTCCAGTTCTTCAATCCTATGCAGACCCAGATCTTCCACACTCTGTATCACACCCCAGCCAACGTCCTGCTGGGTTCACCTACCGGTAGTGGCAAGACTGTTGCTGCCGAGTTGGCTATGTGGTGGGCCTTCCGCGAGCGGCCAGGCTCCAAGGTTGTCTACATTGCTCCCATGAAAGCTCTCGTTCGCGAGAGAATGAAGGATTGGGGCCCACGACTGGCGCAGCCTCTTGGCCTCAAAATTGTAGAGCTTACGGGTGACAATACGCCTGACACCCGTACCATACAGGATGCGGACATCATTGTCACCACGCCAGAGAAATGGGACGGTATTTCCCGTAGCTGGCAGACTCGTGGTTACGTTCGCAAGGTCAGTCTTGTCATCATCGATGAGATCCATCTGTTGGCCGGAGATCGTGGTCCCATTCTTGAGATCATCGTGTCTCGTATGAACTACATCGCCGCTTCCATCAAGAACTCGGTGCGTCTGCTCGGCATGTCCACCGCTTGCGCTAACGCAACGGACCTCGCCAACTGGCTGGGAGTAAAAGAGGGCTTGTTCAACTTCAGGCACTCTGTGCGGCCAGTCCCTCTAGAGCTGTACATTGACGGATTCCCGGAAGTCAGAGGCTTCTGCCCGCTTATGCAGTCCATGAACCGGCCCACGTTCTTGGCCATCAAGAACCACAGCCCTGCGAAACCAGTCATTGTCTTCGTGCCCTCTCGCCGACAGACCCGTCTTACTGCCAAGGATCTAATCAACCTCTGTGGCATGGAGGACAACCCGAGACGCTTTTTGAATATGGATGAGGAGGATCTCCAGTTGAATCTGTCCCGTGTGAAGGATGATGCCCTGAAGGAGGCCATCAGCTTCGGTATCGGTCTTCATCATGCCGGTCTTGTTGAGTCAGACCGTCAGCTAGCCGAAGAGCTGTTCCTCAACAACAAGATTCAGATCCTCATCGCAACCAGTACGCTTGCTTGGGGTGTCAACTTGCCGGCCCATCTTGTTGTTGTCAAGGGAACTCAGTTCTACGATGCCAAGATCGAGGGGTACAAGGACATGGATCTCACCGATGTGCTTCAGATGCTTGGTCGAGCTGGTCGGCCACAATTCGACAACTCTGGCGTGGCTCGTATCTTCACACAAGATGCGAAGAAGGATTTCTACAAGCACTTCCTGCATACCGGCTTCCCCGTCGAGTCTTCGCTGCACACTGTTCTGGACAACCATCTTTGCGCCGAAGTCTCGGCTGAGACGGTGGTGACCAAGCAAGATGCCCTAGACTATCTCACCTGGACATTCTTCTTCCGTCGTTTACACAAGAACCCTTCTTACTACGGCCTGGAGATTTCTGCCGAGGAGCACAACAGTGTTATGGCGCAGCAGCTGGCCAACGACTTCATGATCGACATGGTGGATAAGTCCTTGACCGAGCTGGCTACCTCCAAGTGTGTTGAGGTTTATCCCAACGGCGGCGTCGACCCGACTCCCATGGGCAAGATCATGTCCTATTACTACCTCTCTCACAAGACTATCCGCTACCTCGTCAAGCATGCTGACAAGCCCAAGGCTTCCTTCAACGACGTCCTCAAATGGATGTGTCACGCAACCGAATACGACGAGCTCCCCGTCCGTCACAACGAAGACCTCATCAACGCCGAACTCAGCCGCAACCTCCCCTTACCCGCCAATGACTTCGGCCTACCCATGTGGGATCCTCACGTCAAATCCTTCCTACTGCTCCAGGCCCACATGTCCCGCATCGAGCTCCCCATCACTGATTACGTGGGCGACCAAACATCCGTCCTCGATCAAGCCATCCGTATCATCCAAGCCTCCATCGACGTCGTCACCGAACTCGGCCATCTCTCTTCCACGCTGGAATTCATCCGTCTCCTTCAGTGCGTCAAATCCGCCCGCTGGCCCGCCGAACCACCTCTCTCCATCCTCCCCGGCGTAGACACAGCAACCAAAACAAAGCTTTCTCTCCAAGAAGTGTGCAGGTTGCCCGACTACAAGGTCCAGGCACTTCTTAGTGACCTTCACATCCCTACTAGTCTTACCTCGCGCTTCAAGAAAGCCGTGGCGGCCCTTCCTAACGTAGAGGTCAAGGTGACAGAGAAGACAACCACGTCTCTAACCATCAATCTCCGCCGCCTCAATCCCGTCACAGAGAAGGAATGCCGCTCATTCACGCCCCTCTTTCCGAAGCCCCAAACAGAGGGGTGGTTCGTCGTCGTAGGTGACTCGGCGGCCGATGAGATCATCGCCGTGAAACGGGTGGGATGGGGTCAGGGACCCGGCAAGTCGATTGGCGTTGGAAGCAAGGTCAACGGCAAAGCCAATATCAAATTGCCTGAGGGATTATTTGAGGGCAAGAAGTTGGATGTCGTTGTCATTAGCGATGCGTATCCAGGGTTCGAGTACACGGTTAGGGGAGTGGAGGTTCCGATCAGGCCGAAGGTGGATGACGACGTTAAGAAGGGAAAGGAGGAAAGAGGGGAGCATGTGCAGGGAGGGAAAGCTGGGAGAGCCTAGAAGAGCATCAGATTGGCTATGGGGTAGAGCTGGCGTCAAGAGTATGGTAACTTGGTGTTAAAGACCACTCCGCGAGTAAGCATAAGCTATATAGTAAACCCTCTAGATATATGAGGATCAGGAGTATGATGGCACCGCGATATATCAATCAAAAGTCCAGCCCCCGATTGCAAAACATGGCGATCAAGTCGCCGCTTGGTAATACAGGAAAATATCGTTAGATAAGTCTCCCTGAAGATTAGCTTGTGCCTGCGTAATATGGTTCAAAGATCCAAGGTCCAACACATCGTGATTTAGTCCATGGCAGCAACTGTCAGCCACTTATCAACGATTCTAGCAAACGTCACATCACGCACCCCCATTTCAGTTGCGCCGTGGTATATCCTTCGTCTTCGGATTGGCATATAAATCAGTCGTTTCCCCGCCAACGCCGCCGCTCCCTTTGCTCTACCCGACGTCTTGCCGTCCCGTCGCGGCATCATCAAGCCTCGTCCCGCAGCTCCAAACGCTGAAGGTCATATTCAACACTCAGCAGGCCCAGTGCATAGTGTGATTGCTCTGATCTGCTGAGGACAAACTTGCCCCTCTCGTCTGGACCGCCTCCTGTGGTGCCGGTCGGGCTGTTGCCGTCAATTTCTGCAAACTTGCGATCGATTCTCCGAGCCTTGGTCCAGTTGAACAGTGGAAGGACGTGCTCTACCTCGGGCGGTCGTTGATATGGTGGTCCACGGCCCAGCTGTGCCATTCTAGTCCACGCTGATTCGCAGCCATCAGCTATCTGTCTGGCCGATTGCCAGCCCGTAAGGCGGGCAATATCATGCAACCGCTTGACTGTCCAATGCCTTTGAGCCGTATCCAGTAACTGCAGATATGGCGTTAGTGAAGAGATACGCAACAGTAGTAACGAGGCGGCTAGCACGAACCTGAACTCCTGCCACAAACATGCAGAAACAGCTCTCGATAAGAGCGGCACCGACTAGAGTGCTCACGCTCGCGACCATGGAGAAGTCCTCCGTCGTCAGACCAGATGCAATTTTGCCAACTTCAATGGCCCACTGCATGGTCTGGGGCGCAGACAAGCCGGCAGCAACCATGGCGATGGGCGGCATGGATGGATGAGCACGATATAATGAGATCAACCCCATGTAGTAGTTCATCCATAAACCAGCAATGCTGAAGGTACGGTACGAGTGAGCAAGGCCGAAAGGGGTCTCTTGACTTGGTACCAGGTCTGGCCCCAGAGGATCGAAGTCTGGACCGAGGTTGGCTCGGAATATCTCAAAAGCCTGCCGGATACTCTCCCACTCCCGGAGGGCCGCGGCCGTGCTTTCGTCAAAATCAGGTTCCTCCGATGTCTCGCTCTGGGGCGTTGACTCCCGAGGTGGGCTGAATCCAGTCGGCCTCGTCACTCTTCCGCTCGAAGGCATCAAGCCAGCGAACATTGGCGGAGACTGACCGTTTCCCGCATTACTACTACCACTGGAGCCTTTCTTCTGTATCCCTTTGCGCTTGCGGGACAAGTCGTTCGAAGCAAAGTTGCATACTCGCCCCAACAAGAGCATGAGATGGTCGTAGGTCCCATATCTGGCCGATGCGGTTAGCCTTCCTTGCACAAAGCGGAGAAAGGAAAAAGGTCAACCTCCACTACTCACATGGCGTCAATCCTACCAAAAGGACCCCGGGGCGCACATTGAGTCCACACGTCGTACTCCATAAACAGTTTTGTGGCTCCAAGTATGCTCTGGTACACATCCATCTTGCAATACCACCAGTATAGATCGCTCAAGTGCTCGAAATTCTCCCCGTCCCGTTCCGTATACTTCTTAGAGGAGCGCTGGTGAGATTCATCAACGTAGACGTGTCCGAAGTCGTCGTAGGTCACCGTTCGTCCAACTAGTTGACTCACGAGACCAGCATTGACATCGGTCAAGTCTGCCGGTTCGCAACCATCATCTTCCGCAGATGGACCCGTATATGCGTGGCCAAATGGTTCTCGCTCTTGGTGAAGCTGCCCCAGACGCTGTGCCCGCTGGTATAGTGCCCTTTGCCGAGCCCTGCGTTTCATTCCCATTATCGCCTTGGTCATCTCCCTCAAAGGAATCTCTTTTATTATGGCCCTTGCGCCCCACATGTGCTTGCACCACTTGTCGTGATCCGAGTTCCAGACTTCATAGAAACCGAGGAGTAAGGTCGCCGCCAAGGTTGCTGACTGCCTACGTCTGGTCGTGTTTTGGTAGTTTTTGGCGATTCGTCTTAGACTGAGGTGGTAATGCTTCATAGACGCAGTAGCAGGGATACCCTGCAGCTTGGCCATCTGAAGGCTGCCGAGGGCTAGCATCGCCTGTAGGAGTGCTGGGTGGTTGAAGGCTATGATGGGAAAAGTATAGGTCCAGATGTGTTGACGTGATTTGGGGACGGGCTGGCCTTGGAACATGGGTGACGGATCGAAAGGATGCCGTTCGTAGAGCGACATACTTGGCCCTGTTACATTCACAAAATGCCAAAACACCGCTGCCGTCTGGGTGTCGTTGAGTGGCGAACTTGTCGATGTTGGCGTATACGTTTCCAGCTCATAATTGGCATCCACGAAGCCACGGAAACTGCGCACCTGTGTGCCATAATAGTCCGCATATTGTAAATGCTCCGCAACCCGTGCGCCCAGTTGATGCGACTTCATGCGCCCCAGCTCCTGATCGGGTATCCCCTCCACTTCATCGTCAGATTCGCCCATGGAAGCCTCGTCATCCGTGCTCCAGTAGTCCGGCGCAGTCCTATCAGCCCCCGCATCCGGGGACGGCACATCACGCCCACCCGCAAGTGGTTGTGGAGCGTACCCAGGGCCAGGATTCTCGCACACCAGGGGCTGAGCCCCGCGGCGGGCACCTGCATACTGCGCAAAACCACCAGTCCCGCCTACATTCTCCGAATACAACAGAGGTGTCGGGAGATGGAAGAAGTCAACTGCCCGCATTTCGGCATGAGCTGAAGCAGGGGCGGGCATCTGGGCGATATGAAAGGGAGGATCAGACATCCCATTGAGAGGACCATGTTGCGCCGGGTTCATGCTGACGGGCAGAACGTCCGTAGGGACGGTCGGATGGAGGTGTCGTGGGAATACCTCTTCGAAGTGGTAGATGCCCGGTGGTTTCGGTGCGATTACAGTAAGCGGGTTCCCTTGTGAGGTCATGGACCTAGCCTGTTGTTGTACCGCACTCATCCGAGCCGCCGTCAAGGAATCTGGGTGGTGAGGAGGATATACAGGATGACCAAAGAATGCCGCATGGTGGTGGTAAGCGCCGAGGGGTTCCTTGAAGGTAAGACGCTGATTGTAATCGCATTCTCGTTTTGACTTGATACAATTGACACATATCGGCTTACCCTCGTCGCATTTCACGCGACGTTTCCGGCAAGCTGGAGATCCAAGGTTAAGACACGTACGGAAGACTTCAAAGACAGCGCAGGTGTGTGTGTTGAAGGCACTTACTGAGACAGCCTGTTTTTGTTCGTTTTCGAACAGCATTCTTTTTAGATGGTGGGTTCTCTCTCTGATCGGGCTGGGAGGAAATTGGTTCTCCCCTCTGAGAGGACCCGTGCTGTTCACTCCCGGATTCTAGTTTGAGTTGCGTCTCCATCCTAGTAGATGGCTTGATCCAAGCTGCCGGATGACCTCAACACAAGGCAAGAGTCATAACAATCCACCAGGACACAAAGCGCTGATAGATCCCTTGCACATGTTTCAGGGGAAACTATGTGGAATGGAGAGGACCCAACCGGGTCATGCGCGCCGGATGGCAGCAATCGAAAAGAGGCACAACCACCAAAGGATAACTCAAAGCAAAGCAGTCGGGATTGACGTCTGACCACGGCAAGGGAATAGCCAAAAAGTGACAATGTGACGGGATGACAGGTGCCCCAGGAGTTTGAGGTAGACGGTATAGCTTGGTGCAAGGATGTACCACAACCTAGGTAGACACTTGGGCGGTCGGGAATGGACGAGACAGCAGATAAATCCCCGTCCGTCGTTGTGCACAGCTATACCAGCGTGTATTTCGCTACCCGATCCAGGTTAGGAAGTTAGGAACCGGGTTGAAAGAACAGTGGTTGTGACCAAAAGAGTCCAAGTCACGTCAGTGGGTGGCCGGGACGCAGGGAGGGACGAGGGCAATTCCGGTATATAATGATGTCGGTGTTCAAAGCTCTGAAACAGCCCTGTACAACGCTCGCAGTGGCCAAGGGCAGGTATCCGGTGCCTGTCGTGCTCCACGCACGACAACCTTCTGTGAGCTGACTGCCCGATCCTTGGGAAAGGTAATTAACAGTAAGAGGTCACCGGAAGTGCCTGTCGTTGTTGGCAAGTCTACCAAACCGGAGGTGGTGGTATACTCTGGCCGCCGAAAATGACCGGAGCTTTCTGTAATATAAGACGAAGAATCTTCCCTGGGGGGTTTTTCGGAGGTGGTGATTATGCTCCGTGCCACTCCCACTTTCAGTAAAGGGTTGTTGGAGCGCTGGTGGAGCGGTAAAGTCCTGTGGCTGAAGATACCGTCCAGGCCATCCGCCAACGAGGTCTCTGTACACGTCTAACTAACAGTTCGCGATGCCAAGAACAAAGAAAGCCGAGACTGGACCCGAGGCTATAGTGTGCTGCCGACGAAGATCTTGATTGCTAGCGACAGCAGGTCTTGAGTTGTTGGTTTGGCAAGACCTGGGCTTGGCGAGCCTTCTCTAGGCGAAAGTAACAAATAATTACAGCTTGACGGGCCGCATTCAACAAGCCAATCAAGACTGTACCATGAACAGCTGGAGGTCAGGATCTGGTCAAAGGCTGTTGCATGACGGAAGACGTAGCCTTTTTTTAGGTTCTCGTAAGGCAAGGGCAGCAGAGAAGAGGTGCAGTACGGAGCAAACCTACCTCACTCAGCAGTAGGTTATTGAGGAAACTTGGCGCTTGGTCGATGAATAGACCGCCGCCAATCATGAGGGTGCCATTTAGTCATTTACCAGGAAGGTGCTGATGAGAGAGAACGGCTTGCGGGGAGATCCACCTCCACAGTTTCATTGCTGCTGAGTGGTACGTACCTTAGGTACCTTAGCTACGTGCGTACACTAAAACCTCCACTGGACGACTGCTCTCAAAATATCTGCACGTCGGATGTTACATCCTGCCGCGGTTGCTGCTGTTACTCAATATAGCCAACAATTGAGTGTCAGCACATGATCTTTAGTAACAAGCCTGTCCGTCCTAATCTTTAGCGGTCGTAGATATTCCATTCTCTAAGCCTTGAACCGAGACCAGTACTAACAGGCACAGATAACCAACAGCTCTAATATGGTAGGTGGTAATCTGCAGCGTGGAAGCGACCGATCACGGCACACATCTCGGGACCGCACAATGGCAGCTACATTAGCTTTGCGGCGCTCCAAGGACAGACCTCAGAACGCGTTCTTAACGTGGTTTATATCCCAGGCTCACTAATGGCTATGAATATGCAACCCTTTTCTACCAGAAGCTTCTTTCCTCCCCAAAAACAATGAGTACCGAGTACGGCCTGTTTCGCACATTCATGTTCCAGAAGGCGTTGCCTGTTCAGGGCAAACTGGTGGGCGTGCCTTCCATGGGCAGTGATCTCTGTCCCCGGGCTGAACTGTCACAGACGGGCGGCCGCAAGATCTTTGGAAAAGTGTAAGACAAGGCGTCGATGTCCGCGCTCGGGATCGTGCTCTAAGGCCGGGGACAACCGGTGTAAGGAGGAACTGGAAGGGAATTCCGCCCTCCCCCGGCACATGCACGTTCTCTCTCACGTTCACACCCGTCTCATCAAGGATCGGGGAGGCAGGAGACTGATCCTTCCTTCGGGAAGCAGGATACCTGGCCATTGCTTGCTTGGGGAGCCTACAATCACGGCTAGTTCGCCACATCGCGATCCTGCATATGATCTGGATCTTCGTCCGTACGGTGAATACGTATGCAGGATGGAACTGCATGCGAAACATCCCAAAGCTAGTGTTCAGCAGGAACATCCGACTGGATGGACCGATCATTCAGTGCCCAACCGTGCGGTCACCTTCCACAGCAGTGTCACAACACTTCCCGTGCTACGCCCGTACTGCACGGTTCAAAGGTAACATAGAATGACCCGGAGGAGAGTCCTCACACAAGCAACGTGACTGAGTTGATATAACCCCAAACGGCAAGGCGAATATAGAATAGTCAGCTAAAAGCCCAGCAAGAAGCTCCAAGATCTCGGCCGAAAGTCAAATGTCAACATGCCGGTGCAGGTAGCACATGCAGATAGAAAGGGAAGATGTCGATAAATGACAATCGTAGCGCAGCAAAGAATCTATGAGATCGACACCCCATCGGAGTATATGACTAGTGCATCAAAGCACTAGAATCACGAGAGTACTACCAGAATCAAGAAACTGTGATCAGGTAGTGAGATTGGTGAGAACGCCAGAGCTTCAAGTTGGAAAGGTGCCTTGGGAAGAAGCTTCAAAAGCGGGGTACTTACCTTTTGAACCTACCTACATATGCTAGAGGTACTTGGGTTCTAGTCTGAACTAGACTACCTCTACTTTAGGTTCTTATCTGATTAGATAGTAGCGCAGGTGCTCCACCAAAAGTTTTGGATAGTTGAATTCCATGGCATCGAGTACCAAGACACCTCTCGGGACAACACTAGACATCCTTCACATCCTGCTTCCGAAGCCAATATGTTTTCTGTTCAAGGATGGTCCGTATCGGCCAATGATCTCAAGTCGGAGGCAACAGGCGCCTCCGCAGCTGCTACCGGTTCCAATTCTACACCCGTTCATTCCAAGAAGCGAAAGAGGCCCAGCCACAAGAAGAATGTGGAGGTGACAGAGGAGAATCTGGCCGACCTCTGGGAACAGGTGGTTGAGAACAAGAAGCCAAAAATCGAAAATGGGAACAAACAAAAGAACGAGGCAAAGCAACAGCCCGCCAATGAGAATGACTCCGAGAAGCCGCAGGCCAGAAAAGCAAAGGGGAAAAAGGCAAAGAAGGAGTCTAAACCACAAGCACCATCGACAGGGCCGGCGCAAGACGTTGACCAGGAGTTGAAAGCGGCAGAGGAGTGGACTGGCCTGGATGGCGAGGACGCTGAGAAAGAGGTGACTGAAACACAAGTAGAGGTCAAGCCCCTCGATTCAGATACGTCGTCCAAGCCAAAGAAGGAACAAACGTCCCCCATGGACAAGAAACAAAAGGGCCAACAACAGACACCTGCGAAGGACAGCCAAATCGAAGCGCAACCAAAAGAAACGAAGGACAAGAAGAAGAAGCAGCAGCAGCAGCAGCAGCAGAACAACAAGGATGATTCCACAACCGTAACGAAACAACTCGCCGCACCTCCCAAACCAGCTGCTCCCAAACTCACCCCTCTCCAAGCCTCCATGCGCGAGAAGCTCATCTCGGCTCGCTTCCGCCATTTGAACGAAACTCTGTACACCAAGCCTTCGGCCGAGGCATTCCAGCTCTTCAAGCAATCTCCCGACATGTTCGTGGAGTACCACGAAGGCTTCCGACGCCAAGTCGGTGTTTGGCCCGAAAACCCCGTGGACGGCTACATCGCCGACATCCTCGCCCGAGGCCGCGTCAAGCCCGCCTGGCGTGGAAAAGGCGACCACCGGCCACAACCCAAGCCCGCACCGGGCGCTCTCCAACCCCTCGGTCGCACGGGTGGAACCTGCTACATCGCCGATCTAGGCTGCGGTGACGCCGCTCTCGCCGCCGCCCTGAAGCCCCATTCCGCCAAACTCCACCTCAACGTGCGCTCCTTCGATCTCCAGACCAACGGCAACCCGCACGTCACCGCAGCCGACATGGCCAACCTCCCCTTACCCGACAACTCCATCGACATCGCCATTTTCTGCCTCGCCCTCATGGGGACCAACTGGGTGGATTTCGTCGAGGAAGCCTACCGCATCCTGCGCTGGAAGGGTGAACTCTGGGTCGCCGAGATCAAGTCCCGCTTCACCACCCCTGGCAAGCGTGGCAAGAGAGTCGTCGACCACAGCGTAGGGAACAGAAGGAAGGGCCCGGCTGGCGTTCTCCCGCCGGGCGCCCCCATCCCCGGACCAAAGAGCAAAAAGGCCAAGGCCAACGCCGCGGAGGAGGCCGAGCTCGCCGAGAAGGATCTGGCCATCGAGGTGGACGGTGAGGAGGACCAGCGGCAAAAGACGGATGTGTCCGCCTTTGTGGATGTCCTGGCCAAACGCGGGTTCGTGCTGAGGGAGGGCGGAGAGAGCCAAGCGATCGACCTGAGCAACAAGATGTTTGTCAAGATGTACTTCGTCAAGGGGGCGAGTCCCGTCAAGGGAAAGGGGGTGGAGGCGTTGAAGAGTCGGGAAGGTCAGGTCGCGAAGCCGGCCAAGAAGAAGTTTATCACGGACGAGGTCGAGATGGATGAGTCGGCCGTGTTGAAACCTTGTGTTTACAAGATCAGGTAGAGGCTGTGATGGTCAAAAGTGGGAGATGGCTACCCACCTATGGTAGAGCAGGAGTCGATGCACAGTTTCGGAAATTCAATTATCTTGCGAGTTGCAAGCTTGCAATCAGCAATATCTATTAGAGTGCATGTAAAGGGGGAGTCTGTTCCTCTATTTGCCATGTTACGCATCTGCAGTATCTACCTGGCCACGCTCTTCATCAATCATTCAACCGTCACATATTGCAGCCGCTCGTGCTGGACCTGCTTATCTTTTCTTCATGAAAGATCCAACTCGGGCTGTCGCCTAGAAATCCTCAAAGATCGCGGCTGCTGCGTACTCGACATTGCCACCGGTCTGGTGCAATGCACGAATCGCCCGCTCTCTTGTGGCACCTAGAGCCATGAGCTGCTGCACTGCCTCCTCTGGGAAGGGCGACTGTGCTGGTGCAGCCGGACGAGGGGCAGCCTGCGGAGCGGCAGGACGAGGAGCTGGCTGGGGTGTGGCAGCAGCAGCAGGACGACTTCCTGACGGACCAGCTGCAGCTGACTGCGAAGGTGGGGAGACAACGCCGGATCGACCGCCGATAGTGGTGCCCGCTGGACCTGGGACCTTGGGTTCCTCCTCTAATGCTTCCTCCACTCCTTTAGGGATATCCGCCTCGCCCAGGAATGGGATTTCTTCTCCCTGGATGATAAGCTTGTCCTTGACGAGGTCAATGGTGGCCTGATAGCGCTTCAACATGTCCAGGCCAAGGAGCAGCTCGACATTCTTGCCCTCCATGACTGTAAAGCTGCATGGTAGGAAGAGGTTGCCGATCTTGATCTGCGCAGCGTGTACACGCCCGAGGATGTTGGCTGTGCCTACACCACGAGCTATACCGGCAAATCGCTTGTCCACCAACCGCATGATACCACAGGCTTCGGCGCACTGCGGACTCATGATCGTTGCCTGGGCGCCAGAATCCACCAACGCCTTCATCTTGTATCCGTTCACTTCGACGTCGGCGTAGAGTAGGTGGACGCGACCGAACACTGTAAGAGAATCCGTGTCAGTAAGAGTAGTCATGACGTAGTGCCCAGACAGAAGTCTGGAGCAGTCGAGTGACCAATCGCTTGTATGAAGGTCCCAGGGGAGCTATCACATACCTTCAGGGTTATGCTCCATGGCGTTCTGGAGATTCTCCATAACCCGTTCTTGACGGATCATCTCCTCGATCCTAGCCTGAGCCTCAACGTCAAACGGATCCTCATTCAGCCGTTCGATAGCCTGCTGTCTCTCCAACCGCTCTCTCCGATCCCGATCAAAGCTAGCATTGAACAGTTCTGCAAACCGCTGGGGATCCTCCAGGGCATTCGCCATTTCAGGCTGCTGCCGTTGGAGTTCTGCCCGCAGTTGTGCATTACCCAGGATCTGGAGACGGATCAACTCGGGGTCTTGCTGGATAGGTCTCGCAGGTTGTGGTGGGCCTCTGATACCAGGTTCGATCTGGGGATGACGGTCGCGGACGTGCAGGGCGAGCATGTCGTGATCCGCGATACCTAAGTCTGACATGGTCTTGTTCTTGTCGGTAATGAGCTGACCGTTGTGATATATGTGTTGGGCTTGGGGGTCGATGTGAGCTTCGGCTTGGATCAGGTTCTGTAGAGCTTCGAGGGTCATGTCTGGGAAGACATCGAGGGACAGGAGGTCGCCCTCGTCAGCCTCGACCCGAGGGTTGGATATGCTGAGTGTTATCCTCCTGCGACATTGCATTAGGTGTTAGCTTCGGTAACATGGAACCGGCAAACAGGCAGAAAAGACTGTAGCAGTTCAGGCTGTACAAGGTAGCAGGAGTCCTACATTGTGGTAGCTGTTTGGTTCGCAGTCCCGTGTCGGAGCTTGATGATCTTGTGTTTGTGTCGATCAAGAACGCTTTGGTTTCGATCAACTATTCCAATCAGGCGATGTGATTAAAGTATAATTTAAGCTTTAGATCGACAAGATATCAGATCGGGGGAAAAGTTTGTGCTTGTAAGAGGAAATGACAGGACGTAAACCGTGCTTATTCCACTATGTTCTATGTTTGTTTTGGAGGGGCAATGATGTCGAGAGCCAAGGCTGCATTGCTTCATAATCAGCTAGACTACAAGGCAGCTTCCGTCTGTAGCAGAGAGCAATGATGCTGTGATTGGCCTATTCAGATCTTGGGCAGGAGCGCTCTGGGAACCTCTTCGGCCCAGCCCAAAAAGGACCTGGATCATCAACCATCAAAATAATAAAGTCTGCGCCAGCCGCGAATCGAACGCGGGGCCCATCGATGGCAACGATGGATTTTACCACTAAACCACTGGCGCTTGTTGTTGTTAATGAAGGCATAAAGTTGAGATATCAGTAACCAAAATGTAAATCCTGTCTTGCCCCTGACGCAGGCCATCACTTCCCTTGGTGGTCACTGTAGAATACTGCCCAAAGTTGGTATCTTCGTCTCCTGTTTTCTCTATCATGAAAATGCAATTTGTCGTCGTCAGACCTTTTTTGACACCAAATGCATATGCCCCCTGGGTATACCCCCCTCTGCATGCGCTAACTTCACCTTCACATGCTTCATGTTGCGCCCCTTTTTGACGTGCCGCTCGAACAACTCTCAAACAGTTCTTCTCTCATCCTGTGCAATGCAATGCTATGCAAACTAATCTGACTGAGCCTCCATTACAATGCTTCCGGAAATTTGTCGGTAATTGGTGTGGACGTTCCTCGTGAGCGTGACATACTGTAGGGTGCCTAGCATAAAGTTAGCGTGCTGCTCAATGTTGGGGGGGCATCACCGAGTCGGACTTACCAGGACCTGTTTAGCATTGCATATCCTCCAAGCAAGCTTACGCACACTGCCATCAGCCGGGACAACACCCGGAGCAAATTCGATACCAAACATGTGGTGGATAGCATAGACGACGCGTTTAGCAAACTTGCCGTCCCGCTCAACCAAGCCACCAAATGGCTCGTCGACAGTGTTGGGTGCTGTGTTCGGATCGCGGTCCAGGCAGTTTTGTACTACTGGGAGCAGAGCGGATTCGATGGCCTTCTCATACATGCCGTTCGTGTCCATCTCAGCATCGTCGTCGTGAAATTTGCCAATGCGGACCTCAAAAGGTTCAGATATAGACATGACATTGTGGTTTCCATCATGGTGGTATCGGAACTCGAACATGCCTTGGGTCCACCAGAGTTTGTCTCCCTCAAAAACCATCTCGCCTCTCACGAGCGGTGGATCGGAACCAACCACGGGCTCATCGTACAAGAGTATGCCGCTGTCGTCACTCGTGCCGTATACACCACGACAAGTTGGGGTCCAGCGACCGGATGACGCCACCTCAGTCACCTCCCTAGAGCGATTGTCCGTGACCATGTACAGACCAATCCAGTCCTTCTTGCTATGGTTGGCCGGAGCGGTCCATTTGACCTTGATAGGAGCACCGTACTCGTATACACTGGTCTTGACATCCTTGGGCACTCTGCCAGTGATGCTCTCTTTGCCGGTCGCCTTCTCCTCGTCGCTCGTAGCCAAGGGCGTGCCCTCGACAGTCAGAGCATAGTGCTTTGGGTCGTAGCCAGCTAGATCAGGGGCAATCTTGGTGATGGTGAGACGCGCGGGGTATTTGTTGAACAATGCAGTCGTGTCCCTGACAATCGTGGACGATCCCTGAGCGAACCTGGATCTAGCTGATTCGACAATATCGTCAACGAGATGCTTGGTATCATCGAGCACCTTGTCCACACTTTCTTGCCACTTCTTCGCCGGCGGGGGCAGGGATTTCTTGATGAACTTGCTGAGACCGGCCTCTTGGCGCAGGCTTTGACCGTAAATCTTCTGCATATGTGGTTTCTCGACATACGAGATAAAGCCCAGAGTAAGCAAGTGGCCGACGATGGCAAGCAGGAAGATAGACCTGCTCCAAGTGATCAAGGCCATTCCCCACAGACCGGCCGTACCAAGAAGTCGCTCAGGGTTGTTAAGGAAACGGTAGATGGACTTGTAGGTTAGACCTTTGCCGGTGTTGTCGAAGAAGAAGTCACCGTAGAACCATCCAAATTCGCCGAGAGACTCATAAATGCTGGTAGCTGTCCAGATTTGAAGCGCAATACCACCTATGCCAACAATGTGCTTGAGCAGAATCCAACCGTGGCCCCAGTCCTCTGGAACGGTGTACATTTTCCAGCAAGCCGCGACAAAGGACGCGTGACACAGAGTCATGCTGATATGGTACATGCCCTTCCACTGACTCCACGCCTCCGTAGCACTGTCGCCATATTTGAGGAAGTGGCGGGTGAACATTTTGTTCTCGGATTGCAGTGTGAGAATGATGCCGAGGCCAAAGGAGTACCAGAGACGCCAGAAGAGGGCATGGGCCACAAACAGTCCCTGCCACATGGGGGTGTTGGGGGTCACAAGTGTAAGCAGACTCAAGTAGCCCACGAGCAGGATAACCGAATAGTCGAGTGTACGGAAAAGATCAAGGTTCTTGAACCCGAGGATATTGTGCACGGGGGCTGGAGTCTCTCGAGAGCTCAGGCTCTGCTGTAGCCCGGTGTCAGGCCCTAGTTCGCTCGCCATACCGTTGACATCCGACATGGTCGAGTTTGCCCGCACACGAGGTGGAGGTGGGTTGTACGTCTTCTCGATATGAGGGTTCTCGACGATCACCAAAAAGGCAAACTGCGCGGCATGAGCCAGGATGGAAATGAACAGCACGTCGTAGCTTGCCGCCATCATGGAAATACCGTAATAGCCAGCATACCCAATAGAGTACATGGGGTGGGGCGCCATCTCAAAGACGCCATCAAAGGTGAGCTCCTGGTCGATGAGGTAGAAGAAGTCACCCCAGTACCAGGCATAGTCCTTGACAACCCGATGCGCGTCCAACTTGACCCAGAGGTTGAAGCCAACAAGAATCAGTCCAACCATCCAGCGAGCAGCAGCCATCAACAAGCCCTCCCCCGCCGGCTTATGTCCGCAAACGACAGCGAACAGGCAGTATGAGGTGAAGTCGCACATCAAGATCAAATCCACAATTCGACGGAAGGTTAGCCACGTGTTGTACTCGATCGGCGCCTTGTCGAAGTCGTAGTCCTCAGGTATTTTGGCTTCCAGTTCACGTTTTAGCAAGTTGTACAGCCACGGTCTCGGGTTATCGCCGGTGGCAGGATTCTCGAACAGCTTCCATTTCTTCGCCCAGGTCACCAGTAGCCTATGGTTGGACTGGACATTGAGGAGGTAGCCGATGCCCACGTTGTAGGCCGCTCTCCAAAAGAGAAAGATGGCTGCGAATACTGGTCGTTTGAGGTTGGCTGGCAGATGATAAGCTGCGGCAATGTGAAACGCTAGAATGGCAAGTACCATGGCATCGGACAGGTTCTTCGGCTGCCTTGGGTCGAGCAACTGTGAGACCATATCCTGTGTTGTCGGGACAACAAAGACTGTAGGACAGAGCAAGTGTGAGGTTACTGCTTCTTACTCTACACGATACTGGAGGACGACGTACCTTGCCCACTAGGAGTGCGTCCATAGGTTTTCTTCACCTTGGGATCGGCATTGAGAGCAATCACCTCCTTCCGGGCCTCCTCCGAAGCACCGGCATCTACTGAGGCACAAGACTCATGCCGCCTATGACGCAGGTTGCCAGGGTCGGTTGAGGAACCCGTGGCAGTAGTCATGTCTATTGGTTGTCGAACCAAATGCGCGGGCGGGTGGTGAAAGAACAAGTCGTGACGAGGGTCTTGGGGTGTTTATGCCCACGCCATCAATCGTCCAGGAGAGGGTCGCTCAGGTAAGGTACCGTTGTGTTCGAGGTCAAAAATGCGGAGTAACCCCAGAATCTACCCCGCGGAGGACTGAGTAACAAAATGTCACAAAAGTGGGAGAAAAGAAGCTCTACTTGACGTCCTGTACACGTGTAGAAATGTCCAAAACTTCCAAAGATCAAAAGTGAGTATGTGCAGCTGGACTCGAAAAACATTGACCGACTACGGGAAATAGATGAAGACAGTTTGTCCCGCAAAGCACTGTCACATGGCACGAACCGCAGCAGCAAGCTCTTGCAATTCAACAAAAGCAGTGGTGACCTAATTTGACGTGGGGTGGATTAGGGGACATCCTTGCCCGCGAAAATCCGTCATCATTGACCAATCGCTGTGTTTCCCCTTGTGCGCGATACCGTAATGTGCGGGTATGTTTCACCGTCCTGAAGATGTTCCAGGGACCAGCAGCAGCATCTGGATTGTTCCATCTTCCGGCAATTTGCTGCGTGGCGCACGCGACCACATCCCATTGGGCATAGATCTTGTTCCTAATGATTGACTAACCCCATCATCAAGGCATCTTGAATCTAGTATGCTTGACGCGCGAGATGGACTCAAAAGAGGAGGGTTTGAGTCTAAACAGCAACCATCTGGAGTTATGGATATTGGATACAGCTCCAGCTCGGGTCTTCAAGCTCACAATCCGGGAAGGAACCGCTTTGGCAGAGGTACCTAACGTCTCATCATACCAACCCACGCTGAAAACTTTTGCATGCGCACCGGTATCTCTGGCCACTGGGAACAGTCTTCCAAACCCGGGAACATCAAGTTTGAGGTAGTCAAACCGGAGAGTCGAGATTCATGCCATCACAGAATATCGTCTCATCTGCTGCTGGCATTGCCGGTGGCTTTCCAGTTGCAACTTTTCCTAGGTGCATCTCATATGGAGACGCTACCGTCCCCTTTCCACTTTCACATGCTATTTTGAACAACTCCCTGCCTCAACACATCGTCCAAGGATTCTCTGCACTCCACCTCTCAGAGTATCCTTATAGGCTAATAACCCAAGTCGAGATAACAAACAGCATCCTCCGGTCCATCCCGTCCCAACATTTCCCTTGCGTCTCAGACCTTCCTCCTCCTTCCTGTCTCGGACCCGTGCCACGTGGGAACTACCTCCGGCTGCTGGGATCCACTCGGGGCTTTCCAGGGCAGGGTGAGTCGGGATCTCGGCGGAGCGAAACCCTATAAGTGGACGGGGTGCCGACGGCAAGGCGTAGCGGATCAAATTTGTCCGTGTATATCAACTCGACTGGGCCACGAGTAATGCCGAACATAAGAGAGGGTTAATCTGCTTGCTGCCTTCAGAGACACGATCTCAGAATCCTACTTGCTCTGTCAAACATCATCAAAACAAACATCTTGCTCTGGCCGTTTATACGGACATGAATAATTGACGAATTAGTGTTATAGTCCCAGGTTCCAACCTCACAGCACATCTCAGAAGTAGCAACAGCAGTAGAAATCGGTCCAGGCATAGTCACTTGGGCGCGTCAGAATACACATGGGTGAAATGAAAGCTAATATCTCAAGCAGACGGTACAAGTTTCGTTCTCCCAATATGCCCAAATCGAGCAGATTGCATTTCATGACCCTTAAACAAGCCCCGAACTCCCTCGAGTTTTTCCCTCCCCAACCAAAGTTCCACAGACATGATGACGACTTTACGCAGCCTTCTTGGCAAACTCGACTCTAAGAATGAGATGCTTGAAACCATATCCGTCCATCTTCTGGCACGCCTTGACGGCATCGCTCCTGTCCGCGAAGCTGATGAAAGCAAAGCCCTTTGCCAGTCCCGTATCCCTGTCCTTGGCGAGGAAGACCCTCGTGACGCGACCGAACCGCTCGAACATGTCGCGGAGCTCGTTCTCCTCGGCCATCTCGGAAACCTGCAAAGTGATTTGTCAGCATCCTGAGAATCATGTCTTGGGAAGGGTAGTCAGTAAACATACGTTGGTAACTCTGAGGGTAGCAAGGTCGTCCCGCTCGCCATACTTGCCACCAGCACCACCCATCCTCTCTCCGGCACCGGCACCAGCCCCTCCGCGTAGTGCGGGAGGAACATAGCTGCCCTTCTTTCCAGCACCGGCGCCACCGGCAGCCGGAGCACCCGCGGGACCCTCGTCGGGCATACCAGCAGCCACGTCGCCAGCGGCGCCAGCCTCGCCGATGGGTGCCATGGTGTCCTTGTACGGACATCTGGCAGTGAAATGCTCTCCGTTACAGATACGACACTTGACCTTCTTGTCCTTCAACTTGTCCTTCATGGCCTGGGCGTTGGGATCGTTGGTCTCGTCCTTGGCGTCCTTACGCCAGTTGGTGCTGGGGCGGAAAATGATGTTCTCGCCGACCGAGGTGGTATCGGGTGCCGGGCCCTGGCCGTCCTTGGCGCTGGCGCCGAACTTGGCCCACTGCTTGCGTTCGGCCACGCGGGGGCTGACTGTCTCGCGGTGGGTGATGAGGCGAATCCGTCGGGTGGTCTTGACCTTCTTGCCGTCCTCGTTGTAGCGGTACTCGATCACCGTCGTGCTGCCATCTTTGTTGCTGATCTTCTGGGGAGGCGGGAGCTCGGACTGTGTGGTCTCCTCGAGATCATCGTCGTCCGCCCAGTCGTGCCTGTTTCGGGGAGCTAGAGTCAGTTTTCTGTTGGTCGTCCGAAGAGCGCTTTGTCCGCGAGCAGGATCTATGACAACGTACTTTGCTTGGGCAGCCATGATGAACGGATGTCCTGAATTACTTTCCCAGGTGTACTAGTTTGTTTCGATTCGGATACGGTGACAAACGATGTTCTACGATCGCGTTGTTCGTTTTGGATGGTGGTGGTGTTGGTGGGGTGTTTGGTGGTCGTTGATTTTTGGGCATCCCTCAATTTTTAAGAAATCGCTTGAATGTGGGGCAAACTGAAAGTCCCCCAGATTATGTACCAAGCAACTTTGACCAGGACAGGCCAGGCTTCCAACATCACAATATCAGCACTCTAGGAATTCTACTATTGTCCGTTGCCGCAAGTCAATATGTCCAAGAATCTGTATCACGCCACGTAGCTGCAAAACAGGAAGGTTTATTTGACCCCCTACTACAGGGTTAGACCACTTTTATGTGCCGCCGATCATGGTGAAACATGCTCAGAGGTACATCGATTTCATACGTGAAGACAAGTTTTCTATATCCGTCTTCCCATTGTTCCCTCATATCCGGCTTCGGGATGTCCATCTCTTGTCTGGCATTGTACCGTGTTTATATACAAGCTGCGTCAGTTTCTAACTACAGAGGGCGATTCTACCCTGGCTGCAGAACGCCTCATGTCCCAGACCGCCAGAGGACAGCACCACATCCTGTACTGGCAAACCAATCGTATACAAAAGAAAACATTGCAGCCGAGATGCGGCCAAGTCCAGGCAGAAAACTTTAATCGTGTTGAAGAATACCGTATCATTTCGTTCGTCATATATCATAGGAAATCAGAATGTCGGAAAGCCCAGCTATGTCTTGCGAGGGACCGGAAGTGGTGGGAGAGCACGCGTTGGAGGGGGCGCCGGAGGTGGAATATCCGCCAGGTTCGTCATGCTCTGTCTAATGTAGAGAGTGTTGGGTATCTTGTCAATGCTCAGTCGTTGGCAGGGCAGAGCAGGCGAGACGTTGCTCTGGAGTGACTTGTGCAGGACCCGACTACGAGCTCGAGTGGATGAGTCCTGGGCCATCGGTGAGCTTATTGTAATGCTTACGCCGTTATCATGGCTGGAACGGCGTTCAAACCCCTTTGGTAACGGGGTCTGCAAGCTAAACCGTTTGAAGTAGGAGGGCCCCGGCGTCGAAGTAGAAAGTTGGGAAAAGGATGTGGCAGGCCTGTGGTCGGCCATGGATGATCTTGGCCTCGTGGCCGAAGTGGACTCGACAGCTGTCAGCCATGGCTGAGGCAGGGCAGCAACATCTGCTGCGGAAACGGTTGGCTGCGGTTCGTTTTCGTCGTCTTCAGTGATAGTCCATGTTCGGATGGTGGTGGTCGAAGTGTGCTTCCGCGGTGCACAATGTGCCACTGAGCTGAAAGCTTGGTGTTTGGGAGACACGCAAGGGTCCATACCCAAGGCGTCACGCAAATCCAGCTGGTCGTCATCTCTAACGCATGGCGGAAACGCGGGCAATGGCTTCTCCAGGATATTGTCTCCTTGCGGCAGCCACAGCTGCTTATCAGGCGAGTCCGGCGACGAAGGGTTCGGAGATGGATGGTCTACCACGAGCGACAGCGGACGTGGGTTGATTGATATGGCGGATGGAGGTGGCCGGCGACTTGTCCTTGAAAAGACTGGTGATTGGGCTGCTGTCTCTGCAGGCACCTGTGCCTTTGTTGAGTATCTCTTCTCAGCGACATTTTGCACGCCGAAGTTCGAGACAAGTTGTGGAAGCGAGGTGCCATAAGACGTAGGCTCGGCAGAAGAAAACTGCTGTGACTGACACGAGTTGGAGTGGGTAATGGAGAATGGACGTGGAACAACAGAAGCACCACGTAACTCGGCTATGTGATTTGTTGTCTGCATCGACTGCCGGCGTACCATAATGTCGGAGGCGTTGGGCCGTGCTTGTGGCCATGGTTGGGCATCATGAGTCTGGCCTGTATCATGTATCGACAGGTCCTCAACCTGACTGCCAAGCTGGCTTCCGAAACTGCCGCGCAGTGGAGAAGAAGCGGGCGACGACCCAGCGGATGTCATTGCCGTTCTCTGGCCAGAAGACACGTACGAGAGACGGTGTGTACTGTCTCTAAGGCCATCTAGTTGACGGCCATCGTGAGATATGGCACTGACAGTAGACGTATCGTCGAAGGAGCGATCCCGGCCATGGTCAAAATCAGTGGTGCTGAGCCGAATGTCGCGGTTTTCTATTGCCGCTGCTGCCGCCGCCGCCACAGCGGCAGCTTGATCCCACGGTATCTCTTGAGACATGACTCTAGGCAAGCGGTCATGATCTCTGGAAACCAGCGTCTGCTGACTGAGTTGCGTCTTGAGTTGAGGGGCATTATCGTCCACTTTGGGTTTGCCCGTCTCAGACAGGGTTTTCTTCCCACCCAAGGCCTGTATCTCTCCCCTCAACAGGATTATCCAACCCTCCATGTCCTCCGCAGACTCGAAAATCATCAACAAGTCAGAAGCTTGTCTCCTCTCGGCCACGCGGGAAGAAGAAAAGCGTGCAAAGATTGAGTTTGTTTGCGGGGTGGGAGGGGCTTCGGGATCCATTGCAGACGATACTTGGAGAACCCAGTGGCGACCCGGGATAACATCGCTCGCAAATGCTGCCGAGTCCTTCCCCAGATACAGCGTCCTTTCGGGGAGCCGATCGAAGGAGCCTTCACCAGTATACTGTAACAGATATCCCGACTTGACGAGAATAAAGACTTTCGTTGTCCACTCCGTTTTCAGGTTAGGCCCCGATGAGTTGCGCCGGTGCCCCCTTTTCGTCTTTGCTTTCGTGTCTCCAGCTGTTGACGTGCCAGCAGCGCCGTCCCTTGAAGGCTGTCTGATTCGTTGTTCATGGTAACGCAGGATAGTCTCCGTTGGAAGCGTACAGGCAGGAAGGTGGGCATGCCGTATTGCCTGGGGGTATGCCCGGTACAGTGGCGGCGGGTCCCAAGCTGGAGTCTGCGTGGTTCCTGGTGATGCTTGCGCTTTGGCTGCACTGGCGGACTTCCTGTGTTTCGTATGTTCGTTGCCCCCAGAAACGCTCAACAGCTGCGACGAGTGACCGAAAACCGGCAGAGTGATTTCGGACCGTTGACCATGGATGCTGTAAGGCCAATTGCTGACAATCGACGCCCGAATTCCTGCTGACCTGGCAGACGCACCCTTCGCTCCAAAATCATCTTCATTTGCTGACTTCTGACGACCGAAGATGCTTCGTAGACCGATCCTTGATTCTCTCCTGTTCAACTTCTCAGGTCGTGATGGGACCTTGATGTCGCCACTGGTCTCCGTTATCAGGTTTGCCGGCCTTGCACTGGTGCCGTGACTGGCATGATACGGTAAGGTTTCAAATGTGTCCAGCTCCGAGGTGGGAGACGCAGAGTCGACGCTCATAATGACCGATGTGTGTCACAAACAAATACGAACACAGAAGTTCTCCCAGGTGTTTGTTTATATATGATGTGTGATATAGCAGGGGTCCTGTATAAGTCCGGGGAAGGTGAGATGACCAGGCATGTCCGACAACGCCAGAGATCGTCGGGATATTGTCAGAGAAGATGATGGAGACCTTGTGTTGTCGATGTCTCCAGAGGCCCTCTGAGAGACGCCTTCACTGCACAGGTCTCGAAAGAAGAGAAGGGTACTAAAGCGAGCTTTGGTCACACGCGCTTGGGAAACGCTACGCGTGCCTGTGTTGGGTGTGGAGGCTTATCAACAATCTAATAAGACCCATGCGCCTACAGGACCGGAGACTTCCCACCAGTTGAACAGTTGGCGAACCGGTGGAAACAATTCGACGGGCAGAGACAAGGCCTTGGTAGTTCGAGTAGCAAAGAGCAATAACAAAAGAATGCGGCGATCACGCTATACGTACACCACGTAAGTAACGGGTTAGTATGCAGAGGGACATAGGTGGGATAGGTGGGTTAAAGAAACACGAGGGACAGTGAGGAGGATTTTGATGGACTTTCATCATGACCTGCAGCAACACGACGCAAGCCACAACTTGTTCTGTGCGTCTGCTCGAGGGGCCAGCCAGCAAGCAACCCCATTGCCCTCCTCTCTCTCCGGCCTAGTCTTGCGACTCGACTCGAACTTCCCCGTGGGAGCGAACATGACAAGCTGTGTGTTCCAGGATTGCTAGACATCCTTGTCTCTAAACTAGCTGGGGTGGGGACGACCTCCCTTCCCGGGACCTGCTATTGGCCCTTCGAGGTGACCCCACTGTCGACCTCCGAGACCAGATAATCCATGGCGGTGGTTTAACTTCCTGCTAAGAGTCAAAACAAGAACTGATCGACGTCGCATTGATCCTGCTAATACTGAGAACCGGCATATTTGCTGCTTTTTCTTTGGCACGACATACCGCGGCCCATTAGTGTATCTTATCCACGGACGAAGAGGAGATGGAGTCTTGTGTGAAAGTTTGCTGCATGAGTGAAAAGCATCAAGGTCTCAGCCATCCTGCAATGATGCGCAGACGCCGTCGATCACAGCCAACAGCGGTTTCCGGTGGGGCCCTCACAGCCCTGTATGTCTCGACTTCGTGAGACATAGCCAAGTCAAATAGTCCAGTACGTACGTTGCGTAAGCAGTAGTGTCTCCCCAACTCGGAGCAGTATTGGGTACACGCCCACGCTAGTTTCGGACACTGGCAGCTGGAGTTGTTAGGTTGGCCACTCTTTCCCTGCAGGTGAAATGACTGAGTTACACGGTCTCACCACCCATCTCGCTTCGTGCCGTCTCCTGGTCTCACTTATCCGGAAAATCACGTGTCATCTCTTGTCCGCTGCAAGTATTCGCAACCTTTTCTGCCTTCCATTTCGACGATGTGACTGGGTCAATCCCGCCATATGCCTAGCGGCAGTCGATGGTGATCTTGCTCTACAGCACAAACAACAAACCTAAGCCAGCAACCTCGGAACAAGGTATTGCACTTCCTTCTAAGAGTCCACCCGTCAAACCCGAATGCATGGGTCCAGGGCTTCCTGACCAACCAACAGAGCTTCAAAAGAAGTTGGGATTACACTAAACCCCTTCAGTCCTAGCCCCAATGGTTCCTGCATTAGTGCGGTTTGTAATTCTGGTTCGCTTTGTCCTCTCTCTTTTCCGCTTGAACCCAACAAGGAAAATGTGACCGGTATTTTTGCTTTTTCATAGGGCTGGACATCATCCGGAATTAGGATCTTCGACCGCAGACTCTTCCCTGGAAAATACTGGGACGCGACTAGACGCGACTGCAGAGGCAGATTTTCCTTGCTTTGTCAGGCACCTTTGGGTGAACCACCATGGTGGAGCGATGTCTTCTTTCAGCCGGAACTGCCGGTGCTGGTAACGACAGGTCGACTCCGCAAGTCTCCATATCCACGGAAGGTGCAGGATTGATGAAGGCATCGCCAACTTATGTACGGCATCATGAGGTCATTGGTTGTTCCGCAGCGATGTGTCACGTTGGCTCGCGGGTATGTAAGATATGTTGGACGTCAAGTCGGACGTACCATCTATTTCTGTTCCGCACCCACCAAACTGGACTCCCGAACATCTTCATCATACGCGCCATACTAAGTCATGACCTATCCTCGGCTTCTGGCATGGTGGTGTGCAGCAACTACCCGTGTTACCGTACGCTATGCTCGGATCGACAGAAACTCCGGGTTTAAGGCTGGGCACGTAGGGCCCCCGAGTGGCTCGCTTGTGTCACTTTAGGAAATCTGGTAAATATCTTGCCACACCACGGGAGCCGGAACATGTCTGTATCCGGCCATCCACCTTCTGGAAGCAGTTCCGGAAGAAGTGATTCGCAGCCTTGCGAGCTCACGAGAACATGAAACAGTAGATCCTGTCCGATGGCAACGGATAGGCGCGTCATATTGAACCGACATGTGCCCGTCCGAACAGTCTCGTCATCGCAGCCAGTGCCGAGGGGTTCACCGAAGCTGTGGCCGTGCCGAAGATTCAACCTCATCATATTGGTATTCCACTACGCATACAACATGTTTCTAACCATATCCCCTATTGCCAGACTGCTGGTAAGACCAGGGCTCTCGATATTGAGTAGGTTGATCCACCCCTGATAACCTTCCTCCTTCCGAATATCGAAGTCTACGAACCCCTTACCCAGCGCCACAGCACCTGCTTTCGCCAGCTTGGGTCTGATTCCCGCGTAGTCGGGCGTCAAGAGCTTCTCATCCACATTAGGCAGGAATCGTTTGATCTGCTCAATGGCTTCTGGCAACCGGGCCGGGTTGACAGCCAAATCGTGCGGAGAATCCACCCACTCGACATCCGGACCAAACTTGATGCGGCCGCCCATGTCCAGCGTCAAGTGGGTGCCCAGCCCGCCCAGGCCCGGCTCGGGAGCCGGATACACCAGTGTGTTAACCTTGGGGCTTGATGCCGGGTAGGAGAAGTAGTTCCCCTTTGCGTAGAACATTTCCTTCTTTTGGTCCTCGGGCACAATCATATTATGAATAGCCACGGCTCCCAAGCCCCCGGAGTTGATGATGGTCTCGGCTGTGATTGTAGACACTTCCCCGTTCCCGGTGTCCTTGACCTCAATCTCCCAACCCTCACTACCGTCCTTACCCAATGGCCTGATGGCCGTGACCGTGGATCCCAATGCCAGTGTTCCTCCTGCGTTCTCGAACAGGCCTAACAAAGCGGTCATCAAGGCATGACTGTCCACGATGCCTGTGGTGGGTGACTCCAAGATCGCCTTGTCAGCTCGAACTTCTGGTTCTCGTCGCTGTGCTTCCTCTCTGTCCACCCATCGCACGAGTACATGGATTTCCTTCGTGCAGAAATCATACATCTTCTGTAACGCCTCATACTGCAGGTCATTCTGCGCGACGATCCATTTCCCCGTCCGCCGGAACGGAACACCCTCCTTCTCACAAAACTCGTAGAGTTTGTCCTTCCCCTCAATGCAGAGCTTCGTCTTGAGGGAGTTGGCACCGTAGTAGATCCCCGCGTGGATGACTTCACTGTTGCGCGAGGATGTCTCGGTCCCCACGGCAGAGTGGCGCTCCAGGAGCAGAGTAGAGGGGGAAGACGGGTGTTGTGACAGAGCACGAGCAATGGCCAGACCGACTACGCCGCCGCCTATCACGGCGTGCGTAAAGTCTGCGGACACAAACTGGGTTGCGGAGAACGAGCGTGTTTGCGCCTGGAGGCAGGGTAGACCGACTTGAGCACAATGCTTGAACGAGGCAAGATGCCGAGCTCGGACGAGGCAGGGACTCATATTGCCTACTATCGCACTATCGCGGGATCATGATATTTTCAGCTTAGGGATCTGACTGGATGCACCTGGGTGCTGGCAGGGTAATGTACTTTACAAAATGGCCGTCTCTAGTCCCGCGCGCTTGTAGGTTGATGTCATGGAACATGGGCCTTTGGGATGTGAGGCTGGGAAGGATAAGATAAGATAAGGAGACTCGTCCCTACTACCTGGCCTACCCGTAGACGACGATGCCATTCTTAGGCAGGAGCTCATGATGGCTTACCTACCTCTCAGTTTTCAGACCTTGAGGACCTCGCATACACCCAAGTATAAAGTATTTTGCTTCAGTTCCAACTTAAGTCAGCTGCCCAACGCCTGTAATAAGCCAGAACCTAATTCTCCTTCGAGAGCTCGGTTTACAACGGATGTCAAGACCATTGGCGAGCTGTGCGACGTCATAGGCAGCCCACGCAACAGCAAAAACCTCGAACCCTCCAACATCCTCATAGCAGAAATGGACAAGCAGAAGGGAACCTGAAGTAGTAGAAGCAAGAAGAAACTGAAAGGTAGCCGCAGGCAAAAATAAATCACCTGCTACTCTCAACTTTTGGACCAAGGGAAACTGACACATACGGGTCACCCCACCTTTCCCGAGACAAACTTCCATGTACAAACCTTCGTACAATTGTCAACTTGTGCGTGGCCGACGTCACGTACAATACGAAGGGCATATTTCGCACATACAATATCCTCAAATGACTTCCTAACGATTGGCATACTCCTTACTTCTATGTATTCATGTATGAACTAGGCCGCAGACTGGCCAAAATCATTCGCTGAATAACGGGGTCGTTGAGCGTCACCGTGGGTCCCCCACCGTTCGCAGTCGCTCCTTGACCTCTGATGGACGCGACAGCTCTAAGCCTCTTCTCCTCCTTCAGCTAGCCCTTGCTCCTTTACCTTGTACGTCTTCCAGCTTCGAACCTAAAACACCAAAATTCAATACCAGATTTTGATTCCACGAGCTGCCCAACACGAGCGAACATCATGAACAATCAGGGTCCCCCTGTCCTTCCGCGCCAAAATGGCGACGGTCCGACATCTCCCTCCCCACGCCCAGTCTCCGGATCTTTACAAGCAGCAGCTACACTCAATGCTGTGCTACGCGCAGAAGCAGATATCTGTCAGTGAGGGCCAATTCCTTATTTGAGTTGTGTACGCGCACTAACCGCACCTGTCCGAAACAGCTCCCCTCCAAAGTCCTCCGTCCGCTCGTCGGGAGTCAATATCGCAGTCTCCCGCCGCCAGCAGGCGAAGATCTCAAGTCCTCCACAACCTCGCCGTGACCGATCCAGGACTCCCGCGACCATGCGAGATGGTAACACGGGATCAACCGCCGTCGGCCTTCCCTCCACCGGGAAGAGTCAGTCCTCGTTTCACCGGTTCTCCCCTGATGCTGGCATCGGGCGGGCCAGAGTCCCCTCACAGTCACAGCAGAACACTCAGTCTCGGGGAGCTGCACCAAGAGTTGGAGAACGAACAGGAATTCCAGGTCAACCGGCTGCTGCAGCAGATCAGACAACTACAAGACCAGGTGGATAAGCAGCAGCAAGGGGAGAGTGCCATCGCCAACGACGAGGCGTCAACCCGTTCCCCCTCCGTGGCAGCGTCGCAGTCCGGGCGGCCGGAAGCGCAGTTCCCTCGCTCTCGTGGAGCGTCGCCCAGGCTCCGTGGTCTCTCGTTTGGTGGTGACAGTGGCGATCAGGGTGTCTTTGCTGTCCGGGACGAGGCGGCATACTACCAAGCAGAGACGCAGAATCTGACGAGGGAGAACCAACTGCTGCGTCACCGGATCAAAGAGCTTGGTATGTTCCCAGTTCTGTCCCGCCTGATGTAGGCTTGAACTTGAATGTCTGGCTGACAACAAGATCACAGAGCGGCAGCTGGCCGAGGCGGAGGGCCGTGGAAGTAGCTCGATCACGCATGAGCCAGCCCAGGCGTCTCATCTACACAGGTCCATGTCCATCTCAGAAGAGGACGCACAAGCCCCTTCGACCCAGCCAGATGCAGACATGCCGAAGGAGCAATAGACCCTATGCAATATGGATGTCATGACGTGGGAGTACATTTTTGGCGTTCAGGTGGGTCATGGTTCATGGCGATTCAGGTTCAGGGTCGGGTTCTTATGGCATGCGGCGCAGAGTTACATATGGTTCGGTGTTCAGTACAGTGGTTTCTAAAGGCCAGGGTTATCTGTACACTTCGGTGGAGGTTAGATCAACTCAAACCTCTCCGCTTATCTTCTTCTGGCGGAAATGCATCAGAAAGTGGTCCGAAATAATGTGTTAATCGCGGGACACTGCTACCTTGATCAGCCGTTTCCCTCTCACCGACGCCTCTTCGTCTTACATAGAATTGGGCTCTCAGCCGTACCAACAAGAGACCATTGAGCCGGTCAATAAGGAAGTCAAGGTGCGAAGAACAAGCAAGTACGGTTAATCGTTTGGGTGGTGACCTATGGGGGACGCACTGTATAACACCGGACTTTCGAAAGCCGACCAAGACCTATACGTCCCTCGAACACGTCTTATGCGTTACTTACTCTTGCGTTGCTGTGATGATCAAGCGGAAGCGTGACTAAGGGTACTTTCAATTCCTAACTTGTCCTTTATGGACGACTTGTGCAACACCGGTTGCCAACTTCACGCCACTATTCCTGTATTGAAGCCACTGATACTGTACGCCAGATGCGCCTTCGTTGTCAAGGTCGACTATCCCCAGAGCTACCACTAAACAGTCGATCGACCCGCGCAATTTGGTCCCTTATTGGTGCCACTGATGACGCCGAAGCTTGCGGGCGGTCTAGCGCAACACGTAAGACGCCAACCGGGTCGTGATCCTGGTCCAGTTCGCGCTTTATAACGGCTTCATAACCCTGTACTTCTTCCTCCGCGTGATAAACCCCCGTATTTCCACCCTCACCGGGAGGTGAGCGTGCCCAACGGATTAGGGGGGTGTCTCCAGGGTCGAGCGGGATTGATCTCCATTGCTTTGACGGGCTGCGATCCTATTCCGTAACCTCCGATCTCCGCACACCAATCGATGGAGGTCGGAATGTGAGAGACGGGTTGGGAAGATGCGGCGATCGATAGAGTTGTGTCGTGCGTGCTGCATGATCTTGGAACCGTGAGTTGCCGCTCGCGTTAGGCAGAATCACTTCCCCTGGCAACACGACCATGTCCATCGTGGGCTCACCCAGGGCCTCCTATGACTGGGGTGTCGTGTCCTGTGTGTCCGTGAGCTGGAACAGACCCAACAGTTTGGGCTCCTTCTCACACAGCAGCTTCACCTTTTCCATCAGGTCGATTTTACGGGCAGTTGCCAACCGGAAGAGGCATTTCGTTATCTCGCGAGTTTTGCCCTCGAATTGAGTGATAGTGGACAACACTCCTTGCTCTTCCCCCCAGACCGTCCCTTTCTTTCTACTCTCTTGGTCCTCCGCTTGTGCTGGATATTGCCATTCGTGCCGTAAAACGGAATCGCAAGCGTTTATATATGCAGACATCAGTAATTCAATAACCATGTCCGTCCAGACATTGTTTGCAAGGATTCTTTCGTGACATGTCTGAATCGTGGCAGACAAAGTGTCTAAGCTGACTAGTACCATTTCCTTGTCGTAATTGGTAACAGGGTTGGTGAGGATCGAGGACAGCATGGGTAGTAGATCCTTAAGATACTTGACGGCTGATATTTGCAGCTGATGAAGCAAAGCGGCGGTATACTTCATCAACACCGTTGTGATGGACGGGTATTCGCCGGCATGATAGTAGACGGAAAGGATGCCCTGCCGGAAAATCTTGTCTGATAACCTCTGAAGCTCATTCGCACCGGCGTTGGATTTCTCCATCGAGGCGTAGAGATCAATCAAAGCCTGCAGACTGGCACCAAGAATCACGGCAGAGTCTTCTGCAGGAGTGAGTGTGGGGAGGTGACTGAGACTGGGCGAAATGATGTCGACGAATACAGGTGCCAAACCCCTATCGCGGACCACAACGGCCGGGAGTCGGCCGAGTAACTGGTCCAGAAGCTTTATACCCAATACTCGAAGAATAGTCGACGAGTCTTCGGCTAGAGCTGCCAAGGGAGGAAGAAGGTGCGTGTGGTTGTCGACGAGGAACTTTTCCTATATCAATGTCAGTACTGGTGGGACATCAGTCTTCCAGCTGTTAGGTCATTCTACTTACATCTGTCGTCAGCACGCAAGCAAGTACCCCTGTGCTGCGCAGGTCGTCATACTTCCAAGGCTTTGTCGCCGGCGAGTCGTCCGACAGACCGTGTCCTTCTTCGGTCTGAATCATAGTAGGCCGTCCGGCAGGAGCCATGCGCTTACCTGTTTCGTAGAGCCGACGTAGATATCCTCTCAACACTTGGTCGACAATCCACTGCTTCCCCTCGGGAGTGTTCAGATCATGATGCCAGTTGAAGAGCTCTAATGCATACTTATTGGCATTGTCCGCAAAGCTTGACCCTATTTTATCCTTCGCGTCCGGACAGAGAGCAAACAGTGTAATCTGTGCGTCCTCGTCGAGCCAGCCGGATGACGGCGGCCTGGCAAAGTTGCAGTGTAGCTTGATGAGATGGGAAATGACCTTCACCCCAAGCTCGCTTGTCACACCACACAGTGCCAGACTTGCACGATAGAGCTGATCGTAGCTACCGAGGTCTTCTATAGCACTGTCAGTTTCTGTAGCTGGGGATGGAAAGGGCTTCTCCTGTCCAACGTACCATTAGAGGCGTCATCCGTCTTCCGCCTGATTAAGCCGATGGGGACGCTACGCCGCAGGATGCTGTGGGCTAAATCCTGACATATTTTATCATCTACATTCGCGCGTTGGAGTTCACCATCCTCAAGTATCCTCAGAATAGCCTCCAAAGTATCATGCGAATCCTGGTAAGAAATGTGTAAGTGACTTGTCTCGCCAATAGCACGTTTTGTGAGAGCGCACGCCTACCTGCACATCTTCCGAGCCTCCTGGGGTTATAGAGCGCGCCCAGAACGCTTTTATATCCTCCAAAGAGAATGATATTGGTGCATCTGATAGTTTCGCTTAGCACCGTGTCGGTACAAATAATGAGCATTGTCAACGCATACCTCCAAGGTGTTCTGGTTTCAGCCCGTCCGGAAGCCGACCAAGCCGTTGTTGTCGTGCTTGTTCTTTTAGCCTGACTAGCGCTGCATCCGCTGGATTTGCATCCCCTGAAGGATTCGGCAGTCTCGCCGCGGTCACATTCATGATCTTCAAATCGATAGCCTTCCTAGAAAGTGTTGAAGAATGGAATGTCTCTTAGTTGATGATACTCTTGCTTTTGCAGTGTGTTGTTGGTAGGCCTAAGATACGTAGTTACTATTATTAGTGGGGCTGCGTGCGTTTATCGACAACGGAGGAAAGGACGACGGCCATTGTAAATTCAAGATTTACACCGGTCGCTTTGAGTTACCTCTAGGAATGACATAAGATACCTGGAAACTGAGTGCAAGAGAGTCAAGCAGAGCAGGAATAGCAAACTTCTGTGGTAGTCTCACACTAAGCTTGTCTATCGACATATCTACAAGACGGCCTCTGTGGTCACCAGCGTAGACGCTTAAGACGTAACTGCACACACGACTTACAACGCACTTGGCACTACCAGTGTCAAAGCTCTGAGGTCCAGATGTACGGCACGTTGTTGGTCAATTCCGCCTCTACTTGTAGGTAACCCTCCAACTAAGAGTAGTGTTCCGTCTCTGGCTACCAATCCCCAACCTCCTCGGACGACAGCTCTGTGGAGTCCTAATCCACAGGCTGCTGTTTGAACAAGCTCTTTCCTCTCAACCACTTCCGATATGCCTTGTACCGCTTCTTATTTGCATCCTCCTCGGTCACCGTGAGTGGGTTCTCGCCCACCTTCAGAAGTTCCGAATAGTAGGCCGAGTAGTCGTCCTCGCCCACCGATGTCGAGGACGGCAATAATCCGTCAGACTGCCAGCTTCCGGCAATGTACTCCTGGTATTCGGCGTCAATTTCTCCGGGTGCCGGGGTCTCGGCAGAGACGACCAAGGGCAAGTTGTACGGGTGCTGAATGTACCTAGAGTAGTCTTCCGCTTCGGCTGCGCTTACGGATGGGTTGAGGCTCTCGTGCACAACCTTGGTGAAGGTCCACTGAGCAGCTCGTGACTTCTCCAGTGCACTAGGCTTGATTTTTTGTTTCTCGGGCTCCGTACTGCCGGTGGACTCCTTCATGATGCTGTGCAGCGTTCCATCACCATTAAGCGTAGAGGAAGCAGTAAGGCTGGGCTGAAGCCAGCGTTGAAGCGAGATGCCCTTGGTACTCGGGGCGGCTTTCTCTGTTGTTACTGAAGCAGCATCATCGTCTTCCGCAATGCGGGCTATCTGGTCATGCGGATCAAGAATGGTGACTTCCTTCTTGCGTTGTTTTTCCTTCTTCTCCTGGCCCTCGCCTTCCACTTCGTTTCGAACCCGAAAAGGGCTCAGGTCATAGCGGCCTTCCTGAGTAGCTTTCAGCGGGATGTACTTGATGGTCGAGTTCATCTTGTATGAAAACATCTTGGGAAAGGACGACAGCGTGGAGGGCCGGTAGTACTCAAGCCAGTAGTCGTCAAAAGCGGCTACAGGTATCTTGGTCACATCCATCTTGGGCGCGTAGGGCTGCAGTCTCCTCTCCTCCAGAAATGCCGGTGTGTACCAATGAATATAGTCCTTCTTCACCTTGTCCAGCCATGTCCGCGGATTCGCGTGATGGAGATAATAGTCGGTTGCCAAATCCCACAGCATTGGCTGACCTTGGGAGAAGATATAGTTACCCAGGAACAGGTTGTAGGCCTCCTGCCGCTGGCCGTCGAGAAAGGAGTTGTTGTAGTAGCGCTTGAAGCTCTCTATCATGTCCCTTGAGTGGCTGGTCCACTGGTTGATCTTGCGATATGTCTCCATGGTGTTCACAAGTTGAGACCCTCCATACTGTACAGCTATCGTGTCTCCATGGTCATGGTACATATGCGTGAACAAGTTAACTGCATCTGTGTCGTATTCAATGGCCGTATGGTCCAGCATACCCAGGGCATGCAGCTGATGTCCAAGCGCGCGCTTTCCGATGACAAATTGAGCAGCATTCGTGCGGTCAAGACAGTCTATGCAGTTCGTTCGGGCCACACCGTTTTGAACCTTGATGGGGCTGGTATAGCCATCTCCGTTGTGAAAGAAGCCCGTGATCTGGAGGACCTCTTCGGCGATGTCCTCCAATGTCCCAATCACATCCTGATCCCGGCTCTTGGCTGCCCGGCTCATATCCCACGCTCGATGGATCAATTTCTTGCCCTCCGGCAGGAACTGGTTCAGGTATTCCACGGCTCTGGTATACTCATCCAGCAGTTTGCTCTCTCGGGGCGTCCTCTCACGAGACTTGACAAGATTGAGTAGGTACAAAGGGGCGCCATAGCGCTCAAACAAGTTGTCAAAGTGCAGAGCTGCTGCCGTGTAGAAGGGATCGACGAGGTTGAGCTCTATAGGCGGCTTAGGGGTTACTCCGGTGTTGTCCTGCGTCCAATACAGGGGGATGGAACCTCGATGCTGGACGTAACTTGTATAGGTTGGACTGGCGTAGAACTTGGGTCCAGGCGCATGAAAGGACGTTGTGAGTGCTTCCGACACAATTTGCTCCGTCTCGACATCGTTGGCCACATAGCCCAGGTCGTTGGCTCCTCGTTTGAGGAAGCGAGCTCCGGCATAGAAACGACTCCGTCGCGCTATGACAGTAATATGCGCAGTACGGCCATAGATGGATATGGCTGCTTGATCGATGTACCCATGAATAATGGGCCGGCACCAGTCGTAGGGCATGTGAAGGGTCTTGACGGCTGGCTGGAGGAGATGGTGGTTCCATACGAACATGTCGTTGAAGTCGTCATCGCACGAAAATGGTCGGCCGTCGACCAGCGCATCTCTTTCCTTGATAATATTGTACTGGAGTGTTCGCGTCATGTCGTAAGAGTAACTGTAGTAGAAGGACCTGGTCAAGTCCAGGTTGCCGAGGATGGCAAGGAAGCGTGTCTCTTCCGCGTTGCGCTGATCAGCCTTGGAATGCCTAGGTGTCAAGGGTATCAACTCTGTCCCGTCTATCTGGTAGATATAGTGGCCCCCTATCATGGCCACAGTGCTCTTCTTGGTTATCAGCAGCATATAGTATGGCCCAGTGAACTTGATGAACCCCAGGAGACCCCAGGTAGTGCACCGCAGCTTCAGGCCGCCGGTAGCTCTGTTGCCATCATCAATCGTATCCAGTAGTTCGTTCATGTCCTTTTGACTGTAGACCGTCTTGTCATCGGTGATGGTAGGCTCACTAGTATCGTCCGCCGTGCGCTCGACCTTGAGTATCCGGTAGCGCGTCTCGGTGATGTCTCCTCCTACAATATAAAACCTACTCGCCGTCTCATAGAGACTAAACTTATGCATTTTATGCAGCTTGTGGACCGAAAGAAGCGGATGTACACGTGTGCCTTCCTGTTGACCACCCGGTCCATTTACGCCCATGTCGTCCACATGCTCTTCGACAGTTGCAGTTATGTCGTGTTGCAGTGTCGGATCTGGCGTAGATGTCCGTACGAAAGGAGTGGCTACAGCAGGCTCGTCCCCATCGTTGTCGTCTACTGTTTCCCGAGCACCGGAGCGAGCAGGTGCCGACACCCCAGATGGAAAAGCATCAGCATCGGCAGTAGCATTGTTTTGGAGTTGTGGGTAGATCGGCGATGGTTCCCTTGAAGGTACAGCTCTTGTCGCATCATTGCTGTCATCTTCTGGGAGCTGCTTCGTGTCCCCAGGAGCAGCAGCACCGTTTTCCTCGATGCTATGGGTACCCTGGCTGTCATTTGCTGCTGACGTTGCACCACTCCCCGCGCCTGAAGAACTGTAGGGTGCTGCTGCTTCGATGCTGCCGTCAGCCATGGTTCTTTATCCCTCCATTAGCCGCGCCTGCCGTGTTATATGCAGCGAGCGAAGTCTGATATAGAGTAATCCTAGGCTAAAAACGAGGCTGGGTGTGAAATCATCACTATTTGTTGCTGCGCATCAGGGCATTCCGGAGGTATATACTGTAGGGTAAGTATGTAGGTTCTATTGCACGGATGAGAACCCTGATGTCGATGGTCCCATGATGTAAGTGTATCTCCCAATACTTCTCTTTGGGCGGGGCGTCACCGCAAGTTCCAATGTACCGCTGTCGCCAAGCAACTCCCTTGCGGATCATCCAACGGCTATCTTTTGGGGCTACTGCCCGTTTGGGATCTGCGACTTCTACCAACTCCATGAACAAACGTCATCCCGATAATATACACTCTGCAGGTGCTCTCCTTCATCCAACATCCTGCACACTTCTCACAGTTCTGGGTCAATATATCCTATACTTTTGGGGCATCATACGCATACTCTTGCATGCCTGCCAAACTGCGGTTCAGCTAAGGCGTGCTTGCGACATTCGGTCAATCTTGTCGCCATCATAAACACCCAGGAATTGCCAACGCACAGTACCTCTGTTGGCGACGAGCTAGTCGCAGTCATCGCATCGAATCCGCCCTACTTAGTTTGACTTTTCTAGCACCATCACTGCTGGTGTGCCTTCTTGCAGGAGGTCCGTCAAGCTTAGGGGCAATCGATTTACCTCCGCGGACCATAACGGTGCTGGCTCTGATGCGCGCCGCACGAGTTTGAGTTGAGCGCGAGGGTTCGCCACCATGGCCAAGACAGAAGAGGATTCGTAAGCTATTCCTCCAGACTTTATTGAGTCCTGAAATCCTCAGAACCCTAAGCCGTATACCTGCCTGATGACGGTCTCACTGACTTTGTATTGCACGTTACAGATACCATCAGACCAAGTCCCTTATCCTTTCGAAGCTGCGGCGACACTATCGTACCGAGATCGGAACAGTACACTGGCAATTGCGCTCTTTGATCAGTGCAGATGGCTCCAACTACGTCTACTTTCCAACGGGTCCTGGGAACTTGCAGATCCAGAGACTAGACACTACGACGTGCGCTACTGAGACGATCAAAGCCCTACCGTTCTTGCCGCGGTGCTTGGTTGCCAAGAAGGGCTATATATGTGCCGGTGGTGAACATGGGGAGTTTGCTGCCATACACGTTGAGGATCTTGCGACATTAGCAGACAAAGTTGCCGCAGATGCCGTCGAACACGATGCATCACCTGATGCCGCCAGCAACCCAAGGGTGCGCCAAACGATAGAGTCCTTTGTAAGCGATCCGCGCCGCAAGGTTGGACATAGCAGAAAATTTGGTAAGGACAGGGTGAACTGCATCACTTTGTGGTGGCCACCAGGTGAGAAGATGCGCTACCAGTACGCCTACGATCAGGCTTGCGCCGTTTTAGCCAACAACGACAAGTCGGTTTCGGTTGTTGGCTTAGCCTATCAGGAGGTTTTGGACGAGATCCGATATCCCGACTGTGTCAATCGTGCAGTAATATCCCCTGATGGTCTGATGTTGGCGGCTGTAAGTGACGATCCCTATCTATATGTGCATGAGCGATATGAGAAGCCAGGCGCTGGGGATTTCGGGTGTTCGGCCTACGTTTGGAAACTGTGCAACAAGATCCACCTCAGCGGCCAGAGCAAGACTGATACCTCTGATAATCGGGGCAGTTTTGCGGTCTGTTTCTCCAGCTCGGGGCAATACCTGGCGGTTGGGACTCAATATGGTGTTATATCCGTTTTCAATGCCACCACTTTGGCCAACCCGGGGGTGGACTCTCTTCTGACTTCATTCGCTTCCTCAAGGCCTGGGGTTCCTCTAGGTGCCGTTCGAGCTATGGAGTTTGCACCGGGAGCCATGGATCTCCTGGCATGGACCGAAGACAGGGGTAGGATAGGGGTGGCAGATTTACGGAACGGCTGCGTCTCTCGCCAAATTCTCCGCCTTGAAGACGAAGATGGTTACGAACATTTAAACTTGACTGATAAAGCAGTCATTGACCCGCGTCTCTTGGAAAGCCCGCGTGACGCCAACACCGATGTGACGTTTTCCATTGCGGACACTCTCGACGCTTCACTAGACAATCGTTCGGAGATTGATAGTCTAAATCAACCATTGTCCCGAGACGAGACCATCGTGCTTGAGGCACTCCAGGAGCATAGCAGGCGACAGGCTCAGCGTGCAGCAGAACGAGTCTCAACTGCCACTCAGCGGCTCCTTGGGACCACCGACAGGGAAGGCCCAGAAGGTGACAACGAGAGAGCCAACCACTTATTGCGCAGGATGCTGAGCCCCGAAGGGGTCCTCTTCCATGGTTTCCCGGCGCATGTACCGGTATCCACACTCAGGGAACGCGAACGAGAGCGTGCTTTAGCCCAGATGGAGCGTCTTCAGGAGACTCGCAACCAAGGAGAAACTCGGGCAGAGCCTCGTCACGAACTCCGGTTGCGCGAATTGACAGCCCTCATTCGCGCGAATGCTACTGAGTCGGCCAATTCGAGCAGCGAGAGGCGGCAATCTGCAACAACGAGTCCAACTGCCGTGCCGCCTGCGCCCACACGGTCAAGTCCTTCCGTCGCCACCATAACCTCAAACCTTGAGGGTGAAATAGCTGCGCATGTAGCAGCTCGTCGAAGCATCACATCTCGTTTAATGAGGAACCACAACGTGGCAGAAGAGCGCCATCGTGGGCCAGCAAACGCCTGGTCGGATCTCGAGAGACTGTATAACCTGTCTCTGGAACACGGTGTCCCGGCATCTGAAAGCCTTCGATCGGCGGTTGAATCCGATGCCCGTCGCCGAGATCGTGCTGCATTCCTCATACGGGAGTGGGACACCAACCCCGGTAGTAGTCGACGGATGGGTGCATACATGAGACGAGACAGCAGCCTGGGTGATCCCTACGATACAGCTGGGTTAGCCTGGAGCGACGATGGTCGAAAATTGTAGGTTTGACACTTGACACATCCTTGGGCTTCTTACGACTAGCGCTAACCATTCTCACAGATTCGTGGGTGCCGAGAATGGTATCTACGAGTTCCATGTAAATGTTCTATGTCGAAAGTTCTACCCCGACAATGATCTGCGGTGAGAGAGCTTGAGAGCGGAAGAACCTGTAGTGTTGGTAAACGGTTCGTAACGATCGCATAAGTGGTGTTTTCCTGGAGTTCAGGGGTACTTGGATGTCTCAAACCCCACAGATCCTGGGGAATTGGCTTGATTGTATACCTGGCTTAGGTAGTTTGTTTCTTCGTTCTGGATATTTCGTGAAGGGCTTCTGTCCATACGGGGCGGTCGGTTTTTGTACATTCATCTTACACGCACAACATAAGACAATGGATATAACCCCGAGTGGCATGTCATGATATTACTCTAAACTATGGGATCTGAAGCTCTTCGCGTCTAGAACGCACCTCTTCCACAGCGCCAGCCGGATCCGTGACCCCCTTATGCCTCAACTGCCATTCCATAACCACATCCAAGGCTTTGGCCATCCACTTCCCGGGCTTCACCCCGAGAGCCTTGGCAAGCTGTGTCCCGTCCAGCAGACGCTTGATGCTCGGCGCGTCCATGACATCCAGATCCTCCAGATGATCGAGGAATGCCTGCCACTCCAACAACACCTCCTCCCTGCTAATCTGGGGCGTCCGCATCATGACATCGAAAAGGATCGCATAAAGGACCTGGAGACGCCAATGGCCGCTGCGCGAATCCCACGACCGGATAGCCATGCCGAAGCGGTCGCGCTCTTGGAGGTAGGGGGCTTTGTCACGCACGGCATCCTTCAGGGCAACGATTGCTGCACGATGGCGATGGGCGTCGGTGATGACGTCCGTGAGTTTATTCGGAGCCCGGACACCTTCGCGACTGGCGAGGGTGGGAAGGGGAGGGGGAGGTTTACCGCCTTCCTTCTTGGGCTTTTCGTCGGGTAGTTGTTCCCATGGGGCAATGGCGGCGAGACACCAGGCAAAATAGGCCCCTTCCTCGGAGCGGACGAGGAGGGAGTAGATGGAGCCCGGGGTCTTGTTACGGGCCAGGGTTTCAATACATTCGTATGCCGCGCTCCAGTTGGAGATGTCTGGAGTAGGCAGGTCTGTTCGAGAGGAATCTGTCCAGATGGTGTGGTAGAGACCAAGTCTATCGATTAGTCGAAGGGACTCGCATGGATGATCGCCTGTAGTCTGGTTAGCCGCCAAATTTCCAGTGCAATGGTGATGGGAGCAGGATCTACCTTTTAGCATCTTCTCCAGCTCAATCCCAATCCGCTCCCGACTGATCTTCAGCTTCAAGGCCTCCAGCACCCGAGGGTCACCCATAACCGCTTCTGCTGCTGGGTCAATGGAGAATTCCAACCGACTAGCGAACCGTATCAGCCTCAGAACTCTTAGAGGGTCGTCCATAAACGTCTGGAACGGCTCCAACGGCGTTCTTATCAGCTTTTTCTCCATATCCCGCAATCCGCCCGTGAAGTCCTCAACCTGGTCAGTCTGGAGGTTGTAGAATAGTGCGTTGACGGTGGCATCTCTCCTCAGGGCATCCTCTTCGGCTGTACCAAATTCCATCTGAGGATTTCGACTGTCCTCCGCATACGTCTCCTTCCGCAAATTCACGAAATCGACATCCAGCCCAAACAGCTTTGCGCTCGTCGTCTCCAGATGCTTCGACTTTTCCGGGTTCTTGGCTACCTTGTAGAGACGACCAAGGTCGTCATCACCGATGTGATGAGTTTGCTTGACTTCGGGAACAGCACAGATATCTGCGATTCGGGAAGCGAAGTCCTCTCCCGTCATGGTGTTGATGGCTGTGTCGATGTCATGGCTCTCGATTCCCAGAAGCTTATCCCGTACCCATCCGCCAGCCCAGCGCAGAACGAGAGGCTCCTTGAGAGTCCCCGCTGTAGCTTGCTGCTCATCAATGCGACGGGCAACTTCCACCAACAGGTTTTTCAGCTGCGTCTCCCGCTCATTGAGTTGGATGGTTGCTGTGGTCATGGCGATTCGCTTGTTGGGCTCCGTTGCTATGGTGCCAAGCTTCCGCTTCATGAGACAGGCTGTCCTAGTCTTGAAAACGAACCCGTGCACAAAGCGACTCAGCATATGTCGGTCTTCTTAATACACGCTACTAAACCTGGCGTGTCATGCCGGGTATCTTCTCTGGACAATGCGAGGATGGATGAATGCGAGTTGAAGGATGTGTAAATGCCGAAGATGAAAATAATACTGAACAACCGCAGTTACGACTGTTCAGGATCGAAGTTTGATACCTTGGTGTATATCTTTTCTGAAATGGCCTTCTTCCCGAGAGCCGTCTTCCTCAAAGTTGTTGCTGGTAATGCGTTTGGGTGAAAGATCGTGTACTGTGTGAGGCTTCTCCTGTCGCATGACCCTTGCACTGTGAACTACCCACACAACCACAGTACCAAGGCACCCTAACCCTTCCTTGAGACGCACATACTGCGAATACCTCATGAAACAGCCGGCTCAAAGTTGTCGTTTCTCTAAAGCTGAATATTCGCAACTTTGAAAACCACTTCATGGAGATTCTACTGATAGTAAGCTTGGGTTGTATCGAAGGTCTCTGACTACACCTACCTCTTTATGGTTCACAGAATCTTGGATGAGCGAGCCACTCAACCTTTCTTAGCCTAGCGTATGGTAGTGCAGCGTCAAGCTCACGAAACCACGAGCTCGCTCTACGACTCGAGGCTGCAACCATAGCGCCTCACGGAAACCTGGATCGTTTATCTACTTGTTGAACGACAGCGGAACGATACATTGCTCGCTGTCCCTTGGTATACTCCACCTTGAGGGAGTACATTTCCAAGATCTTGTCCTAGTTGGCGCCCATTTGAAATGGCACAAGACTATAGGAACATATACATTTCATTGAGGTTGTCATGAGGTAACTCATGGACTCCTGCTTGCCAGCCAACATTTTTCACTAGTGTGGCCGTGGAGTCTGCTATCAAGGGGGGTAGGCCAGCTCATATCGTCGGCTATATCTGCATACTCGGTAAGATGTGAGGTTGACCGCTTGGTCTCCCGGCAAGAGCTTGTTGGAACGAAATGACAGGTCAAATACTCGCAGTCTTATCTCTTCATCAAGCATGCTAGCGGACTGCAAACTGGCAGAGGAAGAACACGGATGTGCTTCATTGGGTTAAAGTGGAAATCGATATGGCAGGCCAAAACACACCCACGGGACTACGGCAGAGTGGTAGCTGTCTAGGCCAAACGGGTACACACTGGAGGCTGAGCTAGACTAATGCAACTGCAAGCAATGTGTCAAGGTTTCGTTGCGTGGTCTGCCTCAGGTTAGTCTTACTCGATATCGAAAAACAGATTAGCATCAGGCAGCTATCCTATTTGTCAGAAACATGAGCAATTATGGTGTTCCGAGTTTCGGTAATTGACGGTTCTTATGCTTGCGGTTTCCCAAGCCTATCGTAAGGGTCAGTGTCAACACCACCATGGAGGGATTAGGCTGCACTTGTGATAGGTCTCGGATTCATGTGAGGTAACACAGCCTCAATGCTTGGCTAAACCTTGTATGCTCTCTGGTTTTATCGACATCATCAAGCGCCGTGAGCTAATTTTCGGTCTTCTGTTGTGATTCGGACTGACTCATAAATGTTGACAAGGTGATGTCTCTCAATGGAGTAGTTGATCCTTAGTACCAATAACTGTCCTGGACCTGCAATGTCACCTTATGCGATGTAGTTGCATATAAACAGCAGCCAATAGCAGAGACACGTACTGCAGACAACGCCAAGATACAGATGTAGACATTGGAACCTTTCCCACTGCCCTTTAATCCACTTGAATTCTAACAAAGGAGCCGCCAAAAGTTTCAGATCCAACTGAATCCGTAAGGTCAAGTCACACATTCCCAGAACATATGGGTCCTCCAAGACTGTCGAGCTTATTATTTACGTCTGCCATGATGGAAACCAACCAGATGAACTGTATCGGCTAAGCCTTCACTGCCACAGCTAAGAGTTATCTCTGTGTTAGAACGACGGGAAGGACCCTCATGACGTCACTCCTCACACAGCCGCTCTTGTCTTCACGCGTCCACACCGTCCTGTGTGTGATAAGCACGATGGAAGTCTAAGCGGGAGCACGAGGATACCGAGTGACGTCGCAAGTCGCTCCGTTAGAAGTACCCTGCTGCGGAAGGGACCGAGTCCAGATTTCACCAATTCACATGCGAGGTTCTGGTAAACGCGGGGATTTGCCCCTTCCCCCGTCCTCGACACACTGTTCTTGATTGGTCTGATCAAGAAGGGTTACTGGGTCACACCTTCCTGGGGAGACAGAACGTTATCGTGAGACGAGTGACATATCCGAACTGAACTGATGAACCACAGCCCCCCCCATTCCCATTGTACAGCCTGCCAGCACGTCTCCCTGTTTAAAGGACCTCCCCCCGCTCTTCTCCCAGCATCACCTGTTCATGACAAACTCACTCCTACAACCATCATACATCCAGACAACAGACAGATTGAAACCTCGACCCATCTTGTAGCCCTTACACGTCTATCACCTCCATCACCTATTGATCAAGAATGTCAAGTAGGTTCAGCCGTTCCAGTCAGTGCTCGATCAAGATACTGATATCAAGCAGGCCCAACAGATACCACAAACAACAACACCGCTGCCATGGATTCCCAGGAGGATCGTGAGCGAACCCAAAGCATCTCGGAAAGCAGCCCGGTCTTTGGATCTTCGCCATCCGACCGAAGAATGAGCGCTGAGTGGGGTACGTCTACATCAGTCTCCCCCTAGTCGATGACCCAATTCTTCGTTTGCGTCCTTCTCTCCCTTGTGTCATTATACGCCTTTACTTCTACCTGTGGTCGAGACTCGGAAGGTCGAGGCCTAGCTAGCTGTTGACCCACCCCCGCAAACGCATCCCATGAACCCTGTCACGCTAAAAGCCGTAGGGCTGAAAGAAGGCCCCATTCGCAGCCATCGACCTCAGTCCTCAACCGCTAACCATTATATTTACTCTTAGATGCCTCGAAAGTTCCACCCTCCCGTTTCCAACGACGCAAGGGCTCCATTTATGCCGTTCCTGCCTCGCGCGATGGCCACATTGACAACAACTATGCCCACAAGTACCACGAGAAGCTTGCCGAGAAAGGATGGGTCAAGTCGTCGGACAAGAAGACGTGAATCAGGTTGACAGTTGATTCCTTTCTTTTCGTGACGGATTGCCTGGATTTCCCGCGTTTGCCGTTGCTACGGTAGGATAGATTATACATACCTAAGCTAGCTTGTTCTTAACTTGTCAAATGCCAGTTTTTCTGTTCAATAGAGCTTTATTCATCGGCCAGAAATGTGATCCAGATGACACGACAGAGAGCGTGTCTTCGATAAGTGCACACCTCATGAGTCCTCCCGAAATGAACCCCTTTAGCAAGCTACCTTTATGGGAATGTAGAATATGACCACCTTCCATAACCCCTTAGAAGCTCAACAACCTGGACCCCAACCGCCCGCATGAAGCGTGAAACAAAGGAGACGAAAACCAGCCCGACCGTTTACAAAAGAAACCACGCTGACGACAAGAAACCTCATTCTCTTGGTGATATTGCAATATGTACACAATCTTGAAGACGATCACTCATCCATATCATCCAGATCGATGGCATCCGGATTAGCCGCAGCGACAGGACGGTTGGGCATCCCGCTGCCCACCGCAGGCGTGTCACTTGCAGCAACAAAGCCCACAGGCGCTCTAGCCGCCTTCTCCAACTGCGCCATAGCATCCGCAGTCTCCTCATCCATTTCCTCCCCGTCTTCCCTGATAGCCTTGCTTCTCGCCAAAGCCTGCGAGGCGATGAAGTTGACGTCGGTGTTATACTGTGCCTGCACACTGCGCTTGACACGCAGCATTTCCTTGTAGGTGTCCTCGTTTCCATGTTGGACTTCGAACTGTTCCCATTTCGACCAGAAGCCGGGATTGGTGCGTGGGTCGCAAAATTGACTTGCGTGGCCGTAGATGGCGCGGGCACGATCGATTTCACCGAGGCGTTTCTCCATGTCGGCGAACTTGAGACACATGTCTCGGGCCTCGGCGTCGGGGAGCATTTCAATGGCGCGCTCGTAGATGTTTCGTGTCGAGGGAAGACCGAAGTTGGAGGCCGACTTGGTGATGTAGAAATTGAACATCTCGGCCCTGTCCTCATCGGATACGGCACGGGTAGCCCGTTCATAGATTCGCATGGCGTGGCGAGCTAGACCGCGCTCTTCCTCTAGGTTGCCATACATGAGATAAAGAATCTTTGCGAACTTGGGTGGGCAGCCCTCTACCGCTTGCTCAAAAAGGTCTCGGAGCCGTTCGATGCCCAGTTTGCGATCGACAGCCTTGGTGAGGTAAAGGTTCCAGAGCTCGAAGGCAACGGGGTAGCTGAAGAGATCCAGACCACGCTCGTAGATCTTGAAGGACTCTTCGTAGTATTTGTGTTCTTCCAGGAGATTGGCGTAGTTGACCACCGTTTGAGGGGTTGCAATTCGGAGCTCGAAGATCCTCTCATAGACCTTCTTCGTCTCTTCCAGGGAACTGACGCTCTCCACCAGATCGACGTAGAAACTCCACAGCTTCCAGCTCTTGTGAACACGCTGTTGTGGTGATAGTGTTTCGTCAAAATAGTCCACTGTTGACCTCTTAGGTGCTTGCACAGCCTTGGCCATGATCTTGACGGCTTCCTCGAAGTTGTCGTTCCGTAGTTCCATTTCGGCCCATTCGATCCACATGTCGGCAAGCTCTGCGACAGACTTGAACGGAACCTTGACAGCCTTCTCCATGATGATTCGAGCCGTCCGTAAGTCTCCTCCCGCCTCGTAGAACTTGGCATAGTTTGCCCACAGTTGATGGAATGCACCAACAGCCTTTTTGGGCTGTATAGCTGCAATAGCGTCCGTGTATGTCTTGACCACCTCCTTCTTGTTGTCTCCCCATAACACCACACGCTTCTCCCACTCGTTGACATTGTTTGGATTTTGCCGTAAGAGGACATCATTAAGGAGAAACGGCCGTCTATCCATCAGCTGCTCGAACCTCATCATGCGGATGTCCAAGTCTGAGTCGGCCATCTCGTCCACTACTCCCTTTTCGGCTCTTTTTGCCGCCAGCTCCATCAGTGCTCCAATGATTGACTCCTCGAACTCGGCGTACGAGTCAAATACCAGCGTGAAGTCACGCACCGTCATAACTGTCGTGATACCCTCCTCGTACACATCCCTTGCTCTCTCGAAGTTGCCCTTTCGGATCCAGTAGGTTGCAAGGCCGCACCATAATTTGCCCCTTTGGTCGGCGAATCGTTCTATGCCACTGCGAATAATGCGCTCTGGGTCAATACCTGTTTCGTGCCCCGTCTCAACCTCCGTGGCATGTTCAACCATGAGGTCCACCATTTCACTCCACAGCTCATAGTGTCCTTTTCCATTCTTACTCCTGAATCGTGGATTGTTGAGAATGTCGATGTACTTATGCACAGCCTCGGTGTAATAGCCGACATGTACCAGTAGCTCTATGAAGTCCTCCGCATCTTCCGGATGGACCTGCATGTACCGCCGCCATATTTTGACCGCAGTATCACCACCAGCTGAGTTGGCAAAAGGGATATAGAGTGCCCATATCCTGTTGTGTTGTGTTATAGGAAGTGCTCGTAGGGCTCGATCGAAAGCTCGACGCGTTGTAGTCACCAACGGCTGTTGCATCAAATACTTTAGGTACATCTCCCATATTCGTGGCATCTTGTTGAGCAGGATCAAAGATCGTTCGAAGAGGTTATTGACCTTTCGATATTCGGCTGCAAAAATAGCAGCGTTCAGTTTCGCGACATGTTTCGTTCGGAATTGTAGGTACTGTTTCTTGTGTCAGCTATGCGCCCCCGAAACCGACCTATTCGCTTCCGAGTATAGTGGTGACTCAAACGTACCTTTTTCCATAACTTGTAGGACCTAGGGAGCTGAAGGCAAGCTCTCTCCATAACAAAGGCTTGTTCTTGTATCGTTCCATGTCGGAGTTTGAAGTCGATATATGCGAGCCATGGCTTGGTGCTTCCAGGGTTTCGGGACACGTCTTGCTCATACAAGAAGTCGTCCTCCGTCTGTGGTATAGTGTTAGCGATGGGTAAACCTGATGCGACATTCGTAGGACTCCTGTCACTTACGACCAGATGAAGGTCAGGCTTTCTGCCGGACCCAATCGTTGGCGCTACCACTGAAGGCATCGCGCCCGGCCGTCAAACGTTAGGGCTCGAGAAACAAAAAGAAAAAAACTACCAGCTGGAAGAAGGATGATAAATTGTACCAGATCGGCCGACGGGTCACACCATCGCTGTCGCAGGGGGTTTTGCTGTGACGAGGTTGCCGGCGCGACGGGCTTCAAGCGACGTGCTGTCGTTGTTCTGCAGGCAGTTCCATTCTTTTTCTGCGAGACGAGAGAGGTGGAGTCATACCGCCCGTGTACTTCAGTTGAGCGGTTGTAGGCACCCATTTTAAGCTAGTGATGTAATTATGTCGCGTACCTTCCAAGTCCTGCCGCTAACCGGAGCTTGATGTGGGGTTCGACTATCCAACCGTACCTCTAGCCGCCCAATCACACGCCCTGCTTGCGGTAGCCCAAGTACCCAGCGGGAAGCTCTCGCCGGCATCATCGTCAGTGGAGTTACGCTGATAGCGCAACATCGTCCCATCAACACCTTACCTGCGAGTCTCTCAGACGTATTTGCGTACTTAGCTGTGTCTTGATCGCGCCGGAGCTGGGTTCAAGGCCTACATCACTACCTTTCGTTACGCCTCTCGTTTTTGTTACCTACGACGATGTCCGGCGCCGCAGTAAGCTTTCCCTCTGTCATCCCAGCGCATTTGCTCCCAAGGCCAACTCCATGAAGCTAACAATGGCTAGGATCGCGAGGCAGTATTTGCCACTCGGCAGTCTTTGGCTCTCATGAAAGCCAAACTCAAGGGCGCAGAGACAGGCCACAGTTTATTGAAGAGAAAGAGTGAAGCCTTGACCAAGTCCGTTACCATTGGGCCTATCACCTGCGTTGTCGTCCAGACGTTGACTAACACCGTGCCTGGCAGACGTTTCCGTGAAATCACCCGCCGAATTGACGAAGCCAAGCGCAAGATGGGTCGTGTCATGTCCATTGCCGCCTTTTCCCTCGCTGAAGTAACCTACGCTGTCGGCGGTGATATCAACTACCAAGTCCAAGAGTCAGCTCGGTCAGCTCGTTTTCGTATCAGAGCCAAACAAGAGAATGTGTCCGGTGTCCTGCTGCCGGCTTTTGAAAGCTATGTGGTGGAGGGCAGCAATGACTTCGCCATGACAGGTCTTGGAAAGGGTGGTCAGCAAGTTGCGAAATGCAGAGAGACATATGCCAGGGCAGTTGAGGCTCTTGTAGAGCTTGCTAGTTTACAGACGGCGTTCGTCATCCTCGACGAGGTCATCAAAGTCGTTAACCGCAGAGGTAAGCTGACGGACTTCATGGATGCCCATGGTGGATTGACCTTTTTGCTAATCCACTGGTAGTTAATGCCATTGAGCACGTGATTATTCCCCGGACAGAGAACACGATCAAGTATATCAACTCCGAACTGGATGAGCTGGACAGAGAAGAGTTCTACAGACTAAAGAAGGCATGTCTACCAGGAATCATGCTTCATGAGCATCACTAACACTGGAAATAGGTTGCCGGCAAGAAGCAGCGGGACACTGCTGAAGCAGACGCTGAGATGAAGCAAAAGAAGGACATGCAAGCGAAGCAAGACCAAGAAAACGAAGCACCTGCAGAGGACATCTCTGGACCAACCGACTTGCTAGCGGCAGACGAGGATGAAGACGTCATTTTCTAGGAGGCCCAGCATTGGTGTTAGTCCCCATAAGTGATTTGAGAAATGGCAAGCAACATGGCAGGCGCTGCTCTGAAGGCATAACGTGCATTACTGATATTTAACTGTTTCTTTTCTTTCTCCTACTGATTCCTACCAAGCGAAGATAGGGCTCCTCTGGGGACGTAAATGGCACACTCCTGTACCTAGCTCTAGTCGTCTTACGATCCCTGCATAAGTACCTCAAGGTTGGTAAGGTACCTACCTACCCAGTCTCAACCATCCACAACAGACTATTGCCGTTGGTAGGTCACCTTCATCGTCTTCTCGCCGTCCTTCAGGGCCATACCAGCCGTATTCTCCTTGGCGGCAATTGCACTCTGTTCCGTGTCGTATTCGACGAAGGCAATTCCCTTTCTGCCCGGCACAAGACGAACCTCGCGGAAGCCATCGAAGCGGTTGAAGATATTGGTGACGGCATCTGCATCGAAATCGTCTGGTAGATTCTGAACGAACAAGATCCTGTTCGGAGGAAGGTATTCGTCCGGTACGACAGCACTCGGCGCAGGACCAGTGGCCTTGAGACCTGCTCCGCGCTGAGTCTTGGCTGGGCGTGCGGAAATGTCGGCGGGTGCACGGCGCTTCTGCTCTTCTGCCGCTTGGGCAGCCTTCTTCTTATCTGTAGGGTGGGTCACGTTAGTAGTGATTCCCCTCCATGTCAAGATCCGAATGGGTGCATGAGGAGCGTTGGGTACCTTTCTCTGCCAGTCGTCGCCTCTTATGCGCCTCAAGCTCCTCCTCGCTACCTGTTCGCGCAACGGTCGCGTCACTTTTCGTACGAGCAAGAGCAAGCTGCATAGGCTTGTCGAAGATCTCGAAGCCTTGAACCTCGTCTATAGCCTTCTGGGCCGACTCGGGGTTCTCGAAGACGACGAATGCCTGTCCCTTGGCTTTGAGGTTCGTCTTTGCGACAATGTCAATAATGTTGCCATATTCAGAGAATATGGTGTGGAGAGTCTGCTTTAGAACCTCTGGCTTGACGCGCTCTTCCAGATTCCTCACATAGACACTGTAACACAAAAAAGAGGACGTTAGCCTGGACATGAACTGACCATTTGAGAACCTTGTCGCCCGGAAGAGGGTTGTACGTGTCGGAGTGCAATGACACGTACGTGGCAATTGGAGATCCAGAAGCCATGCTGAATGAATTCTCTCTTTCCTGTATTAATCTGCAAATGTCCCGGTGATGTGACTGCCTTGCTTCGCAATGTGGCTCCTCACAGTTGAAGTTGAAGCTTGCGTTGAGGACCGCCAGTTGTTCGATACCATCAGCACAGAGGTCCGTGCATGGTAATAGCTTGAATGAATTTCAGGCCTTTCCAGAAACGGTTTTAACACGGCTCCCACTGTGCGGCTCGGATTCTGGTGCCGGGAAGGCTCGCTGCAGTCGGACCCAGGCACTAAGATGCGCTAATGATAACCTGGATGAGGGGCGGGAAACGAAGCTCCACATCCTTATGATGCGATGACCGACGCGTTCCGGCTTTGGCTTCACTGCTGCCCGACCTTTGAGATGCTTGTAAGCTTCAACAAAGCTATTTCAAGTTATCCGTGAACTTCACTACAAGCCTGCCAAGCGGCCTTCTGTTCGAGCGTATACAGAACATTTAAATTCTTAAAAATGTTACCAGAGTCCAACGAAAACCGATGAGACGAAGTACTCGACCGCTGGAGGTTACTGGACTCGCAGGAGATATCACGACGCTCTTCCCTGACCGAACCTGAGACACCTTTTTCTTCCCCTTGGCAAGATGAATACTCCTACGGTGGATATAAGGGCTATCCTGCCGTCACCGGTGCTTGATAACCACACAATCTGGACCAACCTCACAGTCTGGACTTCGCAACGACTCGGTTACAACATATCAAAGCTGACACCATCGATCGAAGATTTAGTCAAGGCGGGGCCGCGGATGGTTATGAAGCTCGGAAGGCTTGGGGGTTCCTTAATATCTTTTCCCGACGCAATCGACGGCTTTGGTCACCGGATGACCTCGGAGAGTACAGACGGCAGCATATTTCGCACAACGGGAACTATTGCTGGGAGTTTACATGCAGAGACAACTACGGCGAGAGCGCATCCCTCGCTCGCCACCGAACCAGACCCGAATGCATTCTTGACGCGAATCACGGATGGTAGGGGGTTGGGAAGTGTGTTCAGTTATGCTACGAGCAAGTGGGCTCTGAGCTGCGTGGTTATGGCCGTTGTCCTGAACCGGACCCTGATATTTGCCGCCACAAGACGGAGGGTTCGGCTACGATGGCCGGTTCGCCTCGGCCTGCGAATAGTTCCCATCCTGCTCCTGATGGGACAGTCCATACAAGTACTGAGGTCGATACAATGTCAAACATCTCCGGACTTTGCCGAGCTGCGCTGGGGAAACGCAAGCAAGAGCTCGGAGCTCATGTTTTCTCAGTACGACAGCTACCTCCATACCCTCAGCTCCACCTTGCTTCTAGGAGCTACTGATGAAGAGTCTTGCATCGCTGTGCAGATGACCCCTGCTCCTGAGGAAGAGTCAGCAGCCAACCTCCGAGGCTCGCTGTCTCGGTTGTGGCCGTTGTTTGGAACAGTGTGCCTGAGCAGGTTTGTCGAGACTCTGTCATGTGCCCTCCAGGGACGACCTGTCGCCTCGGAGACAGTCATGACGCTGTTTGAGCACTCCTTGGCATTTGCTGAGGCTGAGGCTGCAATCGGGAACCAGCTAGGTTGGGGCTTGTTCGCCAACTCCACTAATGGCAAGATTACTTTGGGAAACAACATTGCCGTAACCCGGTCAATGATCATGAACAGGGTCAACACGTCACCGGAGGTTCTTCTTATTGCTTTCTTATCGGCCACGGGGCACTTGATAAGTCACATATTGGCCGTCTTCAACCTCCAAGCCAAGGTCCGCCTGCTCAACACGGGATTCTTTGCACTAAGTTTCATGGGAAGCATGGTCTGGAGTGGTCTGCACTTCTCTCTCGATGATCCGTCGACTCAGAGTCTCCTGCGCTATCCGACAGTCGTCATAGTCGGCTTCATTCCGCACTTGCTTATCGTTGGCGGCATAGTTATCTGCTTTACTGTGTACTCTCTTGCCCTCTTGGTGTCCGCCGTCGCCACTCCGAGCAGCTCTGCTGATGGCCAACGTCTATCACTGAGAGAGCGTCTGGCGCTGGCGCATGGAAATATGCAAGCGAACTTATCGCTGAAATCAGATATTCGCATCCGCATGGACATGGACTTTTTTACCGCCCTTCTCCGAGCTGGATTTGCAGCCATCACCATGGCCAGCGAAGCCGTCTACCTGAACGAAGACAGTCAGGTGAACTTGAAACCCTACACCTGGCTGGAGGAGGAACGTTTACGTGAACTGGATCAACACCAGAAACAGTGGCTCGCCGATCTCCCAGGATTGGCATCCAACTTTGGAGGCATTGTAGATACGGCGCCTCTCAGAGATGGACAAGCTGGGTCAAGCAGTGGTTACGCTCGTGAAAAGGCCACTCAGGAGCTTGGGAAGAAGGGTGCTACGGATGGCCGAAGAGTTAGAGCGGGAGTTGGAGCAGCAGAAAGGACTACTCGATGGCTTATGGCCATAGAGTATGTGATGCACATCAACAAGTTTCTTATAACTCTGTGGGCACTAGCAACACTGAAGTTTCTGGCTATCTTCGGCGTTCGGAACCCTCCCCGCTTCATCCGGTCGTTCACACAACGACCGAAAGCGCAACAACCACCTACGAAGGAGGTAGGCCGACGGGAACGTCCCCTGCCGTTCACAGAGTACATAGCGACACCTGACGGCGACGGACGCTATATCCCGCGCAGTGAACGAGTAGACGTTGAAGCCGAAGTTCGTCGATGGTTTGGTAGCGACGACAATCCGAACAGGAGGCTCCCAGTTGCCGAAGACGCGGTCGACAGTATGCTATACTCGTGGTGGGCGAAAGGAGGTTGGTGGGGAAATACCGACTCGAGCTCAGATTACCTACCGCCACCACACATAGATGACGAGGGGAAGGAAGACCCGGACTTCGACGCCACGAGTGTCGTATCCACTACCGAGACCAGCGAGGACTTTTCAGGTTGGGAAGACGACCACGGCTGGGATGATGAGCCAAACGATGACGGTCAACGGACACCCACCCAGCAATCACCATACAGAGGCATGACACCCAATCCCTTCGCCTCGCGCGAATCCACACCAGTAGTCGACAACCCCCTTGATCCGACCGATCTGGCACGCCTACTGCACCCCACCAGTCCTGAAGAACGCGAAGAAGCACGTGCCCTAGCAGCCCACCTGGGCAGCGATCGCATTCTCACCCGCTCCAGCTATCGCCGGCTTCAGGCCCAGCAGCGCATTCGCATCCTCGGCGGATCGCGCTTCATATCAGCCAAGAAGATGACGCCAGAAGAAGAGGCCACAGCTCTCGAACAGATCCTCCTGGCCCGACGAGCCGCTGCATCGACCAATAGTGGTGTGGAAGAAGGCACAGGAGATGGCTCGTGGGCGACAGGTGCGGCGGGCCTAGGGGCCGATGGACCTCAATGTGTGGTCTGTCAGAGTGCGGCCAGGACCATCATCGTCTGGCCATGTCGATGCTTGAGTCTCTGTGATGACTGCCGGGTCAGTCTAGCCATGAACAACTTCGACAAGTGCGTCTGCTGCCGAAGAGAGGTGGCTAGTTTCAGTAGGATCTTCGTGCCTTGATGGCGGGAAGCAGGAGGCGGGTTTCTTATTCCGATTCTTTTCCTGTTATACTTTTGGGTTTATACGGAGTACACTTTGCAGTCTAAGATGATTAGGACTTGCGAATCAGGCATGGTGTTATTATTGCTCCGAGAGAAAGGGGCGTCAGTCGCATGTGACCGGCGTTTATCAAGTTAACTCGTATAGAAGCATGCACATTTCCACGAGGTACAATGGCCTAACCAACGTCCTGAAGACAGTGAATTCGGAATTATTCTTGTATCAAGACACAGACGATAAGTGTCTTCTGGCAGACTACATACCCGCCCATTCCATACAGAAGGCCCGCACCTCACCCCCGTTGATGAGATCTTTCGAGCCATCACCCTCTGTCCGGGGCTTCTGTCCTGCCAACATATACCCCTTCTTCACAGCTGTTCCCAGACGCCCACTGGCGACCAGATCGAGCATGGTAATCTCCTCTTCCCATCCGTATTTGGTGGCCATGAAATGCGCGTGGTACCGGAACGGGTCGCCAGGGTACACGCTGTAGTCACCACCAAATCTGAGACCAGGCGTGATGAAGTAGCCTTTCGAGTTCAGATGGGCATAGAGTGGACTTGGTTTTGCTCCATCCAAAGCGCGGGGCTCCGTGAGTCCGGTGGCGCCGTCTATCAAGTCGGCACTAGTGCCTGGCGTTATGCCGGGGGCAATGGCACGGGGTGTAGTGTTAGTGTTTGGAGTAGGAGTTATGGCAGTGGGTTCGGCCGACGACGCAGGGTCAAACAGGCCATCCTCTGGCGGCACAGCCTCTGTCGTGGCTTGCTCTTTCCCAGCTTTCCGTGGTGACTTCCCGTTGTTGAGACGGTTGGCCTTGGCTTGTGCTGTCCTGGCGAGCTTCTCTTCCTCAAGGGCGGCGTGGGCCTTCTTCCGCTGTGTCTTGAGAGACTGCAGATACGCCTTACGAGACGTGTCATCCATGGCAGATAGCCTGGAGAGATGTTCAACAGCATCATCAGCGATGTACGCAGCGCCTTTGCTCACCAATACATTTACTTCTTCGGCGAGTAACTCTACTGGGAGTCCCATAAAGATATTCTGCGTCGGGTTCTGCGGCATGGTGCCCACGAAAACAGCACAGATATTGTGCTGACGACGCAGATGTATGACGTCCTGCAGGTCAAAAACAAGATATCTGCCCGCAATGCGGGAGATTCGAACTACCCGACCGAGGGTGGACTCTGTCGCCATATGTGAAACTGTGCTTCTCGTAGGTTAGCACTTTGCTCAAACACATCAATACTGCTGCTGAAGCTTGAGCAAAACCCGAGAGGTTGTGGTGTCATAGTCTCTTTAAGTATCGTTTTCGTCACTGGAAATTCAGGGGATTGACAGATTATTGAATACATGTGTGTAATCATACAAACATCTCGGGTTGCAAGCGCATAGTAAGAGGAATATGAACTCACCAATTTGAATTGCTGGTTGCGAACTGTTGAGAAAAAGTGAGGTTGACTCGGGGAGATTTTATGCTCAAGCTCATTGCCGAGAAAACCTTAGCGTGGGGGCAGAATTGTGTGCGGTGAGCGAGCTTGACCTCTGCCTCTGCCGATCCACACAACCGCGTCCTTCAACTGTGTCAATGCCGACACGCTTCCCAGGACTGTGGAGTAAATTCAAAACCAGCAGTTATGTCAAAACATATTGCTTCTTTCAAAACTCCATGCCGTCCTTGACTGTGCTTGCAGGCGATTTCTCGTGTGATCCTTCCTCCCCAAGCGGGGGGAGACTGAACGGCTTGATGACGAGTCCCTTGGATGCACTTAGGCTGAAGGACAGATCCTCGCGGAAGTGATTATTCTCTGCACCTCCGCCTCCCTTCTCGTGGTACACTGGCAGCGAGTGCACCCTCAGTAACCCCTGACTCTGCTCGGCTTTTCTTCCCGCTTCACCACTTGCGGCAGGAGGTGCAGCCCCAGGGTTGGAGGGAAGGGGTACCAGTTCGATAACCCCGTCGAAGAGTAATTCCATCCACCTGGTCAGGCCTTGACCTCGGGCAAACAATGACACGGGAAGAGTGACGAGAGCCGTCAGCTGCGTGCTATATTGTCGGAGGAGAGCACGCAGACAATGGAGAAACTGCAGGACTTCGCTGGGACGACATGATCCAGGAGAGTAGAGTGTGGGCGACAGTAAGCTGGGGACCACTACGCGGTGAATCGCCGAGGGTCCAGCTGCGGTAAGCTTGGCCTGGAGATTCTTGATGAACGGCATAAACGACGGTGGCGGAGCGGCTGTGACGTCCAGACTCATGCTCATTGGACTTAATGATGGCGTAGCATGTAGACATCCTTTGATATCTCCCGGGGCGAGTCGTTTGGCCAGATCAAAGGAGTGGCAGAACGTCGATCCTCCCGCACCGTCACCTCGACTGCCTTGACTGGGACTGTGGTTGTTGCCGAGGGCTTCATAACGCCAAGCAATCTTCATCCTTTCTTCCACCGGCGGCGCTGCTTGGGTGGCCTTCTTCTTCCCGTCGCCGGTTGAAACCGCTGGAAGCTCATACCTCCAAGCCTCCGGGAACCCTAAGACATGGACATGATGGCCCTGGACAAGTCCCTCGGCAGCGTAGTAGCGTAGAAGAATCCCTGAGAAGTCTGTCGTCCCCTGTTCTTGCACTAGCAGACTGGTTCCCAGTGGTAGCCCAACATGCCCTGCCAGCAGATGATCCAGAGATGATGTTCCGGTGGATGTTGTGAGTCGACCATCAAGGGGCGATGGTCTTAAGCCGGGCGGTAGCTGCTTTTGTGTTTGGTTCTGTGGTGCTGTAGGTGCTTGACCAGTAGGACCGGTTGATATGACCGTATTTCGCTTCCTGAACGACATCTCCAATCACGAAATGCAACAATAACCTTGTTTTTTTCACTAATACAAACCTCTCAAGACATCAAAAACTGTAACATGGGTTGTTGAAGCTTCTCCCATGCCCCACGCCCACTCAACGTGCCCCACCATAACTTTTTAGCTTATCGGAATCAAGTACGTACCGTGAACATCATTAACAAAGCCTCGAATTTTGAACACCCAGACGCGACAGCACCCTTTTCCACAACCATTCCAAGTGTACTACGGAGATCAATCACCATGTCGAACACCTCAGACGCTCAGCTCTTTGAGGACCACTTTAGGGTCACCGAGGTCGACCAATCGAAGTATGACCGCGTGGCCCGCATCAAGTGCACCTCCGGCGATGGCGCAACCCAGATGGAGCTCGACATCAACACAGAGCTCTTCCCTTGCCAAGTAGGCGAGAACCTGCACGTTGTTCTGGCTACCACACTTTCTCTGGATGGATCCAAAGACGATGAGCGGGGATGGCGGGATGTGGCCAAGGCGGGCGGCGGAGAGGCGACGTTGGCCGACATGTTCGATTATGTCTGCCACGGCAAGATCTACAAGTTTGAAGATGATGAGAAGGCTGAGCAACTGTTGGTCTTACCACGGTGTCTGACACTACTTGTTGCTTTTACTAATGCGGGTTGCTTTGCAGAAATGTCTACACATCTTTCGGCGGTCTCTTGATGGCGCTCTTTGGCCCATACAAGAAACTGACATCACTGCGCGTCGATTACGTCTATCTTCTGGTCAAGAAATGAGGGAGATGAAATGATGGAATGCCATATTGGCCATGGCTGAGAGACTGGTCAACCATGAATCCGGCGAGGAATCTAAATCTGACAGTCTATAATAAGGCGAACAAGATCTGGACAGCCAAACCCCAAAGACACGATCCAACAGCAGGGAGAGGCAGAGCAGGCACGGGCGTTTGGTACATTTGAAAAGGAAAATAGGGAACACGCTGCAAGTTTGGCCTGATGATACCCAGAAATACCGGAGCATAAATCTGTTTCTAGAAGCGTCCTCTCCCATCTAGTACCCTTGCTGGTGAGGGCCAGGGAAGGGCATCTTGCGGTGGACGCGATGGACGATATCGTCATAATATGGGTCGTCCTCCGGCGTTATGATGCGGTGCCTCACAAAGAAGTCAAGCATGACCAATGCACAGTTTGGCTTCCATCTACCAGCGGCCAGTTGTTCCTTGATCTCCTCGACCGTGCATAGACTGAACGATTCGACTTCGCCATCCTTGGGTTCGGGAATGACACTTTGATCGGCTGGCAGCTCCAAATCGTAGACCCATTGACACTCGGGGTAAATCAGACCTTCTTCGCCCCCTGAGCGTTCGTCTGTGATGTAGATGTACGTAACCAGACCGGCGAATCTGGCCTGTTTGCGGACAAGATCCTCGGGCAGGGAAGCCTCTTCGTCTGCTTCACGAATGATGCATTCGAAGGGGTTCTCGTCAGTCATCAATCCGCCGGCTACGGTGTTGTCCAGCATGCCCGGGTAAGTCGACTTTTTGATGGACCTTTTCGGCACCCAGATACGAAGATCGTACTCGCTGTTATCGGTCCTGCCCCTGACGAAGGCCGACAGATGCACCCCGTAGCGCATCGTTCCGAACATACCCATGGCCGCCCTCTCCATGCTGAACAACACTTCACCATTGTTCCCGTAGACAGGCCACATTTCGTTGCGCCAGCCCTTGAGAATCCGGAAGGTCTTGTTCTGCCGCCAGTAGTCCGTCAACCGTGCCACATGCTTTGTACGTTCCTCTTCGGTCTGCGGTCCACGAAAGAGTGTGACCGTCTTGTTTGAAGTGTCAACATCAACCTCGCCCCTGATATCGACAGGCGTAGCCATCAGCAGTTCCAGTACAGACCGCGGCATGTAGCCAATCGGAACCGTTCCAGCTGCTTCATCCTGCCAGACCAGAGTGTAAATGTTCTCGAACTGTGCAGCGTAGCCTACCGGGTCCTTTTCCGGATCAGGGAATCTTTCATAGTAGCGATGTCAGTTCCCGCATTCTTAATGGTATAAGTGAAGTCTGAAACACAGGTGCTACCCTTGCACGTGGAACGTTCGCTTATGGTGCTAGCCGCGATGCCATGTTGCACAACAGTGAACGATGATTTGGGACCAGGCCAAGTCGCTATCATGCAGGGTCCTGGCCGCCCAAGAGCAGACCCGTCGAGAACAGGGTTAACATAAACAACAGCCCACACTCAACGGAGGGGCACGGGGCCACAGGTCACACAATGGGATGCCAGAGATACGTGCTCGCGATTGGGTTTCGAAAGGGGAAGTTCCGCAAAAACAATATCCGAGACCGAGGCCACTCACGCATCACACTTGTTAACCAAGTCTAGGCTGGTTAGGCGAGCAGCCATGGCTTGTTTTGAGGGTGGCAGACGGCCGGTACGTCAAGCAAAGGAGGATACCAGAGGGAAACGGCTAAAGACAAGGTAGGTAAGCTTTGGTTGTCCTTGTGAGTGCTTTATAGTGTCATGCTGTGGCTCACTCACTCAACCTTGCAGACGGTCCCAGATGACAGGCGGCGGAATGACCGAAAAGCACTTGTGGTGGTCAGATTGCTGGTAGCGGGTGAGAACGGTGTTACTCGAGGTTGGCCAAGGATATCCAGTGCCTGAGGGTTTCCTCGGTGAAGGACGGGACGAAGCCATACTTTTAGGCGGGACTCCCGGTCAGATTTAGCATGCGACGGGAAGGGACCTGGAGCTACCCTACAAGTGAGTCCGCTTCCATCAACAGCCCACACACGCTTCAAACCGTTCTACGTGTACGCACTTCATCTCCTTATCGCAATCTCCTGTCATTGCCGGGGATCGACTACACTCTTGCACAAACTGGCTCTGGTTGGGGTCATGGACCACCTGTCTGTTACCGGTACTGCAAGTGAGACGAGACGATAAAGTGCCATGGATGGATGCCAAGACAATGTCCGCGTTGCTGGATGTGGACGTTACGTGGGGCCAGTGTCCCACCATCCTAACTTCCGATGACTTCCAGAGGTTAAGCCTTTCCTCGATGTTGGAGAGCATCTATACATTGTCATTATCAGCAGATCGAACGTGAAATAACTGTACGAGCCGGGGCAAGAATTTTCAATACTGGCGCCTGGGTTCTGTATGCAAGTCGGACAGGACGACCAAGAGCTCGGCATTGGTTACCCTATCTGTATCGGGACATCTGATCATCCCATCTTGTACCAGCACCTCCCTACAGATCTTATCTCGTGCATTAACACCAAGGATCTGAGACGCTTATCTCGTTCTTGTGTCGACCGCCGGCCCGGTATCCGCTGTGAACCTGCCGGCTACAGCCAAGCCCCGCGTCCGGCTTAGAGCAGCTGACATCGGAGGTCCGACATCACCATCTCTTGGCCGCGCTACTGAGCCACAGCAAGAACACAGGATCAATCCTGCACCACGGTTGTGTCTGGCGTATCTGGATACGCACCTCGAAGTCGTCAGAGTGGGACTATTGAACTGTAGTCTGTACAGTTTATCCTCACGACAGCTTGACTATAGCCAGGCCGGCAACCCTCGGCTTCCAGACAGTTACAGGGGGGGCCTGCTATCCTTCTATACAACCGTGGTTGCTCACGCCGCGTGTGTCACACACACCACACGGACGAGTCGCATTGCATACCAACCAACCGCAAAAGCCGTACACACGTCAACGGTCAAAGTGGATCTCACGCAGAGATAGGGGAGCTAGCTCAGCCTCGAGGACGGCTCGTCAGCGTCTGGACCCATTAGCTCTGCGCACACAGACCCAATCTTCGTCTGCTCGGCCAAGTAACAGGCCCCCGTCACCTAACCCAGAAGTACACGCAAGACTGGGCCCCCTCCCCCCACCCTCATCATGTCTCAACAACAAATTCTATTTGGCCTCGTCCCAGCTGGCCAACCAGTGATAACCACCCCCACGGAAACGCCGTCCCCAACCTCCTTTCTATACGCCATCCCATCCGCCACCCAGCCCGGCGCAAAACCCTTCTCCCACGTCGTCGTCTTCCTCCTCCCAGGGATAACCCTACCACCAGACTCGGCCGCAGCCATCTACCTGGTCACACCAGGCCAAGGTTCCGCGCCGACCACGCGGTTCCTCGGCGGTATCGGCCCGGGCAAGGAGTCCGCCATCTTCAACGTGGGATCGTCGACGGCCTCCACCGTCGTCATAGGCGTGTCCATCGAGCCAGCCGGGTCCGTGGCGCAACGGATGCAAGACAAGACTTCCACCACTGCTCCGAGCACGTCCGGTGCGCTCGTGCCAGCGGGGTCGGCAAGGCCGAGTCAGCCTAGTACGCTTGTGCTCGCGCAACGCATCATCAAGAACGCGTTCAACTTCCTGGCTAGCTTCAGCGGTACTGCAGGAGAGGTGGAGGTGGTGCCGCTGAAGGCGTTCGAGGACTGGTGGCGCAAGTTCGAGAGCCGGGTGAGATCCGATCCGGGGTTTCTGGAGAGGGATGATTAGTGATACTTCCTCCCTTAGGTAGCCCGGGAGGGACTTTGGATAGTCGCATGTAGAATAGGCCGGACATATGAGGGATTAGATACCATACATAGTAGTAATGCTTTGGTGCACAGTTGGTTTTGGGTCCTGTTGCCATGGAGTAATGGGTACTCAAATGAGGTGTAGGGGAATGTGTTGGTCGAGACCTTCAAAGGTCAAGGTAGTAAAAAGACCAAGAGTTCAAATGAGTCGACCTATGCGCACGAACGACCGATTTAGCTCGGACATGGATATATGGTCAAATTATCGAATATATCTGGCATCCGTCATGAACGGAATGCCTATCGTATTATCATCAAGAAAGATACAGTCCAACACTGATGGTTACTCCGCCATATCGTCTTACACCCTATTACAACGTTGATACCGGTAAGTCAAGAGACATCTTTTCCCTGACGCCCGCTCCAAGCCGCAAACCCATACCCGAAAGAACCTCATAAACACAGCTCGTGACACAGAACTCCTTCTTTTCGCATCATGACACGAAGCGCCACGAGCCCAAGAACACACAACCAAGGATTGACACGTCGCCGCCTGGAGAGCACCTAGTCCTCCGGCAAAGGCGACATCAAAGGACTTTTCATCCTCGTGGGGCTGCCGGCTCTGCTCCTCCTTCCCGCATTCAACATTTGCAGATTCGGCGGGACCAGTCGTTCCCTGCTCTCCGTCCGCACCACCAGTCCGCTCCGATCCAATGCCGCGGCCGAGGACCCGGACGGGATCATGGCATCGGCAAACCTTTCCACATTGAGCTTCGGCGTGGTCAAGCCAGACCTGCGGCCATGCCTGGAAGAGGAGGACCCGGCGCTTTCACTCTCGTCTGTGTCATCCGATGAATCAACGTCGCCGAGCTCGAACTGATCTGCCTCTCCCTCCTCCATCACACGCTCGTAAGATGCCGGTCGGCTACCGCCGCCGAAGAGTTTATGGGTGATGGTTGATAATCCGCGGTGGTTCGCTTTTCTCGGACTGGCCGACCTGCGGGAGCGGCGGAGGAATGAGTATAGCCGGTGCCGACGATCTTTTCTACGGAAGAAGTAGAAAGCGGCAAGGAGGACCAAGACGAAAAAGAGGAGGCCAGATCCAGACTTAGACTTGGCTTTATCGATTAGGTCTTCCGCTTTGTCACCCCAATCATCGTCATGGCTGCTGTTGCCAAGTGGTCTCCAGGTTGAGCCTGCGTACTGGAAGTCCGCGGGCACTCCTGGTTCATTGCTGCCAAACCCTACGGGTAATGCTTCTTCGGCGCTGTGCTTCGGCGGGACTTGCCCTGCAGCGTAGAGGAGCATTTTCCCTAGCGTCCAGCTGACTTCGATGCCGTCTATTGTATCGACGGGCTTGAAGGGATCGAGATAGCCCTTGTCCTTGGCACTTTCCAATGCGCTCTTTGTAGAGTTGTGGACAGGATTTGAGGTGTGCTCTAGTCCAATGCGCGGGATGCCGATGCCATCATGTAACACATTGATCAGCCAGGAGGCCTTGAAGCACGCTTCCTCCGCAAACTTGGCATCCTTCTTCTTGCTGCGTGAGCTAAACTGAGAGGCGATGGAGCTCCAGTCCTGACTGCAGAAGTCCTTCACCTTCTTCTGGTACGTCGCGAAGTCATAGGCTTTGTCGTCCTTGGTCCCAAACACACCGTGTGTGGTGTGCCAGTACTCTGATACGCCAATGAAATGGTTGACATCGAAATCAATTGCTGGGACATGCTGTCCGTTAAGCAAGCACGGTTCATCTTCGCACGGGACATCCTTGCCAAGCAATGGGTAGGTGTTCAGGAGACACTCGTCAAACTGCCCGGTTCCAACCAGCACCAAGTCCTTAGAATCCTTCTGTTTCACTGGTTGACCTTTCAAGTCCGTCCGCAGACCCTTAGGCATACAAGCATCTGGAATCTCCTTAGCGTCGGCGTCATGCGCATCCACTAGCTGCTTGACGTAAGACTCTCTGGCTTGGTTGACCCCAAAGCCAAGCCATGTCGCGGTGAATACTTTGTGTTCCTGAGGCTCTCCGTCAAGAGTCCGTAGCCGGACCAACTTGAGGTCATTGGCATGCTTCTCTGCCTCGGTGCTGTTGGGTGCGAATGCGATCTGTGCCGAGGCGCCACCCATATCCAGGAAACCGTACGTGTGATGTCCCTTTCCATGCTTGTGCTTCTCAGGATGGTCAAATCCGCCCAGCAGATAATTCGACGCCAACCATCCGTATAAGCCTTCTGTCTCGCCTGGGATAACTTGTACATGTAGATCGCAGTCGGGCAAGGAGAAGTCTGTGTTCTCCTGGAAGTAGGAGCATATCTCGGATCTTAAGGCCTCTTGTTGATCGGTGGGAAGCAGACGCATGCCTGCTGTGGCCATGAGGAATACTGGGGTGTCCTTGACCTTATCCTTGGGTATGTTTTTGAGCGCATGCTCAACGAGCCCATTCAAATGTTCGGGTCCAACTTCGCTTGGCTTCTGGCCAAATGTTGACACTCCTGGCCGGATCTTCTTGGTCCATTCCTTCCTCGTCTTGATCTCGGGCAGGCTCTTCAGCTCGTCCGCATCGGCTTCATGGCGCTCCTTGGCCGGATCCTTCCACTTATAGATGTGAAGTCTGGTTCCAGACGAACCGGCATCTAATATGACGCCATACCGTGCTGTGTTTGATCGGTTAGCCATGGGGAGCCTCATTGATTGTGTTTCGCCTTCATGCTGCTACTGACAGTTCTTGCCCATCAGGACAGGTAGCTCGGTGAAGATTTGTGGTAGTTGTTAAATGTCAGGTTGATCGTTTCTGGGTGTTCGCGCCGTCTGGAGCTGTGCGCAAGTTCAGAATTGTCGTCAATCGATAGATGCCAACGGGATGGAACCAGTCCAAAACACGTCGCGAGACGGCCCGACGTCACTGCGTCGCAAGCAGGGGCAGGCACGACAGGGGGTAACAGAAGGGCGACACAGCGGCGTTGCGATAAGTCTTTGATTGCGAAAGGCAGTAGCGAGTTGGGGGTGTGTTGATTAAAAGTAGGTACAAGGATATTTGGGACAGAACGGAAAAGAAGTGGTAGTATAACGAGAGACAATTGTAGGATCGTTATCACGAGAGGGAAAGAGAGATAAAGGTTGTGGAGCGACAACGAGGTGAGATAGAAGGCACTGTTTTCCCCAGCTCGCAGGTCGCAAGAAAGTTGCTGGCGCGGGAACCACACAGTTACCCGTGAACGTTCGGCAAGTTGTAACAGGGGTCTAACCACTCAAGTTCTTGCGCAGCACGAAGGCAGTGTGCTGCTTGCAGAACTAGTCTAGACCTACTTGCGTCGGCTGGGTGGTAATAAGAACACAAACACCGTCACAGTGCGTAGATTAGCCGAAGTGTTTTTTCTTCGGGTAGCAAACAGTGCGGATACTGGTCAGTGTACCCTGCATGGTGACCACCCGAACACTGTACGGGAGATAAGCTAAAGTAGATGGTGCCTTGATTGAGATGGATGGCTTCCATGACAACCTCGAATTTGCCCCACAGCTCGTAACGGCCAGCATCATGTGAAAAACAGACAACAGTGAATCATGGGTAATGGTTTACGAACATTCGGAATGTGATCGTTCGTTCTATTGCGGGTGGCTTCAATCAGGCCATTTCGAACGATCGAGTTCCTGATCGCCACTTGCACAACATTACTGGACTCCAATTGACAATCGAAGCTTACAATGCATGATCATATTGCCAGATGGCTGCATTACACCAGATCTAAGCTCAGCTTGATGCTGTGGCTAGCGTTTGGCGCGCTGTCTCGGTGAGACTCCCCACAAGCACCCGGTTTGCGCTTAGCGAGGCTTGTATCCCTCTCTGCACCAAATCTGTGTACCACTGCCCGTTTGATGAGTCCAGGTTGCCCTTGAACCACAGGTTGGTCACTTCCTCTCGAGTGGGGAGGTACGCGACGCAACATGCTGCGGCTATCCTCCCGTGCTCAGAGGGTACAGGGTCCACCACCACTGCTTCGGATCCGTCCTCACCCACCACAAGCGCCGAGACTCCTCCCGCAACCGTGTCCACGCAGTCTATGCCCGCATCTGCCAGTGCTGCCGACGCTACAGTGACACAACCACTGAGGACATTCATCGTATCCCAAATCTCGTCTCCTGAGGCCGCCGAGGTCTCACGGTCCTGATCTCCCTCGATGATAGAGACGATGATCTCTACACCACTCTTGGGCCACCGGTCGGCAATAATGGCCCCACGAAGCGCTGTTTCCAGATGAATGCTGAGGTCCCTCTCTGTCGTGTCGCGGATGTAGCCACGACGTTTCTTTGTAGCAAAGGAGGCATACTTGACGTGAGCTGAAAGGATAATGTGTGGTGAGAAGGGTGCAGACTTTGGTAGCGATCTAGGCCCATGGACAGTGCAGCTGAGCTTCAATCCAGACACGCCAGGTTTGGAGGTTGATTCAATCTCCAGGAATGCTGACCCAGACGCCGACGGTGTGACGCCGTTCTTGAGGTCTGCTGGAAGTTAGCGTTCTGTGTCACGCTCTCAGGTTCATCAGGCATATTTGGTCACTCACATAACTTGCGGATCTGGCCAGCTGGCCTTGACCTAGTCGGCTTATCCACTGCTTGACCTCCGACTTCCTCTGTCAGGAATACTGGGGGAAGAGTAGCCCCAACTGGGCCATTCACTCGTCTTCTGTCCGTCATAAGAGAGGTTGCGAGACTGTGGGTGTATGATGCTGAGGAAAGGGACGGACTGGCCGAAGCGCGACAAAGGTCCAGACGTGGTACGAGTCGACAGCTGTGGCACTTGACGTAGCTTCAAACTTGTTTAAATTCAGATGGCAGATATATTGCGGTTCAGTGATGATTTTGTTCGGAGTTTGGCTATCTGCTCAAACGCAAAAGAAATGGTACCAGCCACAACTCAAGTTCTCAAGCCACTCGACCTTCTTTTGCATTTCAAGCCCGGGACCCACCAAACGCACAGGCCATCCCCTGCTACTAAAAAGCCCAGAAAAATATCTGCAAGACTCCAACTTCATCTCTTCGACCTTTCTGGCCACAAACCCAAATGGCAATGCCTACAGCACGTCCGACATCAGATACGATGTGAGAAGCGAATTCTCCTGGAAGATACGTTCTATTATTGCTCTCTCGCCCGGTCGCGGCGGGCTCCAGCCGGTCGTATCTGAGACGGAACGTTGCTGAAAGCAGCCAGATGCGACGAAGGTCGGGGAGCCCTCGAACTTCTGTTATCACGGGGTGTAGCACCCTTGCGGAGCTCATCACAGCTTGTTCGTTATGACGGACGCAAACTGGTAAGACTCTCCCCCTTCCACAACCACCTTGGACATAGCCCCCGGCTTCTGTGATGATATCCTTACCACAGTTCTCGTGACCCCTGAGCGATCGAACAACATGCACTACCATCTGAGTTTTACCTCTTAACACTCAACGTTCATCAGCCGTTCTAAGGAACATGTTACTGACATGACTGTCAGACAGCAGGACATTGCAACCGCTCTCGGACGACCTCTTCACGTGGCACCAGGACATATCTCACTGGTAAGGCACTCTTTTTCACCATACACCATATCCCCATTCTCCGCGAGATGTTATGATGAGAAACAATTTATTCAGTTCTGCTTCTGAAAAAGATGAATGACAACCAATATACCAAAAACTCTCTGAACATTTATCCCCTACAGTATTCTATACACGGCCATATGTGGTCTCACTGTTTGATCCGCTTCTAACAGGAGGTCAATAGATACCTAGTTTGCATTTTGCTCACTCAGATACCTTCGAAATAACGACGCCATAGACAGCCTGTCAGTACTGGTAAGCTCCTCCTGCTCTTCCATGCAACACCTCCTCTTTATGATGACAATAGTCTATCCATTCAACGAGAGTTACGAGCCAAGCCATCCACCCGCACTCCAGTAGTCTTCATGACTGCGAGGACGAGTTGTGGTGTCGTCTTATTAATGTGATTTGGCTCCAGTGCTTGTTCGTTGCCCACTTCGTCTTGAGGTGGACAATGGACGGGCCGGCTCGTACGGCTGAGTTAAACGGCTTATCTGATATTCTCAATACATCTTTTGTCACTTACCCTGTACAATCGAGGATCTCTCGCTGACGGCTTGCAGATATCTAGCACATATTGTACACCTCGTGGTCTTCAGGTAGGTCTGATTATATTGCCTGTAGATGTTGGTCGTATGTCCATGCCAGTGAGCACCAAAATGTTGTCCTAGAGTAGGACGCGCTACCAATAGATATCTCATATCAAGGCAAATCTAGCATTATATCCTGAATCCGTGCCTGTTACATTTGTCACGTTTCATTTCCAGTACCTTAGGTGACTTTAACACATCCTGAAGCTGTTGCTGGCAAGGTAGGTAGTGAAGGTACACGATCCCAAGCTTTTAACAATCTACCTAGCGTAGAGGTATCTCGGGTCCCGCTGGCCCGTCAGGTGAAACAGACGAGATGAAACAACGAGGTGTGGCTGGCCGGTGCAGCCACCTTTTGCCAAGACTGTGCGGTCACCCAGAGAATACGAAAAGGGATATCTTAACACTAGCGCGGTACATGATGTGCAGGTACACATATGCCCCGCTACAACCTGTAATCGCGGGAATTACGAGTGACCTTGACATAGACGTTAGGTATCAGCTGCCGTCATCTTTTCAGGGGGGATGATTTTCTCGAGGGCCGTTTGATGCCAATTACTGTGTAGGAAGAAGCGAACACCTTTTACAATCACCTTATTTGTCTCTGTACAACTTCGATCTTGAACGCTACTCTGCATCGCGCCCCTTGTATCATAGCGATACCATCATGCATTGATTCTCGACTTCTGTCTTTCCGATTGTCTTCCTTGCGTCGAAAGTCACTGTGACAGCAGTCCATCGGGCGCCAGAACTGGGGTTTGCGACGCCGTAGTCCTCAACTTCAATCCTCTGGTTTGCGATGCTTCCCTTTGCCTCTTCGGGGTCAAAGGTCACCCCGAGGCATCATGTCAGCGGCTATTCAAATGGATATCCCAGGGGAAACACATTTGAGCTTTCTCCTCATAGGTATTGCCCCATCCTTTGCAATCCAGTTGATACCATCCTTCCAACTGGTCAAGACGGAGGAGTTTGGACTGATCCAATCTTGCCTACACTAGATTCCAACCAAGATTAAATGCCACACCAGCCGGGCGACGACGACGACGATTCTATCTCCGGTTGGCAATATTCACGACACTCGGTTGCTTGGGCTTATACTTTTTGCTTTCCGGCAGCTCCATATGGTCGCTATTCTCGCTGGGTCTTTTGTCGGGGGCGGAGGACATCCAACTGGAAACCGTGCGGTATTACGACCTGTCTAATGTCCAGGGCACCGCACGAGGTTGGGAGCGGGAGGAGCGCATCTTACTGTGCGTGCCACTCCGAGACGCCGAACCCCATCTCCCGATGTTCTTCTCGCACTTGCGCAACTTTACATACCCCCACCACCTCATCGATCTTGCTTTCCTCGTCTCCGATTCGAAGGATCGGACCCTGGAAGTACTGGTCGAGAACCTCGAAGCTATCCAGGCGTCTGAAAACGAGAATGCGCACTACGGCGAGATATCGATCATCGAGAAAGACTTTGGACAGAAGGTCAACCAGGATGTGGAGAGCCGTCACGGGTTTGCTGCGCAAGCGAGCAGAAGAAAGTTGATGGCCCAGGCGCGTAACTGGCTTCTTAGTGCTGCTCTGAGGCCGTATCATTCCTGGGTATACTGGAGAGATGTGGACGTGGAGACGGCACCGTTTACCATCCTGGAGGACCTCATGCGCCATAACAAGGATGTCATAGTTCCGAGTAAGTTCATTGCTGGTGCTGCCGCTCATCTGTTTGGTCCACGTGGGCTAACAATGCTCCAGATGTGTGGAGGCCACTGCCTGACTGGCTAGGAGGAGAGCAGCCGTACGATTTGAACTCATGGCAGGAATCCGAGACTGCACTGGCACTTGCGGATACACTTGACGAGGACGCAGTCATTGTAGAGGGCTACGCAGAATATGCCACCTGGCGCCCGCATTTGGCCTACCTACGTGATCCATATGGCGATCCCGACATGGAGATGGAGATTGACGGTGTTGGTGGAGTCAGTATTCTGGCCAAGGCCAAGGTCTTCCGGTCCGGCGTGCACTTCCCGGCTTTCAGCTTTCAGAAGCACGCCGAGACGGAGGGGTTCGGAAAGGTAATCCACCATCCCGAGTCTATCCAGAGAGAAAGACTCCCGGCTAACATGCATCAGATGTCGCGCAGAATGGGCTACTCGGTTGTAGGACTGCCACACTACACAATTTGGCATCTTTACGAGCCCAGTATTGATGATATCAAGCATATGGAGGTAGGACGGTCCTCATATATGATACGCTTCACCTGGCTTACTAACACTATACAGGAAATGGAGCAAGATAGGCTTCGACGTGAACAGGAGGAGAAAGACAAGGCTGAAAAAGCCAAGAAAATCAAGGAGCAATTCGGGGATGCCAACAGCCAATGGGAAAAGGACAAGTCGGAGTTGCAGAACCTGGCAGCCCAGGACAAGTCACCAAAGGGAGATGAAGCTCCTGCTGATGGTTCAAAAGGCAAGGCTGGAACCGAACCTGATATCAAGAAGGGGGCCGAAGCAGTTGCTAATAAGGAGGCGGTCAAGAAAGATGAGGGAGCCCAAGCTCAGCAGCCAAACAAGCAGAGCTAATGTGGGCATGACCATTCTCAGGCGGTTCAGGCCTCGTTCATGAGACATGTCATTTGGCAGCAGGTCGCCATATTTGGACGCAAACTGTCCACTTGTTCTCTACCTCATAATGCTTCCTTGGCTCTTGTGGCTGTTTGGAAGCATTGTAGAGGGCAGTTTCCCTTTAGTCACACAGGAGGCGTTCATATATGGATGGCGAGACAAAAGGGCAGACAACCTCGTGTATACTACATGTCCTTTAGATGTGTGTTTCAGAAATCGGATTCATTTTGACATGAGGTCATCTGCAGTACATAAGTTCAGGCGCTGAAAACTAAACGATCACGATCTTGCTGCTTGTGGCGGAACATAGTCTAGGACCTCAAGTCTATGAAATCGGCAGTTGCACAGAGTGAACATGTTGTCGCTTTAGGTTATCTTACTACTACTAGTCTACCTGTACTGTGTACTTCAGATCCCTTAATAAGTTGATGTCGGTACATTGTTCGCACATGGTAGTCCTTAAGAGATAGTGGATCACCACGCTAAACCGACTCAGGTTAGTTGGTTTAGTCACGTCACCTCTCCTGCACTTGTGAGTTTGGGAGAGCAGCAGCTCGAAGGTGTCCAATTGGCAGCTTCCAGGTTTGGTTCAGAGGTATCTTGAGCCGCAACTCTTACACATATCCTTTTCGAGACACACAAACTGGCTGTCTGCATTGTCGCCGACAGCAGACTGCCAAGTTTCCGTTATTGTGCTGAAGTGGAGTTGAGAGCGCCATACCAGTCTGTACAGGACAGTTGGTCTGTTCCTTAGTGTACACAGCGTACCGACATTTGACTTCGGCCCTGCGTCTGCACAGCAAGCAGTATTTCACCAAGAAGCTTAACGACTGATAGTTTCCATTGCACACCTTTTCTTACAACAGCATTCAGGTTCGCGATACAGCAAGAATGGATGCCGCATCAGCATCATCACCAACACCTATCACACCTCACGCGCGACGATTCCATGGACACATGTCTCGCATGCAATACAGGAGACGCCCGGTCTCCGTAGCCGTGGACCCAATCTCTCTGGTCATATCCGAGTGTATCGCTGTCACATCATCCCTCCAGAAGTATGCCCGGTCACCACACTCGTCAGTGTCAGCCATCTTGGGCGGTGGTGGCCCCAACCTGCTACAACTCGGACCCAACCCGTCCATACGAAAGAGCAAGGCTGCTTCCAGGCCCGGTACCAGTGGTGATGCGACAGAAGATGGTGGCTCGTCAAACAGATGGGGTCTCAGGGGCCAGAAGGGCAAAAGCATGCAGGACAACCCCTTAATATCTGGCTTTGCCAGGCTACGGCAGGATCTTACTGGAGTACAAGGTAAAGCATACTGCGAAGGTTCAATACGAAACTCATAACTGACCGGTAGACAGACATATACAGATTCGATGCTCTCGACCTCCTGTTTCCTTTCCTGCAGATCATCCAGACGAAAGGGACCGTTGCCCCTGTCACGATCCTTGCCTTACGGGCCATACAGAAGTTCCTCGGATACGGTTTCATTGCACCTGAGTCTCCCAGGTTCGACCTGGCCTTCCAGGCCCTATCAGCGGCCATAACGCATTGCCAGTTCGATATTAGCGATTCGAACCAGGAAGAGATCGTGCTGCTCATCATCCTACAACTAATGGAAGATATGCTTTCTGGACCGGGCGGTGACATATTGAGCGATGAGAGCATATGTGACATGATGGGCCGTGGCCTGACAATATGTTCTCGGTCGAGGTTTTCTGAAGTGCTCCGAAGATCGGCGGAGGCAAGCATGGTGCGCATGTGTCAGATCATATTCGAGGATCTGAAGCATTTGGAGGTCGAGGCCGGAGACGAGAGCGATGCTTTGGATAGGCAAACGGATGCCGACATGTATAATGTCAAGCTCGACCCTGCCGCCAATGGAACGGACGTCCCCTTACGCCCAAAACCAAGTACAATTCCGCCAGCGACAACACCCAGCCAGTCTGTCGTCTCGGAGCAGCCACACAGTGCTGCTGATACGCCTACGATTGCGAACGGCGAAGTGGGAAGGAGTAGCACCAGCACCAGCTCGGCTTCGGGTTCGACCGCTGAGGATGATGCGGTATCGGTTGACCTCCGGCCTTACTCTCTTCCATCCGTGAGAGAGTTGTTCCGAGTACTCGTGAACTTCCTGGACCCCCATGACCGCAGGCACCCAGATCAGATGCGAGTGATGGCGCTCCGGATCATTCACGTGGCTTTGGAGGTTGCTGGGCCTTCTATTGCCAGGCACCCAGCGCTAGCGGCTATCGCCGAGGACCGCCTGTGTTGCTACCTGTTCCAGTTGGTGAGGTCCGACAACATGGCCATCTTGCAGGAGGCGCTGATAGTAGCTGGAACCCTACTGTCCACGTGTCGAGGAGTCTTGAAGCTACAACAAGAGCTCTATCTTTCCTACCTCATCACATGTCTGCACCCATCCGTCGACATCCCCCGGGAACCGGGTATTGATCCATCCCTGTACGCGGGTATACCACAGACACCCAAGCTGGTCAAACCACCACCGTCACAAACAAGCAGCGGTCGGTCCACGCCGGTGCCGGTGAAGGAGCGGCAGAAACTAGGCATGGAGGGTGGGAGCCGGAAACCAGAGGCTCGGCAGGCCATGGTAGAGAACATCGGGGTGTTGGCGCGAATGCCAACTTTTATGGTCGAGTTGTTTGTCAACTATGACTGCGACGAAAACCGGTCCGATCTATGCGAGGACATGGTAGGGCTGCTTTCGCGGAACGCCCTTCCCGACTCTGCCACGTGGAGCACCACTAGCGTGCCACCGCTATGTCTTGATGCACTTCTAAAGTTTGTGCAGTTCATGGCAGAGAGGCTACATATTGAGCCAGTAACAGAAGGTTATCCAAGCCCGGAGGAGTTACGCGGACGGAGGGCGCGAAAGCGCCTCATAGTCAAGGGCACCAGCAAGTTCAACGAGAACCCTAAGGGGGGTCTTGCGTACCTGCAAGAGAAGGGGGTTATTGATGATGCTAGTAACCCTGTGTCTGTTGCGAAGTTTCTCAAGGGTACCTCTCGGGTGAACAAGAAAGTGCTCGGCGAGTATCTCACGAAGAAGGGCAACGAAGAGATTCTGGATGCCTTCATGGACCAGTTCGACTTCGCAGACAAGCGCGTGGACGAGGCACTGAGAAATGTCCTCGAGTCCTTCCGTTTGCCTGGCGAGGCGCCCTTGATTGCACGCATCGTCACGTCTTTCTCGGAGAAGTACTGCGGTGGAGGGCCGGTTGAGGGCATCGCCGACAAGGACGCAGTCTTTGTTCTGACCTACGCCATCATTATGCTCAACACTGACCAGCACAACCCCAACGTGAAGGGCCAAAACCGGATGACCGTGACAGATTTTGCCAAGAATTTGCGTGGCACGAATGGCGGTAAAGACTTTGCCCCGGAATACCTGCAGGAGATCTATGACTCGATCAAATCCAGTGAGATCATCCTGCCGGAGGAGCACGACAACAAGCATGCTTTTGACTATGCATGGAAAGAGCTGCTGTTAAAGGCAGAATCGGCCGGCCCCCTGACGATTTGCAACACGAACATTTACGATGCCGATATGTTCGAAGCAACATGGAAGCCTATCGTGGCAACGTTGTCCTACGTGTTTATGTCCGCTACCGATGATACCGTATATGCTAGGGTCGTCACTGGATTCAATGAGTGTGCCCGGATCGCGGCGAGATACGGCAATACGGAGGCGTTGGACAAGATCATCTACTGTCTCAGTTTCATGACGACCTTGTCTACCGAGACTCTGTCTAACACGGCTCTGAACACCGAAGTTCAGGTGGACGAGAACAGCGTCATGGTGAGCGAACTTGCTGTTAAGTTCGGTAGAGACGTCCGGGCCCAGTTCGCGTTCCTGCTCCTCTTCCGTGTCGTCAAGGAGAACGAGCATGTCATTCGGAAGAGTTGGACGCATGTAAGTGTAGCCCCTTGACAACTATTTGGTTGTATGTGAGTACTTACACGTCTCAGATCATTCGAATATGGCTCAACCTCTTTGTGAATTCACTGATACCCCCTTTCTTTTCTGAGGATCCGTCCAAAGTGACACTGCCTCCCATCCCGCTACAGCACCCGAACCAGGTGGTGGACCGTGCTGCAAAGGCGAACGAGGCTGGTTTCTTCTCCGCCTTCACATCCTACATATCGAGCTATGCAGCGGATGATCCTCCGGAACCGTCAGACGAGGAGCTGGAGAACACCTTGTGTACCGTGGATTGCGTCAACCAATGCGACATGGGCGCTGTCTTCGCCAATATTTCGTAAGTATAGCACACTCGAGGTAACTTGGGACCATGTACTGACTGCTCCAGGAAACTACCCGAAGAGAGCTTAGAGGCACTTGTTGAAGCGTTACTGAGCGAGATACCCGAGGACTCTAATGGGTCGCTTGTTCTTGTCCCAGCTAATTCCGACACCGTGCCCTCCTCGCCAAGCAATGGTCAGAAGGCCAAGACCGGACCGACCTATGACCCAGCAATGGTTTACCTTTTAGAACTTTGCACCATACTTGCTCTTCGCGATGAAAAGACGATAGAGCTCTTAGGCCAACGTGTTGTGGCTGTCTTGCAGGCGATATTGCGGGATGTTGGTAACTACCATCCTACCTTGGTCGCTCGCGCCACATTCTACCTCTTCAGGTTGCTTCAAGCCGGATACGAGCATGACTATGTTCGGGTGCCAGTGCTGCTCCACAACGTGTCCAGCTTCTCGGCCGATCTTCTTCAGAAGACCTCAGCTCCGGTCCTGCAAGGTCTGAAGCTCTGCATAAACACGCCGGGCCCTCTGAGGAACGAGATCATGACCTCGCCCGACTTCTGGGTCATCTTACAGACCCTCTCTAGCCACTCTGAATCAGCAGCAACTGTTTTCGAAATCCTTGAGAGTGGTGTCTCAGGGTCACCGCCTGCTATAATGGCCGACAACTACGAGGCTGCGGTGAAGCTACTGAACTCCTTTGCGTCTGCAGCCGGCTCTGTCGTTGTCTCAGAGCAAAAGGCAGATAGGAGGGGAACACCACAGCGGAAGCCGCCGCGTCCAGCGAAATCCGAAAAGGCTCCTAGTGAGAAGCCGGCCGTGGCTCGCGGTGTCAAGGCCGTGAATATACTCTACAGCATGACCAGTCGGATACCTCATCTCATGAACCAGTCCCACCTTGAGAGTAACGAAGGTAAGAGATATCCTACCGTTTACGTAGCCCTTGTATCTGCAATATAGCTAACGCATACTCGCCCAGCTTGGTCCGCTTATTGGCTCCCCATTTTCCAGGCCCTCACAACCCAATGCACCAACCCATGCCGCGATGTCCGCCAACTCGCCTTTGCCTCCCTCACCCGCTCCCTCCTCTCCCCCGAGCTGACTTCATCCGACCACAAAGAATGGACAGCCATCTTTGGCGAGGTCCTCTTTCCCCTCATCCTCCGTCTCCTCAAGCCGGAAGTCTTCTCGACCGACCGCGACGGCATGTCTGAAACCCGCGTCCAGGCCGCCTCTCTGTTATGCAAAGTCTTTCTCCAGTACCTGGTCCTTCTCAGCGAATGGGAGGGCATGATGGATCTCTGGCTCAAGATCATCGAGATTATGGACCGGTTGATGAACTCCGGCCAGGGAGACAGTTTGGAGGAAGCGGTGCCGGAGAACTTGAAGAACATCCTGCTCTTCATGAGCAGTAGTGGGTATCTCGTCCCGCCGAGTAAGGATCCCAGCCAGGAGAAGCTCTGGATCGAGACGTGGAAGCGGATCGATCGGTTCTTGCCGGATTTGAGGACGGAGCTTGCGTTGGACGAGGAGGAGGCGCCTAAGGTGGAGGAGAAGGTGGTTGAGCAGGTGGTTGAGACTGACGAGAAGAAGGAGGAGGTAAACACAGTGGTGGTTGCGGAGACGACTGAGACGGCATAGAACGCCGCCAAGGCTCAGATGTTCACGAAGGGAAACATTCGGCAAGAATTGATGGAGCATGAGATCATCGCAGCCATAGAAACCGACTTGGTGGCTGCAGGAAGCCGGTGTCAGTGTCATTACAGCATGTCATCGTAGCATGTTATCATAGAAAGGGGGTTTTAATATTGACGTATCACTGTATGGCGCATGGCTGTCCACGTGGAGTGAAAGGCGCAACACAGAATATTATAGAAGTCTCGAGATGGATACCATGTATCTCCCAGGTTCAGTAAGTCACGATCTCTCCGCCAGTCGTTCACTTCCAGTAGTGCAGAGTGTTCCGTGACAGTATGACATCGGTCAGATATCCCTTTACTACCCACAATTTAACAGGACAAAACTCCTGTAACGGTTGCACGCCTCCTTAGTAGCGTCCCGGCCCCCTTGCATTCTGGTGGAAGGTAGGCGGCGGTAGTCCAGGATTTGCCCGTGATGCCGGAGCTCTGTCATAACCTTCGGAGGCATGACCAGCAACGGCGAACCTCGATGACCCAAGTCCTCCAGGTCCTTGTGCGGGCACTTCACGAGATCTCGGCACTCCCGCTCCAAGCGTCACTCCGGAAAACCGTGTTGGCGGCTTCGGCACCTGGCCTGCATCAAGATACGGTTGTCGCATCCTTCCCGAACCAGGGATGTTCACACCAGGGGGTCCTCTGGGTGTCCCTCGCGGTGTACCGGCAACGACACCGTGCACAGCTGAGAGACCCATACCGCTTGGTCCTGCATATCGTGGGCGCTGGTCTGAGGGAGTTGTTAGACTTGGCATGCCCGCCCTGGCCACTGCTGAGGTTTGAGATGGCAGAGCTCCTTGGTACGTGTTGACGAAGGCTGGACTTGGTCTCTGTGCTCTGGTCCCGTTGGTGTTGGGGCTGACGTGAGTTGCCTGGTTGTAGCGTGGACTGATCCTTTCCTGGCCATCCCTTTGCTGCTGGTGCGCTTGTGGGCGATGATCGGTCATAGCAACATGGGTATTGGCCGCTTCGAGGGTCGAGCCCACGACGTGGGAGGCAGCGTTCTCGATCTCCTCGAGCATGGCTTTACGCTTGAGCTTTTCGTAGAGTTCTTGTGTTTGTGCGAGTTTTCGAGTTTTGTCTTTTAGTGCGGCGGCGAGGTTCGCGTTCTCTTGACGGGTGTGGTTGAACTCGGATTTGACGGCTGGAAACTGTTAGCGGGTGGAAGGAGGAAAGCTAGGCCATGAGTGGACTGACCTTCTAGCTCTTTGCCCTGAGTGTCAGTGGCAAGGTTCGTTTCGTTGAGAGCCTTCTCATATTTAGAGATCATTAGATCATACTCGACCCGAAGCCGTCGATGGGCGCCTTCTAAGAATGCCCTGTCGAGCGAGAGTTAGGATTCGATGCTCATCTAGTGCTGGCTCAGGATGTCAGTCGCCTACATTTCCATGGTCATTTGGTAGCCCCAGAAACTCAAGGCTTTTCCCGCACACTCCATGATTATAGCAGGACTCAACCCGCCCAATACATTTGTCTTCCAATCCTCGCTCGGATTGAGGTAATTCTGAAAGACATCGTGCTTGTTGGGCAGATGCGTCTGACACGCTGGGCATACTCGTTGATTTCGATTCTCGCAGGTCAACCCGTTCTGCACGGCACATGAATTACAGAAGATATGACTTGAGTAAGAATTGGTCAGTAGGTAAATAGTACCCTGGGTACGAGGCCCCATGCAGGCTTTGTGCTTACCTGCACGTCGTGACGAACGCTTCGTCCTGCACCTCAGTGTCGCAGCCGAAGACGTTGCACTTTAATGACCTGTCCATACTTCTGTGTGTGTAGAGCATGGCAATGACTTTGACAGTTGATATATGTGGCTGCCAGACCGCATTTGTTTTCGTTTTTTTTTTTTCGAGAGTTGAGCAACCAAAAACTCTTCTCTCAGAGCAGCCAAGTATGAGGCGCTGCCTGGAGGTAATTCAACTTTGGGAAGGAAGGTACAACCATGACCCCTTATCCCACTCTCCAACATCACGAATTGCCAACAGTTGCTCAAGCGAACGGTGCCAGTGGTTGAGCCAACTTCTTTACATAACTGGACAGAGTGTTCCTGATCACGGTTCGACCAGTATATAAGCTCATCAAGAAGGGCTCGAAGACGTGATGCCATCACTGGATATGTCGCCATATCCCAGAGTCAAAGCTACAATAATTTGCGCGAAGCTTTGCACGTTCAATCTCAGCATTGAACTTGCTACGTGGTAGTGGACAATCACATGCCTCGTACTGGTTTTATGTGCCTAAACATGGAAGTCGACACAGAGTCTGGCTCGTCAGGGAAATGTCTTTGTGACACAGTACCTACGCTTACCAGCGATACATGGCAATTCACAGCGACCGGTGTGATAGATGGCCATGAACGGCTTCGCTTGACTAAGGCTCTTCAAGCCAGGATACGCATGAAATGCTTAAGTGCTTGTGAGACCCAAGATGCGCCTCAGCATGGCCAACTGCATCTCCTATCATACCTGAAAGCTGTTACATGCACTGATGCATATCTCAAAAGGACTATACTTGCGGACTCGTCAGATGAAGTAGATGCGGCGTACGCCAACGACAGGAACCTGTCTCGGACAAGCTTTCAGCTTCAAGGGCAGAACATGCATAGCAAAGAGAAAAAGCAAGTCTGCTGCGTGAAGGTATCATGGAGAACATGAAGTCAGCAAGGGTGAACCATCGAGATGTCTTGATCCAACCTCAGGGCAGTGTCTTAGGTAAGGAGAAAGGTAGCGGTTGGGCAAATGAGCCATACCTCAACTTCCATGTGGTACGCCACATTTGCGCGTAGGAAACCTTGACTGGATATCCTCGCCTAAGGAAACCCGTGGCCACGAGTTCTCGTGTTGTTCAAGAACGCCTCTGAATGTCACTAGCCCGGGGCGAGTATCAGCTAAGCAGGTTTTCGGGCTATCATGATGTTCAACCAGCATGGTTCACAAAGCCCCGAACAGAGACATGATTGCGAGGCGTGGATAGGTCTCAAAGTACGCCTCAAAGCCTGTCCTCCGAAGTGGCAGCCAGCCCATGGCTTGGCCAGAGCAACAATGTGCGGGCATGTTGAGATCAGAGACAAGAAGCCCGCTCCGGCAGACGGACCGATCAACGGAAAGCGACAGCTCATCAAAATTCTATTACCTGAAAGTACCGGCCTCGCAGTCTAGGATCGGACCTAAACCTTGTTGCGAGGACCCAATTCATGCCAATCCGAGCCTAGGAAAAGGAGGAGCCGGCGCTACTGCTCTCGGGCCTTCTCCGCACATCCTCCACTCCTCTTGACTTGCCTTGTCTTTGCCCAAGAGGGCGAGGCTTTTACGAAGAACCGCTGTTCTCTGCCAGTCGTGAAATTGCGTGGGGTGAAATGTAGGATTGATATGTGAAATCTGGGGAAGCCTTTGAAAGAGTAACCTACCCCGCGTAGAACCGCAGCGGTTGAGAGCACATGGCCTGCGCAGTCACTTCATGTTGCACAGTGAAGCCCATCATCCAAAGTCCGAAGGTTGAGCTATGGGGTGCCACACCAGCCCTTTTCAGAACTGCAAGTACCTGTATGACGAGTCAGTCCTGAACTAATCATGCAGTAGTAGTGTTCAATTCTCTGCAGCCTTCTCCGTCATGCATGTCTTGCCTGGACCCCCTTTCTCCGCATCCTGAGCGTTGTTCAACAGTTCAAGTACCGAAGACTTGCGCGTGCGGGGAATCCCGTATTGAACAACAGTGCCTGGAGGGATAATGGCAGAGTGCAAGGTACGTGCTACTCCACTGTGCTTCGCTACGGCCCGTGAATCCAGATTCAATGTCCAACCGCCGCATTTTAGCCAGCCAATCATAACTTGAGAGGCTACTGCAAGCCGTTGCTGTGGATCATGTCGCTTAATGCGACTCCATCTCAACCACGTTTGTCCGCAATATTCTACACAATCCGCGTGCGCTGACTGTTCAATCCAGAGGAGGGGACGACCGCGGTATGTCTGTATTCGTACGTCAAGGAGATGCTCGAGCGTCACGATCGTCCCTCTCAGAGCTGGTTCCAGCAGATGTTGATCGACAGTTTCTCCATGAGGTGTATTTCTACTTTCTAGTCTTGCTGCAAAGATCGAGCCTTCATACCCCCAGGCGGCAGGAGCATGTCCTCCTGAATACCCTCTTCTTTCGGCGTTATCACTCTAAAGGAGCTGAGATCGTCCAGCCATCGGCCAGATGGTAGTATGCGGCCTAGCCCAGTGCCCAACCCCACTGTCTCAGCTGTGCTTAAAACTGTCTTACTAACGTAATGAATCGCGCCGATGTGTACTGTACACGGCGATACGCTCATGCTTACTTGAAAAAGAAGCTCAGCGGGCGGGATGTCGGCCCAGGCGATTCTCACGCGTATGACTGATCGCCTCGCATGTTCTTGTAGAGTGGTGGGCATCCTTCATCATCTTCTGGTCTGAGGTTTTGGGCATTGGCTAATGGTCTGGAGATGAAAGAGGGTTCGGCGTTTATGCTGGGTGGAGATGTGGTCGGTCATCTGTCCAGTTTGATTCGCAAATGAGTTTTTGGATGTGTAAGGTATCTACACCGATGCCGGGAGTGTTCTGAGGTTCGAATACATGTACAAAGGCGAAGATATGCGAAAACATCAGGCATAACCGTCCAGCCTGTTATGGACGTGCGCGACGGTAGAGCCTGGGTTGTCTTATTCATACAATTTAACTCAGCCGTGGTTTTCCAGAAGCCTTCCATACGTTGACGCACAGACTTATCACTGTCTGTGCTCAGTGTTAAGAGCTCAAAAGGGTGTTTGATTCGGCAATCAGGACGCAAAGACCGCCATAACAGCTGTAGTAAGGGTCACATATCCAGGGACAGAACTGTAGACTGAAGCTTAGCAGTAAATTGTACGCCCAGTCAGGCCGTTCGAGCACATCTGGGTCATGAAACCCTGCCAAGGTGTAATCACAAGTCGGCCGATAGTCATTTCCATGTTGGCAAGTCCGTTTTCTTGAAGTGTGTACAATGGGTGTGAAGCTTTTATTTTGCATCCGAGTGTAGCCGATATCGACGTGGTGCAAGCCAGCAGTGAAACACGAAAGCAATTTAGACCTCCCTAACCGAGCCTCTCGGGCATTTTCCAAGGTTGCCAAATGACCTGAAAGTTTGCAAAGAACCCCTGGTATATCCGCCGCATCCACCTTCCAGCCCATCCAGAAGTGCGAGGTATCTTTTTTCCCCCGCTAAGAGAGCACAACGTGAACATCAGACATAAAACCATGCGTAGGGACATCATATGCAGCATCAAACGGAACCAAAATGTGTGAGAGATCCCGCGATTCCGTGAAACCTTCAAACCACGCAACCCCCCCCCAGACTCCGGATTCCACTAACCTGCACCCCGCATTCTCGTGCTTCCTGTTCCCCTGATGTGGCTTGCTGCATCCTTGATCGGACTTGCATAACCACAAATCAAATGATCCCGAGCCGTTCTTGCGGCAGAAGTACGTACCCGAATCTAAACTCCTCCCGACGAAGAGAAGGAATGCGTGTAAAATGTGACTGAGGGATGAACATATGTCTCTCTCAGTGAACGTAAGAGAAGCCGTCCATAGCAGCTCCCGTGTTCATCATACTGTAGTCCATGCTCATCATGCTGTCGTGAATTCCGTGATGAGAAGTCGCGCTGGAAAAGGTACCGGGACTGGGAAAGCCCGAGTCCTCTCCCTGGCCCCAGTACATGCCATCAAGGTCCCAAAGGCCGTGCTGGTCGAGCATGTTCATCATGCCGAGGCCGTCGACGGGTTCCAGGCCGATTGGGCTCATGTGCATGTCGCTCTCGGGCATGAGCATACCGTCGCCTCCGACCGTAATATGCATGCTAGGCGAGACAGAGCGGTGTTGCTGAGCCGCTGTTCCGTTGGTATGAGGGTTCTGGGCAAGGATGGCACGGCTGGCTTCGTACATGCGCCAGACAACCTCTCGACTACGACGAGCAGCCATAGACCACTCCTCCATAGCCTCCAGCAACTCGAGAATCGTCTCGATCTGCTTGAGCCATTCTGGCACGCGAGGAGATCCCCATTGCCAGAAAACACTGACCAGGGGTATCATGGCAGCCTGGTACAGGAACCAGACGGCGTTCCAACCGCTCATCTGATTGCGTGTCCACTCTCGGGCAATGTCCTCGATGGTTTGGGCAGCCAGCTCGCGGCAGGTCTCAATAGAGGCAAGGTCGGTGTCACAGGCTTGGGTATGTGGGTTCAGTCCGGAGCTGGCAAGAGACAGAAGGACAGGTCGGTGTAGTAGCATGCGTAGGTTCTGGTAGCGCCACTTCATAATGCAACGAGCCATGTAAAGCGGCTCAGCACATGGGTCCGTAGTCCGTAGAAGCCACGGCAAGTTGGTGTACCAGTTGTCGAGTTGACTGTCCAGGCTTAGTCGATCCTCAGTGCGAAGCAAAGGAGTAATGGCCAACATGTCCTGAATTTGAGTCGCGATCTTGCAGAACTTGATATTCTCGATCAAGGGTAAGATGCCGGCATGCTGCGAGGAGTCTCGTCCGGCATTGATTCCAAACTCAGGAGGCTGGATGTTGATGGCCGGCCCCCATCGGCCGAATGAAGGACGTCCCATAGTGGTGGTGGCCCAAGTGTCGAGGCAGAACAAGCTCCACCAAGTCCTTCTGCGAGTCTCAGCAGCGGCAATATCGCTACCGCCCTGCGTCAGGCTCTCACGGTGGAGGCCCAGAGCGCTGGCCATTCTGATGGCAGCACCAAGCACGGCATTCGCCATGTTGGGACGATTGATGTAGTGTAGATAGTAGCCTCCAATGAGTGCCAATGCCTGGACGGCTTCGATATGGCTGCTGCCAAAGGCATCCATCGGCAGATGCTCCATCGCTCGGTTGTAGTAGTTGATATGGTTGTAGTCGTCGCCCTTCATGGCCGCAATGCTGCCCATGGCAAAGACGGTGTTTAGAAGTGCAAGCCAAGGAGCGTCGAAACGTTGGCCTTCGAGGTAATCAGCGCGGAAAGTGGTCTCGTCCAGCATTGGCACGAAGACATGGATCCGCTTGAAGTAGGCATCAATGAGGGTCTGGCCCTTCCATGACCAAGGGATGCGCTGGAGATCCTTTGGAGCTGTTGCCTTCTGCCTGATGACAGGATAATTGTGCGCCATCTCCACACTGTTCAGTGGTGGTGCCAGGGAGTTCCGGAGGCCGGGTTGCACCTTGAGCATGACCATAAGAGCAGCTTTGATGGAGGAGGCACCAAGATACGAGGTCTGGCGATCGACTGTCAGAGAAAGTGCGTTGACGTCATCTGCCTCTGCCGGGATGGGATCTCGGCCTCTTCGCTCTTCGTCCCACTCTGTGTCGCGGGCTGGGATCTGTTCAAGAAGGTTCTCTTGTTTTGGCATGAGTGGTGAGTCCAAATCTGATGCCGGTGACGTCTGGATTGGCGGTGACGGAAGTCCGGCCACAGACGTGTCGAGCATTGGCCTGTCTAGGAGACTGAGGAGTTCTTGCCGAGAAAGAGGGAGCAGTGACTGGGGCTCCTGGTTGGGATACAGCCTCTTGAGGATTGAGCGGCATTCCTCTAGTGATTGGGACAGGGCTTCTAGTGTCTTCCTGGAGGGGATCACACGTTGTCTGTGCTTGTCATAGAAGCACCTCTTTGGTGCTCGACTTGACAAGCACTGGCCACATGGCTGTTGGCCATCACAACGACTAGCGATATCTGTGTCAGAAGGGGAGTCGACTGGATTTGATATTCCATGTTCATCACTCACATCTTACGTCTCTTGCACTCAGCACAGGCGTGAGGTGTGGTTATCCTCTTGGAGGCAGCACTGGCACCAGTAGACTTGGCGCTGTCTTGGGAATCCGTCGAGGGCTTCCTGGGGGTGACTCCCTGGACTGAGAGGGAATCAGCACATTGGGCCATCATGACAGAAGAGTGAACTGAAGCGACGGCTTACATGTGTGAAACATGCCCCCTTGGGTGGGAATTGGGATTGATGGTGCCATCTTGGGCGGTCGTCAGGAGTATTTGATGTGCCAGAGTAGATCTTCCGTGGAGGGTTATGCTGCGGTTCCAGGCAAACTTGCCGGTAGTTGAAATATATACACGGAGTTGTGGGTGGCGACTATGCCTATTTGCGAGGAGAGTCTGGGGAAACTATATTGCCCACACGGCTGCAGCGTGGGGAAGAGTCGTATCCACGAAGATGGAAATAGATGCTACTACAACAGTGTGAAGACTGGTGGCGAGGAAGTCGCTGGGTTGGGCCGATACCGACATCCTACTGAGGGAATTGTCTGAAGATTTATATATCATTAGATTGGGTGTCCGGTCCTGAAGGCTCGAGATGGCCTTTGTACCTGACCTGATGAAGAGAGGGTATGATCGGTATCTGCACGGGAGGCAAGGGTGGCCACTGGGCTGCCATGGATGGGGTGGTTTTCTGTGTGGAGAAGGTGGTCGGCGTCAAGTACTCAGGTTGCGAGGATACCTTAGCAACTGGGGTATAGTCCACCCACCCGTTGAAGCCGTTATGGACCAAGACAAATGCGTGTGAATGTGTGGATCGAGCTGGCGTTATAGCGTAGGAGAGCTAACGGAGATGGACGGTCAATGCCGTGTGTGCCCACTTCCAAGCCGTCCCCCAGTTCATAGAACCGCTGGTGTTCAGGGATCGGCGGTGTCGTCAAGCCACGATAATGCCTGAAGTCAGGTACCGCTGGCAGTTCATCACCGATCAGATCAGTCCGCAAGTTTGAGTCCAAGCACCTGAAAAGGGTCTGACATGTTAACCCACATCATAATGTGCAGGCATCGAATGGCATGACGGATCAGTCTAGCTCAGGCCGAGACCATGCGTAATGAGAGGCAGGTAGGTGGGACTGTGGCTGTAGGAGACAAAGTAGAGGGCGCTCAATCCTTCGAGCTCTTTGGCTGTGGCGTCGTTTCAGCGCCAGGGCCAAGGTACGTACCTTTGGGTAAAACAGCACTTGCGCACATGGACACTTGCATGTCAACCGAGAGCACCAGGAGACGGGAGCCCACTCATGGCCGGCCAGGGAGGCGTGTTCCGGCCGGATACTGGAGCAGATGTACCGTCTTGTACCTCGTCACTGCTTGTGCCAAAGCCTCTTCTCGGGACAGAGTTGATTCCGATCCGTCCGCGGCGCTTGTGCAGGTCCCTATGCTGTACACAGGTTTGCGCCCAACTCATGGCGTGTCTGCCACGGGCGATACGCGCTACACAGCATCAACAACGTACGCGAGATGTCCCAAGAAAAGCTCAACAATGAGAGATCGAGGCAACTAGTCCAGGGCCGTGGCGTTCTCAAACCGCACAACATCTACTAGCATAACCGAGCTCACGATTTGGCTTGGCTCCTCGAGTTTCCCCGCCATATCCCCCTGAGATGTGATCCGCGCGCTAGCACAAAAAGGGAAAGAGATCGAGAAGGCTAACGGCTCGGTTGTGGAAAAGAGATGAGGGACCTCGTCATCCACATCTCCGGCCGAGTTTCGGGTTGAGTTTACGCTCGGGTTATGTCCAGCGACTTCAGCGCATGCAAAGTCATAGCCCTGGAACATATTGTCCATAACATGAGAAGGTGGACGCTGGACAGGCAGACTAGCTTTATTCTGTACCGTGGATGCCCTGATTAGCCATGATGTCCAACTTGCTTAAGCAAACATGCACCACGCCAGATCGGGCTCTCCTGTTCCTGTCTGGCTGGAGAGATCTACTCCAACTTCTTGCCAGACGTGCATTCCTGTACGTCTGATCAACAACATAACGGCTGTCAGCAGTGTGAGGACAAGGGGGGCTATACTACCGACACGACACCTCCACCGCGTGGGAGGCCTGGGGTCTGCCAGGAACACCAAGCGTTGACGAGGTCCTCAGCCATGAGAGGTTGCTTCAAGTGGACGCAAATCAATGTACTGTGAGGGGTTGCGATGCGGAGAAAACATCCCCTCGTTAAGTCTGTGTGGTTATGCTAAGCCTGTGGAGGAGACAGCAAGTTCATCCTATTGGGTTCGACGTGAAATTAAAGACAACCACAATCGAGTGACTCGAACTCAAGGGTGTTGTGACATATGACCACTGTCAAAGAGTCTTGCAAATGAAGTTTACCGGAGAAGCCTGTCTCTGGTTCACTAGGAAAATGAAGAAGGGTTCGAGGAGGGTGATTTCTTCGTGGCCAGACCTCTCCATGGTCGACGAGGAAGGAGCCCGGGCTCCGGCTCTTGCCCACCCCACATTTTCATACCTGCGGCCCCTCCACAGTTACGGGCAACCTGGATGGAAGTCTCTGTTCTCCACATGACCGCGATCAAGCCTGCCACTAGACTAGCGCGTCTTTTCCAACTTCAACCGTCCTTCATACAGCTTCACCGTTTCCTCGCCCATGGAACCGTTCCTCGGTACCTGAAATTGGGAGATCTCTTCTGCTACTTGCCTCGATGATCTTTGGCTGCTTGGTTCTCGAAGGTAAAAGCTTGTTGGTACATTTTTGTTTTGTCCTGCCAGATGAATCCCTCCTTGCTACCGACGTCGGTACATCCCGAAGTCCGAAATCAAACTGACAACATCACGCAATTGGTATGGCTTTACAAATGTCAGTCTTGCAGGTGTACAACATCTTTCTATCAACATTGTTCTGTCTAGGTACCTGATATAATATTACTGGAAAGCATAGGCAATGGCACGAAGCTAGCCACTTTGCATTTACGCACAGTGGACTCAGGTGTTGTGGGCTCGGATGTCGACTGTCTTTACGGAAATGGCCAGCGCCCTGCCCTTTGAGATGGGCTGTGTCTTCTCCGGGGTACCAGCCTGGTCTCATCCTGGTCTGATGTCGCAACTGCAACACGTCTTCGGCTTCGATCGCCTTCCCCACAATCGCTCTTCCAACCAGGCTTGCAGGACATCTGGAAAGACGGACAAGCGAGCCTAGTTGCATTCTACAGCTACTTCCCTAGTATTGTGTCTGAAGCAAGTCCATCTTCTTGAGCCTTTCATTTCGGGACCACACTGATCGTCACCCATCGCATCACATATTTGTCCATCAAGGGAAGTCCGAGGCCACCATCAGCGGCATGATACTGATCTTATGACACGTCACTCCTTGGTGGTGTGCTTCAGTCCTTTCAGCCATCTGCTCTTGCACAGCGTGCCTCTACCTGGCGACAAGGCCCTGAGTACGCATATTTGCCATTCAAGAGCCATGCGTAACGGGCAATACCGCCCATTCAACGTCGGCTGGGCGCTCTGAACATAAGGTCATTCCAGTCTTGAACCCAAGCCTCGTGGCAGGTAATGGCTTCAGAGTTCATTGACTTCAGGTCCGTTCCTGAGGCCTGATATGCCGCCAAGACATTTCAGTTTCCTTTTTTCGGCCCATTCACAGGTGCTCCTCATGGACGACATTTGAGATGCCTACAGGCTACAACCGGCGGCTTTCCTGGCTACCACCGAAAACTGCAAGCCAATTCTCATTCTGGCTTGTCCATGATGCCGTGTACCACACCCGCCGCAGGCTCGAGCAAAAGTCCTGTGCTCAGCAGGTGTTTCACACGTGCTTTCCTGCTTTCTATCCGGCTTGGCGTTGCATCCGCGGCTAAATGGCAATATCACTGTCCCCTTGTCCAGCTGTGCAATGACAAACCAGATCAACGGTGGTGGCTATCGGTCTAAACTTGTCCCCTCTCCTCTCGTTATGTGATGCTTCTCGAAAACCGAGTCGTGATATGGTTTGGAGTTGGCCATGTTTCTTGTAGCCACTGCTGCTTCATGGCGGGTATGCTATCTGCCCCTCATACTAAAGGGCCGCGGTCGAGGTCATACCTACCAAACCCTGGAGACAACGACACTTGTGTATTGTTGCTTTACGTGTATCTGGACAACGTATCTCAGCATTCATAATCATGATTTTATGAGTCTCGCCTTCCTGGGTACGGTCCAGCAGCCGCTTCGCTCTGTTTCTAAGTGGGAACGCGCTAGCATTCCGTCCAGCCACCAGGCATTTCCGCTGCTCAGGCTGATTAAGTGCATACTATTTGGGTCCTTACCTCGAGAGTGGGCATGGAGGCGAGAACGTCACGCGCTGAAAATCGCGGAACCGCTGCCGTCATGGACACTCGTCTAGTGGTCTCGCTTCTGTCTTGCCCCCTTTATTCCCTTTCGCTAGAGATCAAGATAGTAACAGGGCAGCCAAGGATGCCATCAAAATAAGGTGTGGACTTATGCGGGTTCGGCCAGCTGACCGAGCGCGTGGTCTGGACTTAATCTGATGCCCGGCCGTGCTCGCCAGGTCACTTCTCCAATCAAATGTCCCATGGGTTCCTGTTGATGTCTTTCGGCCCCCAATCCCGCCAGAACCGCGATTCACAAATCAACAACCCCTTTGGGAGTCGTCGTGAAGTTCTGGAAGGCTTGTACTCCAGGAGCCGAGCGGTACATGGCCATGATCGTCCTCATACCCTGGTGCCGTTCCCCATGTCTGCCCTGATTCCACGCTGCCGCTTCTCCACGTTCACACTCTATCAAAGATCCAACCGCCTCCTGTGATTCAACCTCCCGCCAACAAGCGACAAGCATTTACCGGGAGCCGCTTTGCTGGCAACGATGACGCCGTCGTGACAAAGGCCTTACCACCTGTTCAGCGTCCCACCGAAAGTTGACAAGGTAGGGCTTGGGTCTCCACTGCTTAGAGGTAGCTTTGTCAACATTGCTTTTTATGTGCTGATGGCGTTGATCTTGCAGAACGATGAGTTGGCAGATCGTTTTGCAGGACAAAACAAATTGTGTGGGTTTCAGACCACGCCGACATGGCAAAGCCACGCCATTATTCCTTACCAACCTGTTCGATTGCAGGATAACGGTACCTTACCTGCCTGATTCACACCGGATGCCGGGTTTGCCATGCGGGAACCCGCCGGAAAGATTTCCTTGACCTTGCTGATTCGCAGTGATTTTCGCATATGCCTTGTTCCTGCAATAGCGGTCACTTATAAACATGAATCGCCCATACGTAGTCACTCCGAGTCGTTTCAAGTGAGCCTGATTTCTGCACTATGCCGTGTTATCTTATACCTTGCCTTGGATTCCATCACAACCTTCTAAGTCCAAGTTGCTTCTTCACCGTAAGTGTTCCAATATGAAGCCATCGAGTCACGGCCTGGACCTGAAATACACGCCCGGCTGTAAACTGGCACTATATGCAGTTACCCAGCATACATGTGCATCATGTACTCCAGATTCCCGCCATCACCGGAACTACCAGCCGTCGCACTGCCCTCCGACTGGACAGAGACAGAAGACCACGACCGTACGGCACTTCGAAGAACCGAAACTGCCACAGCGCATCGTTGCCTCAGGCTGAGCGCTTACTAATGAGCCGTCTTAATCCCAGCCGGTCTGGGAATAGCCATCACTTCCCTGGAGTAGACTCATGCTTCTGCCTTGGTTTAGTGTGGCGGCATATTGTTCGCTCAGGAGACACTCAGCCCCTTGTCGTGAGGAACAAGGTTGACTCTGTACATCATCACAACAAGAAGTATTATTCCACCAAGGTCATTATGCCTGAACTGCATATGTGAGGTTACTACGCTATCCAATCATAACAGGTGCGAATCATATCCATGAATAAGGCCAGCGTCCAAGCCTGCAAGTGATAATTCAGTACAACGTACTGTCCTGTAGGCCCAACGGTCCGATCAGATCGAGAGGGCACCTCAATGGAGACAAAACGGTCCATGTCAACGAGAAAGAGGGGTCCACACTTGTTTTCCTTGTGATCTACCACCATAACATCCCAGCCACCAGTTTGTTCAAGTCTAGAGGAATGTCAGGAGGAAAAGAGGGTGGGTGAGTGGTTGTCTGGTGTAGCAATGAGCTAGCTGTAGAGGTGTGCTAGCTTGGAGACTGACTATGAGATATGCAGAAGAGGAAGTGAAGAGGTGCTGTTGTCTTCCACGTTTTCTCTCCTCCAACTCTTGTCTCCATCATCACTCCACTTAAACTGCCTCCCCTCCTGCCCCTCCCCTCCATGGTATGCTTCTCCAACTTTTGTAAACTTTTGCCAGTAGTCCTGTACTCTTGTTTATTAAGCCGGATCTGTGCAAGGCCTGCGCCGAAATGCAACCCTAGATGTAATTCTGTCCCTGTACCTGATCCGTATCAACCGGTACCATTATGGTCACCACATTACACGTCCCTTTTCATGTAGCCGCTGTTCGGCGTAGCTACGGAAGAGTACTTCAATGACGGATGTTCGTCAGGACAGCGGCCCTGATATCCTCTACCGCCACACAACAGCCCGTCCTCATACCCCCGTTTTGTCTTCCACTCTTGACGGCTCGGCATCCTTCCGAAAGTCCTCTTTAACCCCAGACAAAGCCATGTCTGCCATCAGGGCGGAAATCCGGGGAAGCATATGGCTGGGGAAGAAATGTGGTGGGATGACGTCTAAAACTGTATGCGGCTTTAACCACGACAGAGGCAGGCCATGCGGCTTGCTTGATATGGCATTCCTTCATTATAACCGGAGGACCTGGCATCGGCTGCCAATGCCGTCGAAGATGCATGTGTTGTCAATGGGTATGTACTGCTTCGTTATGACCTTGATGACCTCCTGGGCGACCATGCCACCCGTCAAGGCCGAGATGTTGTGCAGTTCTCCACCCTCTGCTCGCGCCACCTCCTCAGCAGCCTGGACGACCCGCTGGTTGACCCCAGCACCAGGCACCGCTTTTGCAATCTCGGAGACGATCTGCTCTCGGGTGGATGACTCCACGTGCGACGTCGCGTACAGGGCAAGGTAAATCGGCAGGAGCGATAGTGGCGTCAATGTTTCCTCGGCCATCTCGTCATTCGAGAACTCTTGGGCTGTGGCAAAATAGCAATATGTCTAGTCAGCCCATCTACCCATTTCTCACATCTTATGAACGGTAACGAGAGGGGTGGCGGGGTAGTGGTCGCCATTCGATAGTCTGACTTGCTGGCAAGCACAAGCGAGATGGGCAGGACTTGGATCTTCACTTACCAGCAACCGTCGCAAGCCGCTCAGAGTTGAGAATGGTATCAATCCCCCCTCCTGCTGACGCGTTGATGAGCTTGACGAAGGCTGCGTTCTTGCAGAAGAGCCCCACTTCCGCTGGATCAACGTCTCGGCCTCCCGGAACAGCCTGTACCATCTTTAGAACTTCTGCTGCATCCTGGCGCGCCTTTGCCTTGTAGATGTTCTGCAGCTTGATGTAGACTTCCGACTCCGCCTTCATGTCCGGGACGTTTCCCGGTACTGGCAGACATCGGTGCTTCTCATAGAACTTCTTGACAGCCTCTGCTATGATCCAGAAGGGAGAACCATCTTCTTGCTAAGGCTGTTGTCAGCGTCGCTCTCATACTTCTCTCCCTCAGCCGGCTTGATCTAAAGAAGCTCAACTTACCGGATCTGTGGGCTTGTAATCAAACACCTCTCGGATTCCAGACGGTAGCGAAGTGGGCTGAACAGCCCTCAGCACGGCGGCCACGGCTTCTTCAAAGTTCTCTTCGCCACCCTCGGGATTGTCAGTCCTCATTTTGGATTGGACCAAGTTACGAAAAGCAATCTTCTCCGCATATTTCAAGGGATACGCGCCGTCGTGGGTCGCTCTCCACTCATCCAAGTAGTGTAGCAATATCACAACAAAAGGCAGGTGACCATGAACGTGATTGTCTAGACTGTCAATATCCCTGGTCAGCTCCTTAGCGAACTCGACTAGCTCTGGCCAAGGCGTCAACAATCGCAGGTCTGTAGTAGCAGTTTCGTCTGGGTGTGTGTCGACGATGGGGAAGGCACCAGGAAGCAAGATCCGAAAGTAAGAGTAGAACCCCGCCGAGTGTACCAAGACCACTGGTGTCTTGTGCTGCTTGCCATACGCCTGTATGATTGCCAGGTCTGCAGGCCGTATGGGATTGGTATACATGATCAGGGTAAATGTGGAGGAAGTGGCGAGAACCTTCTCCAGGTTAAGGTCGCCCTACAGCCCAATGTCAGACAAAAAACCATACCTTACAAGTGTCGAGGGCTAGAAACGTCTTCAGGGGTCCGTACCTTCGTCTTGGGATACCAGTCGCCGTGGACCTCGGGGTTGAGCTCGAGTAGAAGCTCGGTAGAACACTGTCCCCGCATCTTTCCTAAGCTGCCCTCATCCAGGAAAAAGTTGACGCCCAGATCAGCCTCGCTAACAACTGCATCATCCACAATCGTGAAACGACCAATACCTGGGGGCGGTTCGAATTAGTTGATTGCATCACGAGATCTTGGTTGAGAAGCAGTAAAACACGGATCAGTACCTGGCAACACGAGGTTTTTGAGGGTCTCAACACCGACAGTACCGCAACCTGAGTTCACCAACAGCAGGTTTGCCGACTCCAACGCAGCTTGACCGCTTTCCGCCCATAACCTAAGCTGGCGATCATACTTTCGCTGCTTTTCGGTCGGGCCATGGAGCACAGGCGGCATCTGCTCCATCACAACTTCAGTCATTGTGAAGTAATAGTATCTCAGGACGATGATATACCCGAGCCTGAATAGTTGACTAGAAGCATATGTTTGGACGTGTGTTTCGTCAAGAAAGTAAACTATTGGCGTTGTGAGATGTGTAATCCAGATGCCCTGTGCTTAGCGTCTCTGTGTGTTGCAGCTGTCACTCACGTAACGGCAATGGAAGGTACGTCCTGGGTACGGGTAACCTACTAGGTAGGTGCGGGGTGCAAGCCACAGCAGTGGGGACGGGAGCATTAGCGCGACGCCACAAATAAAATATGGCTGAGCTACCCGGACAACTGCCCGCCCATATATGGAAGTAAACAAAATACCACTTTCACCAGCTCCCCCTTTCTTTAGGATTCCCGATTGTAGGAAGATCGCGGCCGCACCCATTGAAAGGCGTTCAGCATACGTAGGTAGACTGTTTGGCCCGAAATTGCCTGTTTATCAAACTGTAACAGCCATGTGTTCTATAGAAACTGTAGGTCAACACTTCTCCTGCCATTGTGTTGTACATGAGCCGGACTGATCTTCAACATGAACCGTATCAGCTAGACCGTCAACATACGTCCCTAGTATCAGTGCGTATATACATGTGACATAGCAACGAGATACATTGAGATACATGTAGTCATATGTCCATGCAAATGCTCAACGGTGATACTGAGCCACCTTCTGGGTTTACCTGCTGCTGGTTAGGAGACTGCCTGCGGCCGGGTGACAGAGAGCGTCAAGTGATATGGTCTTCTCGGATTGGACCCAGACATGGCATCAAAAGCATATGTGTATTCATGCATTTCAACCCTTGACGACCTTCTATGGCTCATAACTCTACAAAGTTTTGGACATTGTCTGGTAATAAGAGGTCACAGTCCCTGGGTAATGACGCTGTGACAGTGTTGTCAAAACACGGGTGAAGTACACTAGGTAAAATAAGAGATTGGTCCTGATATCGCTCCTCTGCACTTGGGTTTCTGGCGTACAGTACTCACCTTGCCGTAATAGTAGTGCTACAGGGTTCGATCTCAGAGAAGGTTTCATGACTGCTTCCATTCCTCGGAATATCTAATGATAGGAGCAAGGTAAGAGCTTTCTGGGTCAAAGGCTGTACTTCGTGTCGTGCCAAACCTGACGGCTTGAATGGCGCACAGTTGACCCGTGGCGGTGACTATCATGGATGGGACTGTTACCTGCATATTCCTCCTCTTACGGAGTGGCCCTTGATAGGGAAGTTGTGGACTTGGGAGTATCACGAACCTATCTCTACACAAATACCAGTCACCCTGGGCAGGTAAAGATAACACCAAGATAGTACCTAACTTCCCTCAACATATCTATAACTCTTGGATCTGAGCTTAGATGGTAGACTTGCCCGCCGGAAATATCATCAAAGGCCAGTCAAGTATCGGGTGCAGGTAGTCCACCAGGAAGCGGAGCTTGATCTGGCATACCCGACATGAATCCAAGTTCCTCAGCTTAAGCAACAGTCAGCAATGGTACGTACCTAACCTACCTGTATGCTGTCAAGAAACGTGGCTCCTAGAAGGGCCTTCCGTCTTGACCGATTGACTCCAATCTCGCTCACTTTATTGGCCGGGCAGGCCACCTACCACATATTTGATGTCTCAACTTGAGGAAGGCAGGCACGTAGTTGGGTCCCGTTGCACTTGCCTGAACTAGAATACTGTGTTGGACTTCCACTTTGCTCACAAAAGGCGTGGTCTTTGCGCCCTGAGTACACTTTCTTTAAGCAGATGTGACAGACTCGAAAGTGCCTGAGGAGATTCGTTACTGAAACAATATTGTACATCTCTTACCAATGTTCCCATACGTATAATTTGGGGGATACAGATAGAAGTCAACCTCATCTGTTGCCACCAGGGTATTTGTAGCTTTCTCGTCATTCGACCAGTAACTGGTGACCTACTATGAACATGCTTGGGATACAGCCCAATGCTCACAGCTATGACTGTTGCGCAGCTGACCGAATCACCTGCCTATTGCTGCAAAATTGGTGCTCGTTGATACCTGCCCAGGTGCTTACCTGTTGTGAGCCTCGACTCCTGTTTGCACGGCAAGAGCGGCTAGAACACCTTGGATCAGAATGAAACGACAACTTGCTCATAACGGGAACCTGAAATACCTGAATGTCAGTAGCAGTTGAAAGCCTTTCTGCTTCTAATTGTCAAGAGGCCATCTATCTTACAACGAGTTTGTTTTGCAAGTTTGCTCCTTCCCCACAGTGAAGTGCATGTCCCTCATTGTCGACGGCATACCTTACCTACCTGTAGTCTTGGTGAACCACAACCTCACCAGATCCCTCGGTGACTGGCAACACAAGTCGTTCCCCAAATGACCAAACACCCATGTCCGAGTCTCCATGAGGTTATCGCAAAGTCAAAATACACGTATTCTTTCTTTTTGTATACTGTTCACAATATGTCGATACCTCTGTCACTGCGGGATTTATACAAGACGGGCGCCACGGTTACCAGCAACCCAGCACCTGTGCTTCCCCATAACCTTTCTACAGTTTATGAAGAGCAGGGCCCGAGCGGTACACATGGTGCTCAGAGTGCTCACGGTGCTGACGGTGCTGACGGTGCTGACGGTGCTGACGGTGCTGACGGTGCTGGCGGTGCTGACGGTGCTGACGGTGCTGACGGGCCTGAGGTTGTTGTCCATGACGGGCCTGAAGTTGTTGACCATGCTGAGGATGCTGACCCTGTCTTTGGTTCCGGTTCCCCGCCCGGCTCTGGACCTGGTCTCGGCTTTGGTCAAGTTCTTGGTGCTCCTGGTGTAGAGCCTATTACGGAAATGCCTGCTGGGAGGTTCGCCTTGTGGCGAGTCGGGTAGGGAGATACGGCCATGTCCCTTTTGTTTGAGACCGAGCTGATGGATGGTGTTGCAGGCTGTCTCTCGGCCTTTTCCTGGCGATGCTGGACACGTCAATAGTAGCGACTTGCCTCTATTCTATCGCTGCCGAATTCCAGTCAAGGAAGTCCATCAACTGGGTGGCTTTGTCATACACACTCTCGTATCTCGGTTTTGCCGTCTTCTTCGCTCGCATCTCGGATCTTGTTGGTCGGAAAGCCGCGTTGATGTGCTCCTTCACCATTTTCATCGTCTTCTCCATGGTCTGCGGCTTCGCTAGGTCTTTGACCAAGCTGGTTGTCTTCCGAGCCTTTCAAGGAATTGGTGGCTCGGGCCTCTATAGTCTGGCCATCATCACCCTTCCTGAGTTGACACCGATGGAACAGAAGAAACACGTCGCTACCATCATTGGAATCGTGATCGCCTCCTCTGGTATCATGGGACCCTTGTTAGGCGGCCTGCTCAGCCAGTGGCCATCGTGGGAAGTGGTCTTCTGGATCAAGTATGTCCCACTTCTCACGACCGGACACACCTGCGTGGATCCTGTCTTGACCGACCGGCTAACATGTTCTTGTAGCGGCACTATTGGTACTGTCGCAGCGGTGGCCTTCTGGCTTGGATGGCCTGTTCATATCCCAGACATCAAACGCCGTACTTGGACGGAAGTGGACCCCATCAGCCCGTTGCTCCTCATAGCGGGTTCGGTCCTGATCGTCTTTTCCATTCAGTCTGCGGGGTTGGATTCCAGTTCCGCTCCATGGAGGGCGAGAATCTTCTGGGCGCCCCTCGCATGTGGTGCGTTGAGCATGTGTTTGCTTGTCGTCTGGGAGTGGGGGCTGCGCCAGACTAACAGAGGTAGAAGGCTGGCAACGGCAATACCTTTGGAGTTAGTCCGCAACCGAGTCTATTGCTTTGCAGTGGTGCACTCCTTGTTGCTGGGGTTTGCCTACATGCTATGCATCTACATATTCCCTCTCCGTTTTCAGGTCGTGTACCACAGATCGTCGTGGCAAGCTGGAGCGATGCTTATACCAATGCTCATTGCAGCTGCGCTTGGTAGTGTCGCCTCCGGTGCACTCAACCACAACAGACACAACCGACTCGCCGAAACGCTGATGGCCGCCTCGCTGTTCATGCTCATCGGCTGCGCTCTGGAGATGACGGCTGAACCTGTTGAAGGTCTCGAGCCCAAGGTATTGGGGTCTCTGACTCTGATTGGCCTCGGCTTTGGTATGACGGCTTCTGGTACAACCATGCTGTGCGCAGCCGAGACTTCGCTGCACGAGCACGGTACGTGGTTCTGGTTGATTTTTCGAGGCGAGGAGAGTGCTGACGCTACGTGACATAACAGCTACCGCACAAGCTATCAACGCCCAATTTCGAATCCTGGGCGGAAGTATTGGAATAGCGGTATCGACGGCCATCCAAGCAAGCTATAGCCACACCAAACTCGCCGGTATCTTGACTCCCGAGCAACTGGCCGACCTCGCGGGTACAGCAGCTACCATGTCTGCGACCGAATACGAAGCTGTCCGCGTTGCCTACACAGGTGGTCTCAAGTCCATGATGGGGGTCTGTTGCGCCGTCCTTGGGGTCGCTTTTGTCCTCACTATTGGCACCTACAGCCGGGACCGGTTGGACATTCCGACAACAATGAATCAGCGCAACCTCGAGGAAGAACAACGACTCGCAGAAGAACGACAGTAGGAACTGTCGCCATAGAATCAGCGTCCGTGATCTCGTGTCGGAAGTGCGAAGAGAAGGAAGTCTTGTTGGCCAGTGACGGCTTGAGACCTTGATGCCCTCGCCGCTGGTATCAAGGCCTTGTTTATGTGGTTGAACGTTATTCCTTTTCGGTCATTGCATACTGAGGCGTCACGGAAGGTCTTGTTGAGGTATTAGCGTTGTGGTTACTGGGGCATCTTGTCGTCGGCATCTTGTCTTGCTTGGTCATTTGCAACCGGGTGAAAGGGGGCACCGGCGTGTAATTTGCATCCAGAAAGGACGAGCGCAGAACACACTGTGTTTTATCAGCGAACATAGGATATGCAGTATGCTGAAGATAGCTTATAGTGCTTAGGCACCAGGAACAGCTCCACCGTTTGTTTGGCGCCTTTATACACATGATCTGTGTCAATTCCATGCTGTCACCGATATTGGCTGATGAAGCCGAGAGCCGAAGGGGAGGAGAAAGCCGCTGCCCCTGCGGCCTGTGTGTGGGGTATGCTGCTTGCTTGTGCGGGGCAGTCTCCGATGGTATCATCGACGACGCTCCGAACCCAGGGCCGATGGAAGATAAGCTCAAATAGTTCGGGCTCGAAGGTTGGTTCTTGTCGTCGATATATAACTCTTTCCCTCTATAGTGTTCTGTTTTCCATCCATATGTTGTCCGGAGCAAAAGCCGCAGCACATATTATTGCCCAGCTCGTGTCACCTAAACAGCCCCTTTCACGTGCTATCCCACGCTTATCTTCACATCCCTTCTCCCGGTTTAACCTGAACCTTGTCAAGAGAGCCATGTCAGCCTCAGCAGCAGCCAAGCGCCTCGAGGGCAAGACAATTGTCATCACCGGTGCCTCATCTGGCATCGGCAAAAGCTGTGCTTTCGAGTTCGCCCGTACCTCCCCCAAGAATCTGAAACTCATCCTCACTGCTCGCCGCATCGACACCCTCAAGGAAGTCGCCGCTGAGATTCAGAAGGAGGTCGGGGATGGCGTCAAGGTTCTCCCTGTTCAGCTCGACGTCAGCAAGCCCGAGGAGGTGAGACAGTTTGTCCCCAAGCTGCCAGAGGAATTCCGGGATATCCATGTCTTGGTTAACAATGCGTATGTGTCGCCCCTTTCCATAATCAGGCGAGATCCAGGTTCATCGACTGATGAGGATCCAAAAACAGTGGTCTGGTGAAAGGCCTTGCTCGCGCGCCTGAGATCGCAGAGGAGGACATGAACACCATGTTCAACACTAACGTCACGGGCCTCATCAACATGACCCAAGCCATCCTCCCCATCTTCAAATCCCGGAGAAAGGAAGAGGGTGGTGCCGGAGATGTCATCAATGTCGGATCCATCGCCGGAAGGGAACCGTATGCAGGGGGCTCCATCTACTGCGCTACCAAGGCGGCGGTGCGCAGTTTCAGTGATTCGCTGCGGAAGGAGACGGTCGATTCGAGGATTCGCGTCATTGAGATTGATCCCGGCCAGGTGGAGACGGAGTTCAGCGTCGTCAGGTTCTACGGTGATGCGGAGAAGGCGAAGAAGGTGTATGAGGGCGTGGAACCCTTGACGCCTGATGATATTGCCGAGGTGGTGGTCTTTGCGGCCAGTAGGAGGGAGAACGTCGTTATTGCTGATACGCTGGTCTTCCCCAGTCACCAGGTGAGTCTACTGCCTACTTCCTTCTGACGAACGATGGAAGACTTCGATTGCTAACGATAGAACAGGCTGGTGCTGGTGTTATGTACAGGAAGCCCACGTGAACCTGGTTTAGGGGTAAAGCTTGCCGTATAGAAATGGCCAACTTTTCTTGAGGTTAGAGTTTTAGAAGACGACGCCTAGAAGTACATAGATAGAGGAAAAGTGCACTGTCAGAAGTGCTGTGGCCGATGCTTAGTCGTTATCACAACGAGCACAAAAAGGTGAACTGGACAAAGGTCTATGCAGGGCTCGAACCTGCGACTCGGGAAGATTTCTAGTTGACGATGAAGGTCGTTTCAAAATCCCATGTGCTAACCACTACACTAATAGACCAATTCGGACAGTTGTGCCGACTGCGGCTACCGGGATTGCTTGTGTAGCAGCGAGTCATGACCCGAGCATGGCTGACAATCCACTCTTGGGCGGTACCAATCGCAGCCACTAACACCACCCAATATCCCGTCGCGATAGGAACGGTATGCCGAAGATCGGGCCTTCATGGTACATTTGACTTAAAGAGCTGGGGGTTCGAGGTGACGTGCTCGTTTGATGAGATCAACTTGGCAAGAGAGGTAGCTCTGGTGGGACACTGCCGAGACCGTCAACAGACGCTTGATAACGTTGCCTTGGGCTGCTTACAGCCAACTTGCCATCAAGCTAAGATTGCCGCTATGTTGGCTAGGCTGAAGCGTGTGTACTGATGCCAGTTATACGGCCGAAAACAATGATATGGTGGCGCCGCGAAGGGCGGAAGTCACAGATCCCGGCAGGGACCCATCAGTTCTACATGGCCTTTGTTAAGCCCAGTTAGTTGACCACGTTCCAATTCTGTGTCCCGATATGCCGACTAAATCATCATTCGCTACCTAGACAGTCGAACATGTTCCTCGACTGAGGTGATGGCCGAGCAGCGGTGGCCTGGCTGGTGTCTTTAGCCCCCCTTTTCCTCTTATTCTTGCGACTCTTCTGCTTGGGGTTGATTATTGAGTCAATCCTGTTTGTGACCTCAGCACTGAGGTCTAGACCAGCAACCAGCTCCTTGAGGTTGACACCGAGCCTGATTCGAGGATATAGTTCCGCGAAAGTCGCAAATGAGGGAAACTTAGCAAGAGCCGGGAAATCAGAAAGCAGCTTCCTGAGCTTCTTCACCGACTCAGGTAATGCTTCATGGCGGACGATGAAGTCGCAAATCTGCTGTATCATGCGTACTGAGTAGTACAGGCCTTGGGCTTGTGCAAACAAGTGTACGAAATCCCAGTTCGTGACGCACAGAGACGCGTTTGCCACATGCTGTAGTTGCTCAAGGCTAAGCACGCTGCCTTTTCCGGTGTCGTGAGAGACAACAATATCCTGCAGAGTAGCCAGTGCGATCCATTGCAACTCCGGCTCCGCGACACAGGCCTGAACATGAGCAATACGTTCGTTGAGTTCCGTGCAAGCTTTCTCCAGAGCTGTTCCGGAAACAATATGAACTTGAGTGCCATTTGAGGTAGGCTGCTGTATTCTGCGGTACTCGGCCACTGTATGGACTGTCCTGCTTCCTCTGAGCTGCAAAAGTCCGTAGGCCACTGCTCTCACCGGCGTACTGATCTCCCAAGCACTGGTGCGTGACGGTGAGTCCACAAGAACTGGAAGATACATGGGTACCTCCAATTCATGTTGATCAGGGGCTCCAGAAGCCCAGGATGGCACATCTCGCGGAGCGGCGGAGAGTATCTCCAGTACCAGCTCAGAGATGCGCGGGTCGAGCCCATCAAAGGGCCCGTATATTATACCACTGGCATCCGCGGTCTCGGGAGTCAGATATTGTTCGATAAACCTCGAATATTCCTGGTTCAATATTGCTCGACGCATGCCATCTTTTGATTTTTGAATGGCCTGACTCACAGTTAAGTGGGAGTCCATGCTTATCTCAAAGGCCAGGGAGATTATGCCCTTCTCCTGTGGCAGCGAGAGCCTTCCACAAGCCTTCCACATGGAGTACTCCGCAATCATAACTCCAGACTTACCACCGACAACCTTGAATTCGATGTCGTTGTAAAACGTCACACTACCCTCGGGCCCGAGGTCATGGACAAGGAGGTCGGTATCAGAAGTGATTACAACTCCTCCACCAGCAGATTGAACATGCCTGGCGCAAAATGAATCTGCCTCACCAGGAACGAGCTTGATGACGCCTCCGTACTTCTCTGACCCACGAAGAGCCTCCAGAACAGCGGGAACGAGGAATGGCGGAACAGGTGCCTTCCTGGACCGAGAAGCGGCCGACACTGCCGGCCTTTTGCTTCTGGAAGCAGCCGCAGGAATACCGGAAGGATAGAGTGAGAAGTAACTTCGCAGTCCTTGAGACAGATCTACGAGTCTGCGTTTGCGCTCTGCTTCCTTGGACGCCGGCAAGTACCCATCAAAATATATGGCTTCCCTGAGTATCGGTGTCAGCAGAGGAACCGATCATGTAAGGATATATTCAAGATTTACAGGACGGCACCCGAACCAGTGAGGTGATCAAGCCAATTTATGGCGGCTCGACCGAGCACGGCATATGAAGGTTGGTCAAAGAGGCTCCCACTTGGAGCCTTGGTTTGGCATTGATTGAAGATATGGTATGCTAGTCCTGGCCCATCAATCACCACCCTCCGATCGCCAAGGTCATTCCGCTCCGCATACGGCTCCAGCAGTTGTCTTAACCGAGGTATTCCCATTTTGATGTTGGCTGGTGATGATGGTTGGTATCTCCCACATGCACGGCCCTTGTATAGGTGGTGCGGGAGACTCGGAGTCTTTTGAGACCTGCGAAGTGTGTATGGAAGTAGTTCTTGGTCATCCAAAGCACCACAAGGCACTAAGTCTAGAGACTGGAAGAGACCATGATTGCCTCCATGGCCACCACTTAATCTGCCGCAGAATACCTTTTTTTTTTTTACGAAAAAAAAAAGAATACTGAACGGCTGTAACCACCCGACACAATTGTGAAGCTCCACTGCACATGGGAGACCCACTTTGAACACCTCCACAACCTGAACTTATCCCGGAATAATAAAACGTCAGTGCTACCTTCTTCCGATCCAGCAAAACTTTTCTTCAGAGCCGTCCTTCGAGATGCGCAACACTCTCATCTTTACGGGCAATTCTTGCCCAGGACTTACATCCAAGATATGTGAGAACTTGGGCATGACGCCGGCTGATGCCGAGCTCACCCAATTCTCGAATGTCAGTCTCCCTGCCTAGGCCATTCGAGCTTATCTTTCGTGTTTCGACAAAGCAGAATTTTGGACGGTTCATTGACCTCTGAATAACCAATTGCAGGGCGAGACGAGTGTCCGAATCCTCACGAGCGTCCGTGAGAAGGATGTCTTCATCGTGCAGTCGGGCAGCCCCAAGATCAACGACACCATTATGGAGCTGTTGATCATGATCTCAGCTTGCAATGGAGGATCGGCCAACAAGATCACGGGTACTGTCTTGACCCAGCAGCATGTTACCTGACGAGAAACCCGAGGTTAACAGAGCTTGCAGCTGTCCTCCCATACTTTCCCTACAGCCGGCAGTCCAAGAAGAAGTCGCACCGCGGTGCTATAACGGCTAGGATGCTTGCCAACCTCCTCCATGTTGCAGGCGTTAAGCACGTCATCACGGTCGACTTACATGCATCCCAGATGCAGGGCTTCTTCAAGTGTCCGGTGGACAACCTCCACGCCGAACCTCTGATTGCCAGGTGGATCCGACACAACGTTCCGAACTGGAAGGAGGCCGTCGTGGTCTCCAAGAATGCTGGTGGCACGAAGCGAGTAACATCGCTTGCTGATGCCCTGAAACTAAACTTTGGCATGGTCACGACGGACAAGAAGAGAGGCGCGAACATGTCTGCAAGCATGATCATGAACGGGCTGGATGACGTCGAACCTCAGACACTGCTCGACGGTACCGCCCCTAAGAGCGAGCCTGCAGACTCCAATGGTGGGGCTGAATCGAACAAGACTCGCAAGACAGTGGTGGCAGATGCTCAAGGCTCACCAAAACGGCTAAGTGGTCCGTCGTTGCGAACCGCCGTCCTTCCTCCTCGGTCCCCATTCGTGCGACCACGTACTGCAACATCACAGACCTCGGCCACTGATGGGTTGGACGGAGAGACTGAGACGGATGACTTTGAGTACAATGACTCGAGGGCTCAGGAAGTCACACATGGTCGGCTGGTGCATGGTCACATCGTCCCCGACGACTTCCCTTCGCCGGCCATGTCCGCGGCTGACGCAAGTACGGTTGCCGAGGAGGACCCCATGGCTATGTCGCATGCTTCTTCGTTCTTTACACAAGACCGTCATGCTCTTGGTGGTTCTGGCCAGGACAATGATAACTCGGACGACGACGAGGAGATCATCACGAACTCGAAGGATGAGCACATGATCACGCTGGTCGGCGACGTTAAGGACCGCACCGTTCTCATTGTGGACGACATGATTGACAAACCAGGGTCGTGGATTGCTGCCGCCGAGGCCGTCGTCAAGCGAGGACGGGCAAAGAAGGTCTACTGCATTGCGACCCATGGTATCTTTGGTGGAGACTGCCTGGAGCAGATGCAGGCCTGCGACTGCATCGACACCATCGTGGTCACCAACAGCTATCCGGTGCCCGAGGCCAAGGCGAGAGTGTCGAGCAAGCTGGTATTGCTAGATCTGTCCTTCTTGCTGGGCGAGGCCATACGGCGCAACCACTATGGCGAGTCCATCTCGCCGTTATTCCAACACATTGTGGATTAGAGATATCCTAGGCATCTTGAGAGGATGTATTGTTGTATGAGTTATGAAAACAGGTACGTGAGGCTATCCGGATTTTATCAGCAGGCGTCAGGCGAACGAGCACGGTCACCAGTGCTGGCATTCAATGGGGACGGGGTTTATCCATCAACGAGGTTCAAGGCTAGACCGGCATGATCAGTCATATTCATACCAAAATCAAATGGTTTTGCACTTACCCAGCCGTCTCGGTTGTCGCGATCAGATGCACGAGAGACAATATCTCTTGACTTGAGGCATGCCCTCTTTATATCCATTCCCAATGGAACCCAGCGATGCTGTCCACTTCGGGACAGCCGGAACTTTTGGTCCATCCCAGGATCTGTTCTGAACGGAGCGTTGGAAGAATATTTGTCCTTCTTGGGCAATTCGATTAAAGAAGCCCTGTTGTCCAGGTCCCTTCAATGGGATCACAACCTTCGTGTTAATGGGCTTCAGGGAAGAGAACAACTCCGGAACATTTTATTAGCCGTCTACGTACCGTTATACTACCCCGTGTTATCATATACTATCAATATTAAGCAATAAAACGTCCACACTATCTATCTACCCTTTGTCTCAACCTTACATTACATGCTCCGCTACTAGCTCAATCTTCTCCGTTTGTTTGGCGATGACGGCTCCCCGGACTCGTCAGAGTACGATGACAATTTACGTATGTGGCTGTTGCTTGCCTGAGCCTCATCCTCGTCGACGGTGTCCATTGGTGCTGGACCTGTGCGCTGCTCTGCTGGCGCGGTGTCCTCGCCATGCCCAGCGCCTCCGTGCCCTACGGCACCATCTTCGTGCATCTCTGCTTCGGGAACGGACTGTGTATTCTCGGTGGCCTCTGCTAAGGAACCGGTACGTAGCCTGGAAGAAGTCCTCGTCCCGGTACTTGCCTCCGTTCTGACCGAAGCCTTCCTGGTCGCGGGTTTCTTTGTTGCGGCCTTCTTCGTCGCAGGCATCCTTGCCGTAGTCTTCTTGGTCTTGGTCTGCTTCGCCTCAGTCGGTTCCGTGTCCGTCTTGTCCGTCTTTGTCTCTTCCTTGTCCTCCGTTTCGTCGTTGGCCGTGTCGGCAGCTTTCGTCTGGGCTTTGCCTCGCCCTCGAGCAGCCTTGCCGCCACGACCAGCAGTGCCTCCACCCCGTCCGGTCGCCGACTTGCCAGCTTTGGTAGTAGTGCCGCCACCATCCGCAGCAGCTCCTCCTCCACCTTGAGCTTGATCAGTGCTTGCATCAGGAAACCTGCAAACAAGATTCCTCTTCACGCATCTCTCACAGGGAAGCCCAACCGCTGTCACATAAGCACAACGGATTTTGGCTCTTTTACACTCTGCACAAGCCTTGTTTCGCGGTTTCGCAGCTGGAGCAGGTGGAGGAGCAGTGGCCGGCGGGGTGTCTGGCGCAGGCGGAGGATTCGGAGCACCTGGAGGATCCTGTGGGCTTGGTGGTCCCAGGAGACTCGCAGGCTCCGGAACGAGCTCAGAAACTGGAGGAGATTGACCTTCCGAATGGTTTCTGCAAGCCTCGTCAGGTTCTTGTTGCAGACGGAGAACTTGGTTCTGCAGGTCTGTGACTTGCTCTCGGAGGTTTGACACTTCTAAACCACTCCGAGTGAGCTCCTCACGCAGTACGTCCGCTTTTGTCTTGGCTTTGTCAAGAGCTCTCTTGCTTTTCTCCTCGAGGGCGCTCCTCGGAAGTGCCAATGTAGACTTCGCCTTCCTATACTTGTCTTTTAACCGGTCGAACTTGCGCTGCAGGTTCCCCCTCTTGATATCCAGGTCGTTCCTCTCTTTTCCCAATTTCAAGTGCTCTGCCCAATGTTCACATTTGTCGTCGTAGTCTTCCCCTCCTACTTCCCCTGCGTCATCCCAATCATCCTCGCCACTCCAATCCTCATCGTCCCCGCTGCTATCATCATCGTCTCCCCCTCCCCCTCCCCCTCCCCCTCCCGCTCCACTGCTGCTGTGACTATCATCCTTGGGAGGTGGCACCAAACCTACCGCCCAGTACGCAGCTGCAGGTTGAAACCCACGCTCAATGATAACCGGTGCTTTCTGTCCTCTGAGCTTGATGTCCGCAAACTCGCTCCTCCACGCATGGTTGACCCCGTCTGCCTTACCCAGTCTGTACGGCAGACCTTTAGTCGTCTCCCGTGTGATCCTCGGGAACTTGAACTCCCATGACAGAAACTCATTCGGCACCATCGGTCTGAAGTGATTCCCGTCGACATACATCATCGCGAGATGGCGCCCGTTATACGCGCCCCTCGTCCTGACCTCCATTACTGTGTTTTTGTCCTCCTCCTCCAGGCCCATGCTGTAGACGGTGATGTACGCCTCGTACAGGTCCGCCGTGACGTCCAGCATCTGCATCGGGACATAGACGCCGGGTAGTTTCAGCACCATCCATAGATTCGCGCAGAATGCGGGCAGGAGCTGGTCGCTGTCTTGGTGGTTGGCTGGATAACCGGCTCGGACATTGTACATCTTGTTGTTCAGCTTCGTGTATAGCTCGTAACGCGGGTGCTCCTTGTTCACCAATACCCGACCGAAGTGAGCGAGGTGGTCGGCCTTGACGCGAAGCCACTGCTCTGCATCTCCGTACAGCAACAAGGCGAGGGCGGTCCAGTAACAACACCCTCCACTGATGGAGTTGTGCAGATTCCTGTGTACTGCGAAGGTCACGTCTTCAACCATGGGGAAACCTCTGTACAACTGACACAGTCCTTGGTAGCTCTCAGGTTGAAGGTAGTTGCTATTGCTCGGCTTGTGCAATCCCCATCCTTCCCTGACCTCGGGCTTGTCTTGTCCGTCAGCTAAGAACAAAGCATCCTGGTCGTGTATGGAGTGGTAGAAGTCCCGGCGTGCAACCTCAAACTCCCCAGCAAAGTTGCCTAGTTCGCCTGGTTCGGTGGAGGTCCAGCCATAGTCCTTCCTGAACCGTTCGAGGTCAAAACGCATGTCATCCGGGACCCTAGGACCGGGCCACTTCCCTGCCGAAGGGTTGGTTTGGTCGTTATCTAAAACAAAATAACGCCATCGTAATAGGGCGGGTGTGTTGCTGGGTTTGAGGCTGTCGGTATACCACTGTGAATCGGGCATGCCCCTGTCGGAGTCCCCCGGGCTGTCCTGTCCATCGTCGTCGTCAATGAGTATCACAGTCTCAGGCGCTGTAGACGTTGCACGTTCTTCGTAGCCGGCGGGTGCCATTGACCTTTGAGGAAGATTGACGGTCGTAGCCGCCGTTGTCCTGTTCAAGAGAGGCCATTCCCGCTTAATGGTTTCCAGTTCCTGGTAGTAAAATCTTTTTCTCACGGAGCTCTCAAGCTCTGTATCTCGACCTGGAACGGCCTCGGTGTGTGCAACTGGGTTACCCTGCGGTATCATCCCTCCACCGTGCGGTATCATCCCTCTCTGACTTAGAGTGTCTCTTGCGGCCTCATCAGCCGCATTCCTAGGTTGGTACATGCTTTTGGAACAGGCCTAATGCTGCTTGTTGAAACGAAGGTAAGTGAAAACTTGCATAGACCAGCCAGCTGTAAGAAGAATGAAATGTGTCCTAGAACTTGAAGCCGGACCGAAGTCGTGCACCCGGCCGGGCTCTTGCCCGGTTTTTGAAGCCGGAGAGTGAGGTCAAACTTGGGTTCATCATCAGACAGACGCCGGAGTGCTACAAAGGGGATGCCTCCTTATGAAAGTCGTCCTAGAGGAAGCACAAAGGGCTTTTGAGGAAAGGCTCTGGAGGGCTATGCTACCGGAAGTACTTGGTTGTTGGTGAAAGAGGCCCTTTGTTACCACTTAGTCCATCTGGGCATTCTCTTCTTTGGCACGTTACTATAATTGTGGAAGCCGACAATGCTACCTTGAAAGACAGAGTAGCATACTCACAATGACCTAGGATAGATGAGGGCGTGTAGTTCACATGAGATGCCTTCTTGTTGCCATGAGGGTCGTATGCACAACCAGAATATACTAATCTCGACGGAGCCGCCGCTCTCGCCTCACCAAGCTCACAGCTCGACAGCCAGCTCCCCGTACAAAAACAACGCTTCTTCAGTCATATCGACGTATTGCTAGACAGTATTGATACAAGCCCCTCTTCGCGATGGACATCTAACGGATACCTAACCCGTTGATCTATGACCTTTGTTTTGGCCGTGAATCTCGTCCAAAAGCTGTACAAACCGTCCCCTGGAGCGCTGTTCCTCCGCGACAGCAGCATCCAAGAGTAAATCCTCCAGCGGTTCGTCCTTTCCAGCGGCTTGAATGATGCGCCAAGCACGCCGGAACTCGTCGCGTATCGCCACGATTCCGTTGTGCGTGACCGTTCGCGCAACGTTGTGATCCAGTTCGAAGGGATCCTCGATGGCAAGGAGGTAGCGATGACGGACCTCTTTCACCTCTGAGGTTGTGGGTGTGTCTGCAAGCGGTCCGGAAGCGGGAGTAGTTGCCGCTTGGGCCTGCAATGCCGGATCAGTCGACCCAGCGGTTGATGAGCCAGGCGGCGCTGCTATAACCTTGATCTCGGTAATAGTCTTCGCATTCGTCCAGCCCTTCTGCTCCTTGGTCAATATACCACCCGGTGTCCGTAGACTAATGACATCTCGACCGTAGTGGAAGCCACGGCCTTTGACCATGCTCATGAAGCCACTTTGGGCATAGTATTCGAAGAAGCCACGAAGCAGCTGGCCCAGCGAATCGCTATTGCCATTCAAAACATTCTCGGAAGCAAGCCGGGAAATCTCTTTCTCGTCCTTCCAGAATCGAACATTGGCACCCTTGCAAAAGGACTGCGTGTTGACGCCGTCCTCGCCTTTGAACCGAGGATCCGGAGGAGGAGCCAACTGTTGCAGGTTGGGACACACAAAAGGCTGGGCAACATTGACAAGATAATGTAGCATCATGAGAACATAACCGTAGCTGTTGAGGGTACCACGGTAAGGGGTATTGATGTCCCGGACCTTTGCCCAATGCTTGACAAAGAGCACCAGAGGCCGCACACGAGGATCGGTAAGCGAGTAGCAGCGCAGCAAAGCCGTATTGTGTAGTGCGAGGTGTGCTGAAAAGTTGATGTCGCATTGTACTCCCGCACCTTCCTTTGGAAACTCCAATCTGTCATGGTAGGGATCCCGCGGTTTGTTCTCCGTCAACTCGCCCGGATCACGCAGGCGCAGAAGCACAGGCATAACAGCTTGTGCCAAATGGGCGTCCATAGGAACGATGAAGTCGAACCACTCACCAGGGCCGCGGGAAACATTGACCATGGGACGTCGCAACCAGTCAATGTAGTATCTGACGGCTGCTTGCTCATTGTCGTTGAAGTAACCCTTGGAAAGAGCTTTCTCAAAGTCGCAAGCCAACTGCAAGCTCTTGTGCCTCCGTCCAACGGCTCGCAGTGTCCGTGCGCCTGAAGTCTCTAGGAACTCTTCCATGACCTCACGAACGTCTCTGCTGCGGATGCCGGCTACATAACGCCGCAGCATCCGAGACAGAACTAGATTTGCTGCATCAGGTTCGTCATTGCCTCCCAGCCTCAGCATAATGTTATTTGCCCTGTTGTAATAGTCGAACGTTGATTCATACTGGTGCTGCTGGAGGACACTGAGCTGCAGGGAAGGAATGTTCTGCAATCGAAGGAAAGCCGCATAGAGATCCTTTTGGTACTGCAACGGATCTCCTCCAGAAGTGGGCTGGTTCTGGATGTTAAGCCAGGCAAGGTAGGCGGCTTGTGACTCTTTCTGCATGGCCTCATCGGGGTCAGGCATTGGCTGTGTGGCGAAGGACATAGCCATCAATTCCCCTTCCACCTGTGTAAAAACGCTCGAGAGAGTGCGACGTTCGGAGGGTTTCCGCAGTTCATCGGACAACGACTGGTAGCCGCGCAGTCTGACCTTCAGTTGCTCGTCAGAGAGACCGTTAATGAAAGACTGTATGACATCGTCCAAGATCGTATGCTCCTCGGGCGTCAAATTGCCATGGTTTGTAGGCGTTATATCGCGACCACCTAACTTCCGCAACAGCTTGTACGTCTGACCAATGTAATTCTGGAGACTCTTCTTGCCCTGTCTGTGAGCTTTCAGCCTCTCTTCATACGACTTTTCATCCTGGAGCGCTTCAGGAATGTCCTGGTTCTCCTGGTGATCATGGTCTGGCGATACTGCTTGTGTGTGGCCCTGGTCGTCATTAGATAGCTCATCTTGTGGCTCGTCATCACCCTGGTGCCCATCCACTTCAGTAAGGCCGCTTTCCCACTTGACCCGCTCGGCTATCAAACCCGCCCTCAAGTTCTCGGGCGGATTCTGGCAGACTTTGATGATAGGTACCCTCGTCCGTGTCAACAGGCGCGCTCCCACGCCAACTTCAAGGAAGGCTCTTTCCACAAGCCTCGGAATTGGTGAGCCGGGTGCGTCGGGTTGGATGGGAGAGAATGGTGAGACAAGGGCAAGATCCATATCGGAAGCCTTGGTTGCAAAGCCACTGGCAAGACTTCCGAAACACTTCAGCTCAACAGTCTGCGCAGGAAAGTCGAGAAGTCCATGCTGCTCAACTTCGTATCTGTATACGACTTCTCGGCAGAGTTCCTCCAAACTTCGTCGAAATCTCTCTTTCTCGAGCAGGATACTGTTGTCGATCTCTGCATCTGCACGGATCATCACGCAAAGCTTGTCGAGCATCCCAACTTGAGCCTCAAGATTCTCCGGTGGAACATTAAACCGTTGGTGCTGCTGCGGCCGGGCTGTGTTGTAGGGTGGGCGTTGATAGTGTTGCTGGTTGTAAACCATTTGATCGCGCTTGCTGTTGAACCCTCGCCAATGATCTCCCGGGGGAGGATTTCCAACGGCTGCTGATCCGGGCGCCGATGTGCTTTGCTGGGGGGGGCGGAAAGCACTTCCACCTCTGCCTCTGCCTCTAAGCCCTCCAGGTCCTCCTCGTTGATGACGGGGAGGACCCACGGAGCCAGGGCCATGTTGCGATCGGGCAGGGATAGCGGGCTCAGCACGTGTGTCGACCGGGATCGAAAGTTGCGCAGCCATCTCCCGACGTTGTGCCTGATTAGGGCGCTTCCTGGTGGGCTTGGGAGAGGGATGTGGTATCTGGGCTGGCTGTGCATCAGGAGATGTGTTCGTTGTGGCCTGTAATGGCGATTTGCTAGCACCAGTTCCCCCGGCAAGCGGACGTTCAGAGCTGCTCAATATGAGGCCCCTCAGACGGTCCTCAAGTCCAACTCCAGCTTCCATCGTAACTGAGAAAGTCGCTTCTAAGAAGATCTCTGGTTTTTAATAGGCGCCAGTATTGCAACACAGGGTTTTGGCGTACTAAGTGCCGAGACTGAGTGAATGAGTCGAGCGTACCTCGCAACCACGAAAAGTTGGTGAGCGGCTGGCAACAGTTAGGTTACCTTGGGTTTTGTTGGGTAAAATTGTTGTAGAATCAAGGATTTTTTCAGTTAGCCATCATAGCCAATCCATATTCGAATCTGAGTCTCAAGCACAATCAGGCAGGTGAATGTTTGCCGAATTGAGTGAAAGGCCTCTGATGATGAAGGTATGTGGTTCAGGTGTTACTAGAGGGGTGTAGATATCTGAATAGCTTATGTAAGCAATTAAAGTACTAAAGCTTGCTTCAACAGTCGTTAGGGTACCTCGGTACCTCAATCCGCTCGATTAAGAAGACCTATACTTGTGTACTTTCAACAATGCGACAGCACATGTACATAATTGCACACCCATTACAGCAGTGAATAAGAGTACAACCTATATTACATTGCCTCTGAGAAGATCGAGAAAGGAATCTTGCCTTATCTGAAAGGATCTCTCTGTCATCAAAGTTGTCGACCCTCCTCTCAAAGTGGCCCACAAGTTTCCCGCTTAACTAGGGGTACCTATTCTTTGTGTTCTCCTTGTCCCTTGAAAGTGACGTCGCTTTGTGCAGAGGCTCAAAGTGGGGACGACTTGTGTCAGCCTGCCGCGATACTGCAGGTAATAAGCTTTGCTTTATCCATCCCTCACTCTCATCAAGCGGACATTCGAACCTCGCCATCTCTCTTTGGATGTCCCTTACCGTTCATCTTCAGCCTTGTTCACCATAACAATACCTGTTACTGCTTTTACAAGGGAATTGAAAAGCATCATACGTCTTCGAGCCGCATTCACGAAGCCTGACCAGAGCCGCAAGACACCAATCTTGACCCTTGCTGTCTTTGGCCTTTTCCAGGTCCTCACTGGCGGTCAGGCCTTCCTGACGCGCTTTAATTAGGTGGCTCTATAGCTAGGGATCAAGCCATCTACGAGTTCAACCTCATATCTCTGTGTTCCGACGAAAAATCGCCCGCCATGAACAACAAAAGCAACAACCACTCCACTCTGGGTTCGAACCCCGGTTTGCATCCGGCCTCACACCCGCCCTTGCCCCATGGCGGACGACGTGACCCTCCACCTCCTGGCGCAGCTCCACGTCAACTGGTAGCTCCTGGAGCTGCCCGTCCGCCGCGCCGTATCGTCCAAGCCAAGGTCAACCCTCTAGTTGCCCGGAAGCGCCAAACTGGGCCACCCAAGCAAACAGCATTCCGTCCACGGCCGAACGCCTTGATCCTAGGACATACAAAGGACGTCGAGGACTCGCTCGGACGAGATCTGGCCAAAGTCAAGGAGTTTCAGGCAAAGCGCGAAGCCAATGGAGGATGGTCCGAGGCTCGGGTTGCGACAGAGTTTCCGCTAGTCACCACGAAGCGCGAACTACAAGAAATCATGCGCTACCACATCATGCGCTTCAATCGCTCCAAAGAGGACACCCCCGTGGACCCTACCGATCAGGACCAGTTTCCGCGCCCGGTAACGCTTCATCGTCGCGACCCTCGAACCGTCCCGGCCCATGGCCACGGTGCCCAGGATGAAGATGATCAGCCGCCGTCCATTGACGCGGCCGAGGCAGAGCGAATAGCTAAGGAGAAGGCTGATAGAGAGGCTCAACGTGCACTTGACCTGGCACAAATTGCCCCTGTCCTCAAACCAAATGAGCCCAAGGCGGCCAAGCAAGACAAGAAGGGCAAGGGATTATCTGTCTACTACCCTAGGCATACCGAAGAGGCCAAGAAGGCGTCGGGCATTCGCTATGAGGAGACTCTTCCATGGCACCTAGAAGATGCGGATGGCAAGAACGTCTGGGTTGGCTCTTACATCGCCGCACTTTCGGAGGTGCACGTTGCTTTGGTCATCCACAACAGCGGCTTTCGCATGATTCCTCTGGAGCGATACTACAGATTCAACCACAAGCATACATTCCAGCAAATGTCGTTAGAACAAGCTGAAAAGGCCATGGGTAAATTGGCCGGGGACGTTCCACGATGGGTCATGGCGGACAAGCTAAAGGAGGAGCAGGAGGCTGCGAAACGGGACACGGCATACTATCTAAGAGGAGGCGCCAGGGTTAAGGTGGAGAGCCAAATCTCGCGCGCCCTGCCCAAGTCTGAGAGGATGGACGACAATGAGATTGATATGGAAGGGGACGAATTTCAAGATGATGATGAGAACCCAGGCTTTGAGGCCGATGATGAAGACTCACGGGAACAGAAGGAACGTGTCCGCCGTGATCATCTGAAGTCAAATATCGGAATTTTCGGCGATGTCAAGGAGGAGGACGTTGACAAAGAGGAAGAGAAAGAAAAGATTGAGGAGTTGCGGAACAAACTGTATGGCAAGAAGATGCGGAAAGTCCTGGTCAAGAAGGATGACGCCAAAGAATACGAGACGGACGACTCTGACTCCGATAACCCCTTCTACGTGCCATCCGATAGTGACGATAGCGACGAGGATCAAGACAAGGAGAAGGAGAAAGGCAAGGAAGGCGAAGATAAGAAGGCTGATGACGCTAAGAAGGCGGCGGAGCAGAAGGACAAGTCTGCTCCGAGTGCTGCAAGTGGCAAGCCTACAACGACACCAGCCGGCAAAGGAAAAGCGCCTGACGCTACCAAGAAGGTCAAGAACCTCAAGCGTCCTGCATCGCCGAATCCCTCCGAGTCCAGCGGCAACGAGTCGTCAAGAGTGGCCAAGAAAATCAAGAAGAACTTGGCTGGCGCATCAAGCAACGCGAGCCGCTCCGGAACGCCTTTGCCGGGACGGAGATTGGGGGGTGATGCAGCCAGTGACGGAGAGGCCACAGCTGGCGAGGGTTCTGATGGCGGACTGAAACTGAAAAAGAAGATCACGCTGAAAACCGCCACGGGACCCAAGGGTACTCCTGTTGGCTCCAGAGCGGGCAGCCCAGCTCCTCCCGCTCCTGGTGGTCAGTCACATCCCCAGCTAGTGCTACTTTCACCTCATACTAATGCATCTCTTGGTATAGGCAGCCAGAGTGTATCACCGTCCAAGGCCCCTGCGGCAGCCGCAGCCGGTGCGCCTACTACAGGACCCATTACCGCCGACCTGGTGATATCTATCGCTAAGGAATTCCCAGAGGGAGTCAAAGCCAGCATCCTGATGAAGAGATACAGCGCCTACATCGGTGATAAGCCTGGTCAGATCACCAAAGATGCCTGGATCAAACTGATCAAGTCTTACATGTACTACAAGCCTGGACCAGATAAGCTCTTGATTATGCGGCCTGGTAAGGACAAGCCAGCAGCAGCGTAGCTGACCTGAATGGATGGGTGAGGTCAAAAAGCACATGTGTTCTGAACCACATTTGGGTTTTAATTTTAGCATCGGTTATAGGGCGTTGGACTGCATTCTGATTGCGCACCGCTACGAAGGACTCATGGGACGTTAGAGACCGGCCACTTGGCCGGCTGGTATGCTAAAGAATAGTCGAGCGCGTTGTCCACAATCAGCAGTGGACGCGAACCCAAGTCGTGTGTAGCCGGAAAGCTTCAGTCTACTGGCTTGTAAATACATACGTACCTACCTTGATAGTTACATCACGAAGATGCCATAGATTTGACTATACTCTCCATAAAGCTTGCTCCACATAGCGGGACATACTCAACAGAATGCTGGTAGCTGAGCCGATGCCGACGCGTAATCTGTATCGATAGCCCTTAGTATAAAGGTCAAAGGCAAGAGAGTGACCAGTCGTTACCAAGATCGGAATGATGATCTCGATGCTAGCCACTGTCCAAAGGAAGTCCTAAGTGGACGGCACGAAAGACACACTCTAACCACTGAGCCGAAGCGGGTTCCCCATCTCTTGTTCATTTGGGGTCCGGTGACCGGAGTCTGCCTGAAGTGTTCGAATGGGGAGAGTCCCTTGATGGGTTGTAGATGTTACAACTACATGCAAGTAAAGCAGTAGCATGTAGCTCTACTCGTCCATCTGCCAGGAGTATTCCAGCCCCTTGTTCCTCTCCCTCCTGTTGAGGGCCTTGAACCTCTCTGCCTCGAACCCATTACTCCTATCCACGCCATCCCACCTGTACCCCGGCCATATGCCGTAACGGTTCGGCGGCGCTGCACCCTTGTACACCGGTCTCCTGCTCTTCGCTCCTCCTCCCCCTTTCTTCCCTCCCGACGCCCTTGCCCCTCGATCATCCTCCGCCAAGAACTGCGCCATGGGATCATTCCACCTAGTCTGCGCCTTCAGATCCGCGTTTAGCTCCTCGTCATCCTTACTCCTCGCAACCGTCATCAATTTCGCATCCTCCAGTTGTTCTCTTTTCCTCCTCGCCTCTTCCAGCTGCACATCACCCTTCAACTGCCTCAACCTCTCCGCCTCCTTCTCCTCCGCCGACGCCGCCGCTCGCCGTGCCTCAGCCCGACGCATGGAGGCATCGACTCTCCTACCCGTGGCGTCACGATAGATAACCTCATCCTCCTCCCCCCCGCCTTTCTTCTTTTTCTTCCTCCTTTCCCGTTCCATCTCCTCCAGCTCTGCAATCTCCTGCGCTCTTCGTTTCGCTATCTGAGCCGTTAAGACGGCAGCAGACTGTAGTCCCGCTATTGTCCCGTCCGCCATCCTCCTGTCCCCCTCATTCTCCGCCACAACCGTGGGGCCTTCTTCCGCATCCCGTCCGGCGGCTTCCGTCTCCTTCGCTGCGGACGCGAGGACGGCGTCGGCCGTGTCGCCACTGTCGTCTTTTGAGGCAACAATGGTCTTCCACCCGGACTTCTTCGCCCGCCGGAACTCGGCTGAGGTTCCGGCTACCGTTGTTGGGAGATCGCCTTCGTCATCTGAATTTGTTGTGGTCTTGCCCCAGCCTGAGTCGTCTTCATCGGCTATTATGAGACCGGTGTCGGTGGACTTGGTGGTCTTGCGCTTGCGCTTTTTGGAGGGTTTGGATTCGGCGACTAGGTAGTGTTGTGCTAGGTAGGAATTTAGGTCGGGCATGGTTGTGGTGGATGTGGTTCGCTTTGCTGTGGACTTTTTGGTCGCTTTTGCAAAAAGAACAGTACAGTGTATCAGTTCGGAACTAGGTGAATCGGGGTAGCCCAGATACTGGGGCCTGAAACTGGATAATAGTTGTTCGTCTTGACCGGGACGTGTTGCGACCGGCTCATTTGATGTGAAGATGCTCGAATGGCTGCAACGGCGCTTCCCAAAAATGGGCAAGGGTCTTGAGTGACCCACACCTGAGTAGCACATGCAGTGCTAGCGCAAGTGACATCACGGCCTCTCAAAACGGCCTACCCTACAAGCCTGTAGGTAAACATACACTCTATGATCTTCATGAATGCCAGTGACTCGAAGGGGAATGTTCTTTCAAAGTTGCAAAGCATCGTAGTGTTGACATTAATGAGTGCAGCTGTTCTCTAAGCTATGTAATAGGCATAACTGACCACCGCGTGCTAATATCACAACAACGGTAACTGAATCTGCTTCAATTCCCCTCACAGTACGTGGCGCCGAATAGGAAAGTCAGGGACAGTCGAGTAAGTGATTGCCTTGGATACTAGAAGCTAAAGTCACGGCCGATACTGCCCAAGTATATACTTCCAAACTCACTCTCCATGTGCACAAGCACGGGAGATCGCCATGAGGAGTTCAGCACGAGGTTTTGTCAATAGGAATATGGATGGACCATTGCCGATCATCAACCCTGGATACGCATTCTGATGGGTACAAGATATTGTTATTGAAACCAATCCAAACACATGGATAGGCGAAGACGATGAGTCTTCTCGTCTAAATACAGACCTGGGTTAACGCCAATGTGTGTCATACACCGTAACGACTTGCAGCCGTACCAGAACCAATGGAGCTAACGCTTCAAAGCAAACACACAAGCGCACCTTTGCGCCTTGAAGCCGTAACCTAACCTAAAACAGCAGTCATTACAGCCATGCCACTGAAACCAGGGTGATCAAGTCTCATCCATTAGAAAACACAAGCGAAACACGAATGGAGGGGGACTAAACAAGCTCAAAGTCGTCATCCTCGACAGGCTGATCCTTCGAAGCCAGGTCAGAACCCGACTTCCGCAGAATGCTCCGGGCCTTGCGACCCTTGAGCGGTTCTCCGTTCCCGTCGAGTACCTCATATTCCTTCTCCACCAGCCGCTCGGTATCACGACCGGTGGGCTGCTTGACGAAGGCCTCGAGTGATACGGGTTTGCCAGGTGTCTCGGCGCGGTCGAAGCTATATAGGACATGGTCTGAGAAGCTCATGTGTTGTGTTGCATCGGGACTGGGAAGGTCGTTGATCGATGCGAGTACCTCGTCGGCGGCGCTCATCTTGGATTTGACGCGGGCAAATGGGAGGTCATAGTTGGCTCGGTTCGTCTTGACTATGTTGTGCTCCATCTTAGACCTGACCTTCTTATTATAGCTGCACTCATCGCTGAACCGACCCAGCGGGCGGACTTTGGAGCGTTGCTCCCCACTTCCGCCTTCGGCCTCATACGTTGTCAGGTTGAGGTGGCAGCCATTCGCTGGCTTGGTTCCATATCTCCATCGAGCCATAGCATCCTTGCTGCGCTTGAACTCCTTGCTGGCGCTGCGAAGGTCTCGCTCTGACTGCATGGGGGTTTCCAGAAGAGTGGCCATGTTGTCAGACTGTATTGACAATGGCCGAAGAGTTAGATAGACGCGGTGGCTTCCGGTTGAGGAGGCTGGTGTTTTAAACAGTAGAATGCGGTAGAAGAAAACCTAGGGGTTGGAGAAAGGAATAGACGAGGAAGATGATCGTGCTTTGTAGATCTAATGTAAAGACACAGTCGGTCAAAGAAGGACCTCAGCACGATATAAAGAGTCAACCGGGCAGTGACGGGTGGTTGCTTGTGTAAGCAGGACCGAGATATATTCAGAACCAAGCTGGAAGCTGCGAGATGGTCAAGATCAAGAAGCTGAGGTAGGGGTAAAGTGCAGAAGGGTTGCCTCGATGATGGTTGGGTTGGTTTACACCGGATGACTCAGAGAAGGCGAAATGATATAGTGCTCAACAGACACGCCGTGCGTGCCAAGGGGTATAAGATGGGAGAAGAACGATGATAAGCACGACGCTAGCAGTCTCAAATTACAAATGTACACAAAGCGTTGAATGGTTGGGCTTGAGTGACGCAAGATGGAATTCAAGCAGAGACGAAAGAGACAAAGGACGTGGAAACGGCGTGTATATGCGTACTACGTGTAGAGGTATGCTGTCGGGGGATGACGGATGACGACCTTGATGGCCAGTCGCAGCCCCCTAATCTTATCACCAATCTAGGCAACGCCAGATGATAAGCCTGGGGCGTGGCACATGTTTCAATAATCGATACCTAGCCGGGGTAGACCGAAGACAGTGTGGGGGTGCACGTGCCGCGAATGTGCAATGACAGCCGCCGTGACTTGGACGGGAGCTTGGAAGGTGCCCCGTGATAGCAGCGGGCAGCTGACCGATGACCCATCAGCTCCAGCTGCTAGTTAATCACCGGCGGAACCTGTGACAGTGGATGATGAATTCATGGCACGTTCCTGTCTTTCTTGGTTCAGGTAAGCCTGCCAAGCTTGGAACGGCCAGGGATTCAGACCGTGACTTCTGCAATGGCATGAAGCAAGCAACCTGCAAACTGAACCCCGTGCCCGCATTGTCGTAATGTCATTTGTTCATTTTGTAAACGCTGTTTTCCGTGTCCGCACCAAGGCAGGAGGTTCGCTGCAGGTATGAGCGGTTACCTTATTTAGATAGTAGATAGGTACTGTATCGTCAAACTACGTCCAGATAACCCGATTGCTCAGTCATGTTTCGGTCTGCAGATCAAATGCGACAGGTCTGATCTATACGATCCCGATCGTTTCCTACTCTTTGAACGGATTGAAACTTTGTACGAACGAGGTGATTACAACACAAAAGAACATGTCAATCTCCCGTGTCAAATCATCAGCTCATGTACACTGTAACATGGATGACGTCGGACGCAAGTGACCATTCGTCTCATCAACCCCCCACGCTCCTGGCTTCGGTTCCCCGACGTAGACCATGCGATAATAAGTGAGGCTGCCCCAGACAATCAAAGTCATTCAATTGTCAAGGCTGGTAGCCCGTGGTATCTCTAACTGTACACGTTAAAACTCCTTGTAAAGCAATGCCTGCCTCTTATGCTTTATACTTACAGAATCCGCAACCATGTCGTCATAAACTTAATATCGAGGAAGAACCAGTTCTAGCTCGAACCAGACGACATGTCTCTCTGCTGTTGCTCCCAGGTCTTCATACAGACTTGCGTCATCAGCCTCTTCGGCGCCATACGCCCTGTCATCAGCTCAAAAGCCTCAATGGCCATTTCGCTGACCAGTTCCAGTCCGTCAACCACTACCCATGACGGGCCCACGGTGTCCCGGAAAGCCTGCATCTGGGCCACGAGAGGTGTGATCAAGGGGTCATAGGCGAGCTATCACTGGTGTCAGCATAATAGTATTCTCTCGGCATGCTCAGAAGAAAGCAGGGGAGAAACTCACCTCCACAACGACGCCCCCCGTAGGACTCTTCAGCCATTGCAACGGCATCTCAAAGTCGGCGGGCGGGCTGCCATCTGAACTCGTCGCTGGTACACAGGATATGACCATAGTAGGCGGCGAGTATTTCTCCGGCCACGGTTGACGAGTAGATGAGATGACGTGGCATACCTCGTGGCTGGTTGCGCTGTTTCCTCCCACGCCATTTATATGGGCACCTCCAGCAGTGATGCCTTGTTGGGCTGCCCAGTCATTGAAGTGCTTTGCCACATCGACTGCGTTGGTGATTGTCCGGTTGTAGATGAAGATATTCCTGCAACCAAGCTGGAGAAGCGCATAGATGGCTGCTCGAGCCATTCCACCCGCACCGACCACCAGCGCTGTCGTTCTGGAGGGCTGCACCGAGTTCCGTGGGCTGACGGCTCGTTGCAGACAAGTGTAGATGGAACGCCAATCTGTGTTATCACCGTAGAACTCCGAGGCAGGACCGGCGCGGTTCCGGCTGTTTGCATGATCCAGAATGAAGCTGGTCTTGCCGCGCAAGGGGAGAACAACATTGACGGCTCCCACGACGCTAGCGTGATGGGATTTGATCTTGAGATGAGGGAGGATGGCGACCTTGAAAGGGGCAGTGAGGTTGACGCCTCCGAAGGTGGGCGAGGCGCAGATCTGATTGAGGTCGTCCAGACTGGTGCAGCTCACGGCTTGGTACTTGTGTGGCATACCCGAAAACTCGTACGCAGCGTGGTGCATGGTGGGTGAGAGGGAGTAGGAGACGTTGGCTCCAACGACGTAGAACTGGAGCGGATCGAGAACGAAATTACTGAAGAGGGCGGCGAAGGAGCTGGGATACGTGGACACGGTCGCCAAATGGTCCCGCTTGTTCTCGATCTTCGGGTGTCGCACCGGGTTAAGAATTCGGCTCTGCAAGGGAGTTCGAACACCGAGGACGGAATAGTCGTACGCAACCAAAGGCGGCTTTGGGTCCGGAACACCGTTCTGTATCCTGGCCTTGAACTCCTCCAGTACCTCTCGGCTGCTATCTCCCGTGCAGAGGCGCGCCATGCGAACGATGTCACATCCAAGTGCCTGCGCTCGTTTGTAATCTTCCACCATCCGCTCATCGTCCCATGTCACAGCTCGAAAGCCCGAGTAGAGGTAGTTCCCAATAATTCGTGTCCTGCCCTTCCTGTCAAGTATGTGGTTCACCAATGGTTCGCTCCTCTGCAGATCAAGACTGAGATACTCCACCCCCAGACGCAGTCCTAGGTCCAGCAACTGGGTATCCATCCTGTCCTTTTCATCCGGCAGCCTGCGTCTCTCTTCTCGCGGATTCTCCTCGACGTGATAGATTATGGGAACCCGGAGCTTCCTTCGGATCAAAGCAACTTGTGTGGCGATGACATCAAGAATATTGTTGGGCCAGGTGTCGATAATGAGCTCGACGCAATCGCCGTGTGCCTCCAGTTCTTCCATGTCCAGGCCCATGTCCAGGAGACTCGATAATCGTAAGCGCAGTGTGTACGAAAAGGACCTGTACTCTGGAGGTATTGCGCTCACGGAAAAGGGCGATTCGAGCCATATCCGTGTGACGCCTTTTCCTGTGATGAGATCTAAGAATTTGGTGAAGTCTTCTCTGGCCCCTAGTAGCTTTGATGATCGATTTGCCAGATGGTGTTCAGAAGGTGTGGTGGTTCCAGATCTTCCGTCTATCGAAGTGTTGGAAGGGTCGTAGAGGTTGAAGTACTCCAGATTCGTGCAGTCCCTATGACTCTTGTCCAATGCCAGGAGTTGCTCTGCCCCTTCCTCGTCCAGCCACTGCCTGATGCACTTCTCTTCTCGATGGACGTATACCACTGGGTTTGTCCTGGCAAATGCTCTCAGCGCGCTCTGCGCCTCCTCCATCAAGCTAGTCATGCCACACGCAATGATACACTTGGACCTGTTGCTATCCAGCATGTGCTTGAATACTTCCACGTCCCGTTGCGTAAATGCTGCCTTCCCGTGTTTGCTGAGATACTCGCTGCGCGTATCACCTGTGACTTTCTTGAAGTAATGATCTTCCGTAACAAGCTTTCGCCTAAGATGCACTGCACCCATGAACCCCAGCGACTGTTTCCCGGCGCCTCGACATCCCACCAGTACTATTGAAGCACTCGGCTCGAAAAGCCTGTGATTCTTCGATGCCTCCATGTATTTGCTGTGCTGCTCGCCTGCGATCAGTAGCTAGGGAATTGGAGGCAGTTGTGACCGAGTCGACGTTATTAGTTGACGTTACTGTTGGACGTAATTATTCCCAGGAACCTCCGTGTTGAATTGTGTTTTGACTGCGATGAATGAGATGGAATAATTGCTAACCCAAGCGAGGATCAAAGCACAAATTCCGCGACAGAGCCTCGTATTCTGGCCCGCCTTGCATACACAAACCGGCACAGTATGAACGACGCTCATGTGGATTGGATCTTGTCGGCAGATGTTGTCGGGCTGATGACCCGAGGAAAATCATAGACCCTGACGGGGAAGCTGCATAGAGGTAGAGGTAACCTAAGGTGGGACAAGCGGAGAGGCTCCCGCTAAGGCTGCCCCTCCGGATCTCGTTCTCAGGACTATAAGTAGCGCCCGTCCCTGCAACCTATATGGTATTACATAAGCTTCTCTACCCCTTTAAACTGAACGGTGAACTACCTTTATTATTTGCATCCATGCTGCTGATGGTTACCGGGTTGATTTGGTTGATATACGTTGCCATGATAAACTTCATTCTCCCTTGGTTAGAATGCCGTTGATGCCCCGCCAAAATACCATGTGCCTTGCCGTAATCCCTGCTAGTAGTACAGAACAGTCCTTGTATGTTTACAGCTTTCTCATGTACCTTGCTTCCTATAGATATCTATCTTTGACAGACTGCAAAGCGTATGTAGAAGGAACGACTTAATGTCGCTCATATTGTCGTTCATTGCACTTGAAGCCATCATGAAAAGTGTCTGTAGGAACCTCCAGATGACAATCAACCTGGAAGTGTCTTGTGCCATGGAACCTGGAAGGTTTCGACCCCAAATTACCCCACATCTAGCAGTTCAAACCAATGAGCTCTATCGGAGACCTACTCGGAGACCTACCGCGACATGTTTGCTCACGCACGGCCAATGTCACATCGAGGGCAGCGCATCTTTCAGGGTACTTCAAGTCCATCGCGAGTTGCTCTTGACCCATTCAACCACAGCATTCTCACAGCCGAGACTATCCAATGATGCGGCCTTGACTGAATATCTGCCATGGCTGAAAAGATGGCTGAAAAGACCGAGGCTGACTCCACCGGCCATCAGCCTGCTGCAGCATTGGCTGCTGCTTCCCCGCCGACCATGAGTGACACCGGCGCCGATGCGGGTAGCGAGCCTCCAACTACCAGCAACAACCCTCGCAAGAGAAAGAAGGCATCCAGGGCGTAAGTGATTATTTTGACATATGATGAGTCCTGCTCCTTACACTACATATTATTTGTTTGTGTGAAGAATGCCTTTTCTTGACACGCACTAAATATATGACTTTAGTTGTGACTATTGTCACACCAACCATCAGCCCTGTGACAATAGCCAGCCTCGATGCAGTGTGTGTGAGAAACACAACAAAGAGTGCACGTACAACCGCCCAACCAAACGTCGAGGTCCTCAGAAGGGCTATCGTACCGCGTTGAACACGTACAAGGAAAGCGCTGCTGCCTGGGGCGCCGTATTGGACTCCTTCCCTGGCTTGAGTGCCCTCATCGAGGGGCATCTCCAATCCAACCAGGGCCGAACTGTGCTGAAGGCTGTCAAGGATGCTTCCCAACAAGACGCTCTCATCGCAAAGTGGCAATCAAGCAAACTGTTCAAGACATTGTTTCCCAATGCTGCATCCGACGGCACCACTGCGGGCAGTGCTGCTGAAGGGGATGATGTCGAGGATGATGATGCCCAACCTGATGCTTACTCGGTGAGCTTGCACAGCCGGAAGGGTGGTCTACCTTACAAGCAGGAGGACAACCTTTCTTACCACCAATCAAAGCCATTACTCCATCGACAGCTTGAGCAGCAGCACCAGATGGAACATCTCCGGCTCCAGCATCAGCAACAACAGGAGCAACAGCAGCGGCAGCATCTCTACACCCATATGACTACGCCCTTCATGTTTAGGGGGATGAATCAGGGCATGGATACCAAGAATTTCATGGCTCCTCATCTTCAGCAACAGTTTCACCACCATCAGAGCTCTTTGACATCGCTGTCCGATATTGTCGCTAGCGACGCAACACGCTCGTCAGTGTACTCACATTGTTCTTGTCGTTTCACACATGCTAACACTCGTCAACAGGACGTCACAGGCCTCGCAAGTCCTGGCCCCTCTGGGCTTCGCCCCAAGCGAGACAGTTGCCGACTTCTATGACATAGGCAGCAACCCAGAGCAGCCCATGTCAGCGGCCGGCTTCGACTTCGACTTCTCTGTCGGTGGTGACTTGAAGGTCCCGGATGCTGACCAGAGAGTCTACTACGAACTACTCATGGGTCGGTCATTCGACGGTATGCCGAGACAACCTTGAACATCCTGCTCCACAAGAAGAAGTTGATAAAGCATGTGGAACGCCTGGTAGCAAAGCTACCTATGCCCATTTACGTGGCATCCTTGGTGATGCCCAAGGTTCCTCGATTACAGGTGATAAGTATGGTTTCCGAACATTCGATACCCTTGAGACCTGGCGATTACTGACCTACTGTGTAGCTTGTGTAGGATAGAACGATTAGTGATTGCTTGATACCCGCCGTCTGAAGGCACATCTTTCGGGAGTTCTGCGACAGCTATTCTAGGCGATGAATTGTAATGAGTGCAGTGATGAGTTGGATGATGTATGATGAGCAGAAGCCTGTGTTTTGTTCCGTTGTGGCGTTGGTCGGAAAAGAGGTTACAAAAGGAGGAGTTGGGTGCATCACAAGGCTTACGACTAGAGATGAACTGCATGATCAGATACAGATATTTGGTCCCCTACCTTATTCGCACACCACACACCAGCTCTACCAGCTAGCAAAACAGGTATTATGATACCTTGGTATCCCCGGCCTGTCAGCTGTAATGCAGCGATATAGACCAAACATGAACTATAGTCCAGCCCTGACTTTTGATCGGTCTCCATGTAATTGCTGGAGCTACTCCAACGAGGGTTAGGGATTATCTTACTGCCATGACTGCACACATGAACGGTTTCGATCCGACGTGGAAGACGAAGACAATGAAGTACATAGCAACACCCGTGACAAGGCTCTGCGCTGGGACCATGCAGCTAAAAGACCGCGGAATCGTGATGCACTCACTGGCTGTCACTGAGACCGGAGCAGCATGAGGCCAACTAGACAGAAGCTTGCTGCTCTGTGATCCATCTAGTCACTCCAGGCACTAAGACTAAGACTCATACGGACTCTTTGGTGTCTGAAGATGTATTCGCCAAGCGCGACAAGTCATCGTGGTCGATGAGGGATGTCTGGCCTTGGCCACAGCTATGTGTTGAGCACAACGTTAAGATAGAGATGCGCCAGAACCAGGTAATTTGGGTTTCATTTAGGGAGCGAGAAGCCTAATCAATTCCTCGATGTTGTTCCTCACCTTGGATTGTTGTGATAGTCTATCCATCTTAATAGGTCGTCGCGCTAACAGTTATGTCAACTTTCTTATCGCCCTTATCCCAGAGCTGCTCTTACAGAAGCGTAAAATCTCTTATTGGCCATGGTCCTTAGGCGCTAGGAAAGAGGCAGCTAAGCCGAAAGAGGTGACATACAGCGAGACAGTCGGGTGACGGAGGCAGCACTTACACCCCACCGTAAGCTGCGCCACGCCTTCAACATCCGTCTTTGATCAGTCTCTCGCAAGCTTATATTGACGGTCTGCCTTTGCTCTTCATTAACATCAAACAAACTCCCTAATCTTGATTGATACCAATTAGATCCTGGGCATTCCAGTTTTTTTTTCCCTAGTAAACGGGGTTGTACTCTGGAATCCAAGTCGTCATACCCAAACCGAACATACCGGCGCAGCTTCGCAGTGGCACTTTGTTGGCTGATGTGACACGTTGGGCATATTCTTGTCTTTTAGCAGGATGTCTGGTGATTCCTCGGCGTCTGCAGTGGCGGAGAAGGCACGCTTACAACAACACTATGAGAATGAGTCCCAGGATCAGGCGGCACGGCCATCAACAGGGCCATCAGGAGAATGGTCCGAGTCTGGTCCGAGTGGGACTAGCACTACCCAAGTACCATTTGAGATGGATGCCTCTTCTGCAGCCCCAGAGGTAGGCGAACGACCAGCAACACCGCCGCCATACTCTGGCCCGTCGTCGGGCGCCCAGCAGGAGAGATCAGCACCAAGAGGCCCACAGAGATACCCAGGTCTGCCTCAGTTGGACTATCGTCTCTACTCACCACCTCTGTTCGAACTGTCTGCGGACAAGACAGCCATCAAAACAACGGCCCCCTACCTCTCCGCCAACGCCACCGCACTGGTATCCCTCGTCAGAGCACAATCAACCGTCCCACCTAAACCACAGATTCACATCACCGGCCAAAGAGGACGCAAGATTGATTTCACCATCAAGTTGAACCTCATGTCTCTGCTAGTCCCGGATGATCCGCGCAGGAGGATGGATTACCTCCGCTGTGTAGGTCACGGCGAGATGGCTATGCGAGGGGGCCCCAAACCATCCCTCGAGCCAGATGTTGGTGATGGAGGACTCGAAGAGTGGGCTCGCCGCTTCGTGGAGGATCAAGCCTCTGTCAAGACCTTCACGCTGGAAAGAGTGGTCGCCAACATGGACGTGGAGTGGTTGGAAGGCCAGATAAGGAGCCTGGTCGCCTCAACGGGCTACAAAGGTGTGGTGAACGTCACCTTCCCAGTGACCCATGCGAAAGTGGTGGTGCAGAATCCGGACAAGGTGAACAAGTTCTTCACCTCCGTCACCACTCTGTTCGCGGGAAAGAGAAAGTATGAGATTGTCAAGGCTGTTTGGCCTTTCGCAACGCATAAGAATGGAGAGCCGGGACGGAGGTGTATCGTCCAGAGTGAGGAGACTTGGTGGCGGGAGTGGCGAGACCCGATAAAGTTCGCAATATCGACAATGAGGCATGGATGGGTTACCAACGAGGATAAACTGGAGGCCCTGATGGAGGGGGTAGGCAAAGGTGTTGGGACTGTAGACTGGGGTCCGGCCGAGTATTAAGGGACTGCACGCGTGTGTAGTAGATCACCTCGCCTTTAGCGTTGGAGTTATGTATGGGATAAACTGATTAAGGAAATACGGTAACGAAGGCAGGTAAGGTACTACTCTCTCACAACATGTCTAGGAGGAGAATGGAATATCATAGAACACGGATATCATCATAGGTCTCTGTCTGGAGCCCACAACATGGGGCTATTATCATAAGCCTGAGACTCACTTGCGGTTGTGAGTTTCGTTTGACGGTAATTAGCTACCAATTGAGGCTTGTTATGTCAGGTGTTGGTGGAGAGAACCTAGTCTAGGCCACCCCCAACTCGAACCAAGTGGTAACATTGTTGTGGGTTGACCTAGAAATAAGAATTAAGGCAGGCGATCCTTTAGCAGGGATTAGGGTCGATGCTGTCATTTCCCGCGTACAGTAATCGTGGAGATACAGCGGCTAACCGCTAAAGGATCACACTGACACTCACCGGATGAGTCACTTGAGCCGCTAAGCAGCAGCCCTTATAGCGGATGCCTGGAGCAAGTGGAACTTCATTACGAACTATGCTGCGATCGCTCAGGTAATAAGACCTACCTGTACTGCCATTGCAGAGTACCTCACAACTCAACAGTATATTTCACCTGAACTGGACCTTTTTTTTTTTTTTTTAGCCCTGCAATTTATACTCTATCTCAGCCAGGCTCACTTTCGACGAATGTGCAATAAGGTTCATACATTGGATTTTGCGTGCTTGTCATCTCCAGAACCGTTAATACCCACGTTCCTGTTCAAAGTACCTGGGTACTTGTACCTCTAATCAGCGAAACGCTACGGCATCCCCATTCTACGACTATATATTGGCTTTAGGGAACGTTCATCCACCCCATGGCGGCCCTCGCATCGCCCCCTGAACCATTCTTCGCCTCAGAGCCTTTGCCCCTGGATTCTCATGACACGGCATTGTGCATCCTCTTAAAATGGCGTTCTGAGCCCCCTATCGAAAGGTTGAGAAGTCTGTATGACAAGGCTTACGGGAAATGGCCTCCGCACATCAACCTACTTTACCCATTCGTCTCTACTGAAGCCCTGCCATCGGCGTGCTACCGGATACAAACTGCGCTGGAGCAACGGGCTGCCGCTGGGAAAGCCAACATCCGGTTGGCTCTTGATGCTGTGGGCGTCTTTCCACACAAACATGACAACACCATATATCGGTACGCTAGTGACCACGAACAGGTCTTGCAGTTGAAAGACTTGCGAAAAACTGTTCTGGAGGCTATAGGCCAGCCGGACAGTGAATTCACTATGCACTTAACGGTGGCACAGAGCGAGGATATCAATTCCGACATTCATCACTTCCTAGAGCAAAAAGTGCGCCTGCTGCCTGTGATCGACTGGGAAGTTGAAACACTGCATATTCTTCAGAGAAGGAAGCGGTCCCTTCCAGGAAGGCCTGTGGGCCAGATGACGCTGACCGGCAGTCTACATTTGTGTGACTACCTGCTTCCACAAAATGCAACACCACAGAAGATCTTGGAGAACAAGGAGCAAGTATCTCGATATACCAATGTACCCAAGACGGCGGACAACCCACCCAGTGAGGGTGTGCCACGGGGCAGCCCGTCGTACTATTTTGACGACGAGCTCATGCTCTGGCAACCACTCTCAACTCGAAGGGTCTCCGAACGACAAGACATGCCAGCGCATCTAGCAGTATCAAGCTACAACGTACTGGCCGAGTTCACTTGGCCACCATCACCCGCCAGGTATCCACTACTTATCAAAAACATATTGTCCAAGCAGGCCGCTGCAGACATCTTGATCCTTCAGGAAGTTACCGATGATTTCCTTTCTTACCTTCTCCGGGACGACCAGATCCGGGATATGTACCCGTACGTCTCTCACGGACCCCCTGAGCAGCCGGATGTCGAACCATTGCCCAACTTTTTGAACCTGGTGATCCTGAGCAAGTGGGCCTTTCACTGGGAAACGGTATCTTTCAGTCGAAAACACAAAGGAGCCCTCGTTGGAAGGTTTCCAGATTTTGGGAAGGAGACGGCAGCTGGTAGCCATGACTCTACTCAGTTTCTGCCTCTTATAGTGGCAGCCCTTCACCTCAACCATGGCCTCACCGACGGTACGGTGACTGCCAAGAAGACGGACATCAAGAGGATTTTGGACTTTCTCTCCGAGGACGGAAATCGTCAAAACCCTTGCATTCTGGCAGGAGATTTCAATATCTCAACCTCGTCTTACACTATCGCCGCAGCTGTTGAGAAAGGCGCCTTGTCTTCTCAAAGCGCGAATCATCTTGCTGGACTTGAGACCTCGTTCTCTGAAGCTAAGTTTGTGGACTGCTGGACTGCTAGCCGGCTGGAACTCGGATACTCCTCAGACAGCACCGTTGACGGCACAGACAATGGTCCGGTCGAGGGAGAAGAAGGCGCCACATACAACCCACTCAAGAATGATGTCGCAGCAAGCATTGTTGGAAGCGGGTACAATATGAGGCCACAGAGATATGACAGGATTTACGTCCGTGGTGCGGGATCGCTCTCAGTTGCTCAGTTCAACAGGTTTGGGCACCTGAAGGAAAGATCGGGAGACAAGGATGACTCAGAACCAAGTTATGCCAGTGATCATTGGGGCGTTAGGAGCTTGCTGGCAGTAGATCGAGTGGAGCAAGAGAAGACCTCAGACGAGATTGCCAGCATGATCACACCCGTGACTCTCCGCCCACTTTCGGGGGGTTCACTATTTGACCCGAATTCGAATTCAGTAAAGGATTGTCTTACTGGACTCGGCGTCATACCCTCGGATGCAGAGGCGAAGAGACGAAAAGGGGTTCTCAGCCTATTGAGAAACGTCATACTTGATACAGATGCGAATACAGGCTCATATCGGGGATCTCGACCGCCTGTGTTAGTGGTGCCCGTTGGCTCGTATGGCTTAGGTGTCTGGACCCCTGATTCGGATATCGACTGTCTATGCATTGGGCCGTTCAGTTCGAGGACCTTCTTTGCTCTAGCAACGCAGCGTTTGAGGAAGGCCGCTGGTCAAGGGGTCAAGATCCTGCGTAGAGTCAAAGCAAATACCGGGACGATGCTGGAACTCGAGATCAGCGGCATCAAGCTTGACCTTCAGTACTGTCCAGCCACATACATCTCCGAGAACTGGCCTCAAGTTTTGAGCCTTCCCGCAACGGATCCCGTCTGGAGCTTATCCGTCCAATCGCTTTCGAAACTCAAATCTATCCGTGACCTCGACTATCTTCGACGGACTATCCCTGATCTGACCAGCTTCCGTCTCGTACACCGGTACATCAAGACTTGGGCCAAGTCAAGCGGTATCTACTCCGCCAAGTTCGGATACTTGAGCGGCTTCCAAATCACCATCCTCCTTGCCACCGTACACAAGCAGCTGACCCGTGAACACGGCTCCGTGTCCGTGCCGGATCTGCTCACGACGTTCTTCGTGCACTACTCCAACTTTGACTGGCAAAACAAACTGGCCTTCGACCCCTTCTTCCACCGACAGCGGCTGAACTACTCACGCACCTCGCGGGAACCCCTGGCGATACTGGGCTACGCCCCACCAAACCTCAATACATCTCAAGCCGCGTCTCAGCCCTCGGTTCGCACAATAGCGACGGAGTTTCGGCAAGCTGCTGATCGCTTATCATCAGCCAACTCGTCAGCTATTACTTGGTCCGATCTTCTGACCTCTGACCGGACGTCCACCGCCTTTCTGAGACAGTATAAGAGCTACGTCAAGATTGATCTGCACTACTGGGGTACTTCCCTCACCAAAGGGGCTCAATTTGTTGGTTGGCTTGAATCTCGCTGCGTCATGCTCCTGGTGGATATTGAACGACGACTAACGGGTGTTTTGCATTCCCGTATCTGGCCAGCGCGATTCGTCGAGAAGGAAGCGGCCGAGGGATCCGACCAAGGCAACTACCAGGGCTATTATTTGATAGGACTGGAAAGCTTGGTCACAGACAGAGACAAGCTGAAAGATGCTCTTGGAGCTTTACGGACTGTCCTGCGCCGGTTTGAGGAGCAGATACGGGGTGATGAGAAGTATTTCGACGGCAAGACGTGCTGGATGAGTGCCGGCATTATTGAGAAGGCTGGTATCGAGAAGCTCCACCTTGTTCTCGACCGGAGGGAGTGGGGAGAGTATAACCCTGCTGAGGAAGAAGAGGATGATGACCAAGATGAGGAGGAGTCGCTGCTAAGTGATGACATTCCTGACGATGCATATGAGAGGAAGAGGAAGGGTAGAAAGCCCACAACGGCAGAGACCGCAATTGTGCCGAAGCGGGAACCAGGCAAGAGGTTCCGCACAGCCGCCGATGTCATGAACAGACTCCGCTGGGATCCGGAGCTGGACAGCGCGGATTTCGTGGTGGGCTACGAGGATCGGTTTCTAGGGGCGCAGGAGAAGGCACTGGAGGCGTGGAAGAGCGAACAGACGGATGAGGAGTTCATTCCGCAACACCGGATCCTGTATTTCAAGAGAAAGAGTGATGGAAGCGTGGTTTGGGAGAGGAGGACGAGGAAGGATGATATTTTCGGGAGCGGTATTGAGGGATAGATTCTCGCACAACTTCCGGATGTGGTATAGCAAAGTGCTGTCAAAGACAGTCATTCTTCGGCTTGTGCCGAACAAGTGTGCACTATACTGGAAGCGAAATCTCGGGTATCAGTGCGCCCTCCTGACGACGTCCTTCGCCCTACTATTCCTTGGGCAACTTTTGCGCCCACTCAGCCATATAATCCAACTTCTCCCTCCAATCCGCTCTTGATATGTACATCTCGTCAATGGTGTGCATAGCACGTTTGGGGCCTCGTTCCGGGACCTTGACCTTATCAACATCCTCAGGGGCATCTCTTCCCAGCATATTCCATAACCTTTTCTCCTCGCGCTGGCTGAGCTTAGCATCGAGCACGTCCGCATAGGCAACGTGCTGTAACTCATTCCTGACCCTGCTCTCTACTGCTTGTCTTGTCCGGGTGGTGACTGGGTATGGCATAGCCGTGTGCAGAAGAAGTTCCTTGGCCTCATTTTGCACGTCCTCTTCGTTGGGGTCGAAGATGATCTCCTCTGGTTGTTCGGCTTGCATGGCGCCTTCTGCTTCTCCTGGTTGATCGTCATCAAGATCAGTGATCTCGTCGAGCGAGGATGTGTCCGATACAGAAAGGAGATCGTCTTCGTCCTGGTTCTTGATCGTGACATTTATGGACTTTTCTGTGCCACCCAGGGCTGCTTCCACCTCGTCATAAGTCATGAGCTTGACGTCGTCGTCATCCCTGTCCATGTCTGCTGGGGTCTGATCATAAGCATCCTCATTGTCGTCGTGGTCGTCGCTGTCGTTCAAGACATCCACTCTCAGCCGTCTGGCGCATCCAGTCCAGAATTCCTTGTTGTCTGTGTTCATCCCCAGGGACAGAAGTGCGGCCTTTACGTCCTTCCGCCTCACTCTCTCCTTCGGCTTCCATTTGGGATCCAAGTCTTGTTTTGCCCGAATGCGCGACTCACTAACATAGATGGCGGCAGCAACGAGGCGTTTGGTGATGGACACGGCTAGAGAGTGGAAGTCCTCTAGCGCAGTCGTCCTGATCGAGGGGTTTTCGTCCGACACATATTGCCAATTGTTCTCGGGATAGTTTGCATTCATGAACAGCCTTTCCGAGAGTTCCAACCATGATGAGACTCTGAAGAGGCCTAACGAAGGCATGTTCGAAGGAGCATGCTTCTCCACATCTTTGTAGTTGAAGGGCGTGATGAGCCAGTCATCGTCCCAGCGCATCTCCTCGATCGATTCCTCATGACGCTCTTGTCTCGACGCCAACGCATCGGCTGCCTCTTCCAAAGCCGCGTTGCATTGGGCGCCTATCTCTACAGCGGCCGGGATGTCTTCAGGGTAAAGGGGCTCCAATTCGTATGCGCGCTTTCTGGCGAGGGTTGCATCTTGCAGAAGTTTCAAGTACTGGCGCACCTCGAGCTCTCCTTTGGTCCGAATCCTGCGAGCGATACCGGGGACATTGTCGACGCCAAGACGAGACAAGGCTGTGAAGAATATCTCCTTCTCGACCGAACTCCAGTAGGTGAGGCCCACTTGAGAGGGAGGAAGCTCCGGTTCATCATGCGGTACATATTGCGCTGCTGCATCCTCGATGTCCACATTCAGCAAGTCGAGGTAACCCCGATTGAAAGCTCCCTTGGCTCGTTTGAAGGGTCGTCCATCCGGCCCGAGGCCACCAGCCCGTCGTTTAGCTGGAAGCCATGGGGATGGTGATGAGGTGGGTATGCTTCCGATGGGTACGTCTTCACCCTCGGATTCTGGCTTGATCAACGGAAGCTGCTGACCCTCGATCATATCCTCATCCGGCTCACTCGGCCGAAACGAGTCCTCATCGGAGCTTCGTACTTGGGGTGGCGGTATCTGGCTGTCGTCGTACAAGAATCCATATTCATCCTCAGTCCCAACATTTTGGGTCTCTTGGTCCATGAGTACATCCGCTGCTGCATCGGGTATGGCTTCGTCATTGCCGTCCTCATGGTCTCTTGAAGATTCTTCTGAAACCATCGTGGTCCACCACAATCTCAGTCATTGGGTCCTGCTTCGAGCCCAGGCACTGAACCATGATCAACCCTCAATCGATCTGGAGGACGCGGCGATAGAGCACCAAGGCGTTTCAACTTTGGTGAAATCAACGGATTAGAAATTCGAAGATCAAGCTGAAAGCTCACGCTTGATGAAGGTAACCTGGAAGGTAAATACGTAGTACTGTTTTAAGAAAAGCACTGAACCCACAGTAGACCAAAGTTTAGCTCTGGCCCAATCATAGCTCGTGAAAGCCTGCTACTGGTACCCACTTGGGATTTCAGGTCTCATAACCGCTTCATTATGAACTTGGCAACCATCGATATGCATACAAACATCACGTTTCTTCTGCTCAAGCTAACCTCTATTCTGTATTTCTCTTCTTTTTTTTTGCAAGGCTGGGTGTTGTTTATTCTCCAAATAAGTGTAATGAGGCGACTTCCAATACGAAGCACAATCAGCCGCCTACCCAGCATACCAACACAGCTGATCACAGTTCACAGATACCCTGGTTTGGCACTGCCTCCAACGCCGAGATCCTTTTCCATTACCCGGCCTGTGAGGAAGATCCCCACCACTTCCGACCCCATAAAGCTCCGTGACTACCAGGAAGAATGCATTCAGTCGGTGCTGGCGTCGCTGGCTGCAGGCCACAAAAGAGTCGGGATCTCGTTGGCTACTGGTAGTGGCAAGACAGTAAGCGGTGTCTCATGCACTACCTTGGTATGCGTAGCTGTTACTGATCACTGAAACCAAGGTCATTTTCACACAACTCATCGATCGAGTACAACCAAGGTCAGATGAAGCAACGCAGACATTGATTGTGGCTCATCGACGAGAATTGGTTGAGCAAGCAGCTCGCCACTGCACCAGAGCTTATCCCGACACAACCGTTGAGATCGAGATGGGCATGATCCACGCCACTGGGACCGCCGACATCACGATTGCAAGTCTGCAGAGCATTGTCTCAGGGGATCGTCTGTCCAAGTTTGACCCGGCACGCTTCAAGTTGGTTCTTGTGGATGAAGCCCATCACATCGTCGCGCCAGGCTACCTAAGGATTCTTCGCCATATGGGGCTTTCTGCCAAGCAGCAAAATTCCCCAGCTTTGGTGGGAGTCTCAGCGACCTTCTCACGCTTCGATGGGCTGAGATTAGGGGCCGCCATCGATGAGATCGTCTACCACAAAGACTATGTTGATATGATCGGTGCGAAGTGGTTGTCGGACGTGCTCTTCACGACCGTGGAGATCTCGGCGGACCTTTCGAAGGTCAAACGGGGCACCAGTGGCGACTTCCAGGTCCCATCACTATCAAAAGCTGTGAACACTGACGAAAATAACGACCTCAGTGTCCGAACGTGGTTTGCCAAGGCTACTGGAAGGAAGTCCACTTTAGTCTTTTGTGTTGATTTGAGTCATGTTACTGCCTTGACACAAAGGTTTCGGCAATACGGTGTCGATGCCCGGTTCGTCACTGGCGACACGCCAGACCCGGAAAGAAGCCAGCTTCTTGACAGCTTCAAGGCTGGACAGTTCCCAGTTCTGGTCAACTGCGGAGTCTTCACCGAGGGTACAGACATCCCGAACATCGACTGCGTCATATTGGCAAGGCCGACTCAGTCTCGAAATCTGTTGGTACAAATGATCGGACGAGGCATGAGGCTTCATCCGGGCAAAAAGAACTGCCACATCATCGACATGGTGTCAAGTCTTGAGACGGGCATAGTCTCGACTCCGACGCTGTTTGGCCTCGATCCGAATGAGCTCGTGAGCGACGCCACCGTGGAGGATATGCAGGAGTTGAAAGACAGGAAACAGGATGAGACCGCGAGAAAGACCGAAGCCTACTCCAGCCGCCCTCACGCGGAACAAAGCACTGGAGAAAGAAACGTTACCTTTACTGAATATGATTCGGTTTTTGACCTGATATCCGATACCTCGGGAGAGAAGCACATCAGGTCACTTAGCAAGAATGCCTGGGTTCAGGTCGGCCCCGACCGCTATGTCCTCTGCGGTCCGACCGGCACTTTCATCAGGATCGAAAAGGTCGATCATGGCTTCGAAGCCAATGAGGTGCGAGCACTACCGGCGGGTCTATCCAAATCACCCTTTGCTGCACCTAGACGACTATTACGAGCGGCCACACTCGCAGATGCCGTTCATGGGTGCGACAAATATGCAGCTGATAAGTTTCCCCATGCTTTCATTTCTCGCCGGCAGCGTTGGAGAGACGGTCCTGCCACCGAGGGCCAGATCAAGTTTCTGAACAAGCTGAGGAAGAAGGAGGACCATCTGACGGTTGATGACCTTACTAAAGGCAAGGCTGGGGACATGATCACCAAACTCAAGCACGGGGCAAAGGGCAGGTTTGCCGCTCTTGAGGTAGACAAAAGGCGCAAAGAACGGCAAAATCTTGTCCTGGAAAGAATGAGCCTGCGGAACGAAGCTGTGGCGGTTGGCCCTGTAGCGGCCTAGGAGATGTCGAACTGAGCTCACTTTCAGCCGTAAAGCGCGTTGTGGTAATACTTGATGGACCGCCGTCAAAAGGCTGAACTTGGAGCGTTCAGGCCATGAGTGAGCCATGTAGGTCTCTCACTTGCTGCTAAGCAGTGTAAGCCGGCGGCCCTTGGGCAGGCAAGTACTCTCGGAGAATAGCGCTCGGAAATTGGGTTTGGTTTGGACATACCGCACATGTCATATCACCAAATGGTATGTACCTTGGTATAGCTTGATATACACAACTCACCGTCTTTCCAACGGCACGCAGATATATATCCGCAATCATTGATCCCACAGATTCTCCTAGCTCGGTGAACACAATAACCATAGTAAATACTTCACGTCCATCCGCTAGAACAGTAGAACCGCAATGCTTGTTGGGTTTTTGTAGGGTAAGGTTAAGGAAGGCGTTGAAGCACGGACCATCTGTATTTAATGGATGCCCCTGACGGAACCAGTGGATCAGCGACACGGGATGGCACGTCACCATCACTCGGTTCATTGATTCGAGCCTCATTTCGACATGATGCGGAAAAGGCTGGTAAACACTTGCAGCAGTGACTCGGTTTCTACAAATGCTGTGACTGCTAATTGAAGGTTTTCTATATTTTGCCTAGTTTGACTTTACACGTCAGCCAGTTCCTACTACCCAGTTCCACAGGCCGCCTTGGCCTCGAATCAACAACTTGCACCCCTTGCAGCTGCTTTACCATGGCTTGACGAAACCTCACGACTTCAAGTTATTCACCCAGAAACCCGACTACCTGTCATTAGCTTCCAGGACGCGGCAGGTTCGCGCGCCTCTAGTGATCGAACATGGCGCGTAGCAGCCGACCACCCACAACGGGCTATGAACGGCTTGCCCAAGCTGACCAGTTCAGCGACGACTCTGATGAAGACGCTCTTGTACAAAGCACCGCGTCCTTGCAACCGGCCTCAGCTCCGCGCTACGCCCCGATCTCTCAACCGCGACCACATTCGGGAATGACGAGTCCCAATGGCAAGGGCGTAAGGACGTACAGCAGCAAAAGTCATCAAAAGGACAGCAGCGGACGACAGCGGCGGGGAGGACGTGGTCGAAGTGGCTCTACCGTGGACATCAAGGCTATAAATGCGCGCCTGGAGCGATGGGCCGACGAAATAGCCAGCAAGTTCAAGCGCCAAAAAGGCAAGAAACAGGGCGACGAGGACGAGTCTCTTGAGATACATCACACCGTCTTTATACCTCCCGAGGGGGTTCGCCCAGTCACGGCGGAGATGCTCGCTGTGCCGGAACCGGGATACATGACCAAGGAGGAGTTCGACGCTATTATCGACAGCGTCAACTCAGCCATTGAGCAAGGGGTCAATCCAAGGATGATTTCCCAAGGTAGTTCGGGCAGCTACTTTGCCAGGACAGCAGACGGGAAGGTTGTTGGCGTCTTCAAGCCAAAGGATGAGGAGCCATACGCGGCGGGTAACCCGAAATGGAACAAATGGATACACAGGAATCTATTTCCGTGTTTCTTTGGACGGGCATGGTACGCCGACCTCGACAGTCGTCTCACTGTTTATCACTCCCGTCCGCTAACTGTGCCTTTAGTTTGATTCCCAACCTGTCCTACGTGAGTGAAGCCGCTGCCTACACGTTGGACGCCCAACTGCGCACTCACTTAGTGCCGTACACCGATGTCGTGGACCTTGCCTCGAAGTCATTCCATTACCCGTTTTGGGATCGATACAACTATTCTCGCAACAAAAAGCCGTTGCGACCGAAGCCCGGCAGCTTTCAAGTTTTCCTCAAAGGTTTCAAGGATGCAAACATATTCCTACGAGAACACCCATGGCCAGACCAGTACCTATCAGGTTTCCGCACGAACGACCCCCATCGAAAGAAGAAGAGGCGGTGGGTAGATACATGCAGACCAACAAGGACACGGGATGCAGATGAAGGAGAAAGCGACGACGGCCTAGGCACGCCGGTTCCAGGGCCTGACAACTTCGTGTGGACAGAGACATTAAAACAAGCCTTTCGAGAGGAGCTGGAAAAGCTGGTCATCTTGGACTATATCATGAGGAATACTGATAGGGGTTTGGACAACTGGATGATCAAGGTGGATTGGGAGACCGAAGACGTCTCAATAGTGTCTGACCCGATGCACCTTAATATGGAGGATCACCATGACGACGATGAGCATGATAGACTGCAACCACGACCGGTGGACCTTTCAACACAGCGACAAGCACCGCAACCAAGAACGTCAAAACCATACCGGACACAGAACCCCATGAGAGCGGCAACGCCAGACACCAGATACCGGGATCCAAAGATCACAATAGGGGCCATCGATAACTCCCTATCGTGGCCTTGGAAGCATCCCGATGCCTGGAGGAGGTGATTAGCCCCCCTTGATACAGATATAAGTTTAGTGTAAACTGGCTGACATGTGCAATAGCTTCCCCTTTGGATGGCTTTTCCTGCCCGTCGACCTGATCGGTCGGCCCTTCTCCAAGAAAACACGCGACCACTTCCTGCCCTTGCTAACCTCGACGGCCTGGTGGAGTCAGACACAACTAGCTCTCCGCAAGGTCTTTCAACGAGACTCCGACTTCAAAGAACGCATGTTCGCCAAACAAATGGCCGTGATGAAAGGTCAAGCTTGGAACGTGGTCGAGACTCTAAAGACCGCCGACCACGGCCCCCTCGAACTTACCCGGCGCGCAAAGGTCTGCGTGTGGGACGACCTCGTAGACGTCCCGGTTGCGATCCCTATGAGGGTAACCAGCTCCGAGAGGCGTCGCCAAAACGGCATGGCGCCCAGTGATGCGGTGGATTACTTTGGTCCAGAAGCCATCGATACGATTGAAGAGGAGATGGATATTGGTGCCGCTTCGTCGAGCGCTCCGGTTCCGAACCACGTAATAGATCTGCTTGGGTTGACGACACCGTCTGTACCGGCTGACTTACCTCATGGAGGAAGGTTTGAACTCACGCCTACACCATCACCTATTGTTCATCCGGACGCGCCGGAGGACCTAGATGCTCTACAGACTTCCCCGTTCTTGAATGGCGATCAGCCGTTCAAGAGCACGAAAGCCAATCACGACAGGCCAGTTCGACCGCATCATTCCCTAAGCACCAATGCCCTGCCCTCAACCCAAAAAAGCAACCACCGACTTAACATGTACTCACCAGAACGAGATCGGAGCGGTGGCGGTGGCAGGACGGCAGCGGCAGCTGCACACGAACACCAACGACGATTCTCTTTTGCCACGGCTGCGGGAAGGAGGAACAGTAACAATATTGCACAGCAAATGTATCGGTATGCCTATGATGAGACTATCGACGAAGACGAGGATGACATAGAGGGTGACTTGGGCTATGCCGCTGCCGAGGGCATGGAGGGCAATCAGAGGAAAGTAATTGTGGAAAGGCTGGAGCCGGTCAAGACAAGGAACCCGGTGTTCACCTGCTGGTAGAATGCAAAGGCAGTTTGGAGGCGTGTTATTGCTGGCGCGAACGGCGCTAGCCAAGCTAATGCTACCGAGAGAACCGTCGGCTTGGCTCCCAATATGAACATGTACCTAGTAAGAATGAAAGATGAGCCTTGATGATAGCACAGCCTCTAATGTGCATACGTAGCTACTTTTAGAATGATATTGTCACTATGCCGAGTTATAACCTGGTGTGCGGCTCTGGATTTTGTTGGTTGTTCATGATCAAAAGACCCAGAAGCCTGGTACATGGGGGACAAAACCAGTTCCATGGCCACGGTGGGCATACACGACATTTCCAAAATCATGCAAGCGATCTAGAAGGGGGAATTCGGGGGCGGTGACAAACATGCAGCCGCTTACGTTGCGGATTGACACGAATGTCCTCTTGTTGTTGACGTGTAACCCCACAAAGCCAGAAGCCCCGTCACACCGACGGGGGTGATGTTGTCCCGACTTTTTCATGATCAGCAAACAAACCACCCCCCTCTCCCGAAGGGGCCAGCACACACGATCCTTGCATTTGATAGCTCCACTTGGATGGGGATTGTGGTTGCATGGGGTACGGAGCAGACTTGCTGCTTTGCGATCGCACACCGCATCCATCCACGGACACATTGTCTTGTGGTGTGCCGGAACCAAGCAGGCGGGGCAATGCTCGAGTCTGCCCAACTCTGTTGGTTCTGTCAAGTGCATGCTCCTATCCGACAATGTGGTGTCTTGGCCTGCCGGGGACCAGAGCCTCGGGTGGACGGTTTGGGCAACGGAGCGGGGTTGTTGGGCTTGCAGATGGGAGGATGCAGCTTTCCTATGTCGCCATTACTTCTTTTCAGTACGATCTACAATTTCGGAGCTGATTTTGGACCGTGGACCACGATCTTGGTGACATATGGTGGAGATGGAGAGGTGAAGTGATGTGTCCTTTCCTATTGAAAGTGCTAGATCGCTCAAGACTTGCACCTACCCTGATCGAGGAAGTCGATGCTGAGCTAAGATTGACAAACCGCAACTAGCACTACGCACCAGGAAGAGGGAATTGCTGCCCCCTCGCGTATACGTGCGTTATGCACGCATGTGATGTGTCAGGTTTGGCAGGCCTTCAGCTTGGTCGCCAGTGGAGAGTACCGCCGAGTGCGGGCCAATAAAACGTGCGTCCGGTTGGGTTTGGTTCGCTCTGAACAGTGTGGGTGGCCACGGCGAGTCAAGAGGTTCCTCTGCGGTGGAAAATGTGTACGAATAAGGTAGGTACAGCCCGTAGCAAAAGCTGGTTTCTGCAGATGCGGGAAGCCGGCCGGAGAGGAGTACCACAAAGGGATGGTAATCTTCTCGCCTGATTCAACCTGGCAGAATCGCATAAAGCCTATAGAGGGAGTTGCATGCTTTAGGCACACTGGCACTTGGCGGGTTCGATGCCGCTGTCTGGGTAGCCGGAAAGGCCAGGGGCAAGGGTTTGGTGTTGGCTGATTGACGGTCGGGCGGCCTCCCAGACGGATCAACACAATAAAGCAACTCGGGGATCACCGGATTGCCATCAGAGAAGCGGCCTGATAAGTATTATTGAGTGATGTCGTTTGCCTGCAGTAGTGTATGCCATATGTAGGTCGGGTCTTATTTGCTCCTTTTTCTTTTGGTAACGTAACCTCGGGTGACGTGTTGACCATTTAGGGAAGTGGCCCGTTCGTCGGCGACCCGGCGGGATGGTTCAACTTAAATGGACCTTCCCGACGGGAGCGATGTGGTGTGGGGTTTTCCTTCAGATTGCTAGGTTCTTCGGACGGACATTGACGGATGATCGCAAGGACGGGCGGGACCCACCACTCTCTGACGTGCAGATGTGAGACAACTTTGACAAGAAATTCCCTCGGTTCCCGACCAGCCACGGTATCATCATGTATGATTCCCAGCCTGTGATCGAAGGTTGATCAAGGTACAATGACGAGGGAGACGATAAGGATGGCTTGATTGAAGTCTCTCTGGCTCAGCTTTGCTCGAGATGGGATATGGCTACGTGCTATCACAGCATTCGCCCTTGTCAAGCATCATGACCCAAATGTTGACTCCCTACCTCTGAGTACAGTATGTCTTTATCACCGTCAGGTGTCAGTGAGGTGACCAATTCCTGACGAATTGATACATAAGGTACCAACCTAGCTACCTATCATTCGAAACAACATAACCTTGACAAGGTACCTGAGGGCGTGAGGAAAACTGCAGGAATGTAGACCACTCTCTCTGATGGTGCAGCAAGACCCGCTCGAACGGTCAAAACATATATTATCCGCCCATATTGCTGGTTTTCGGCAACGGCACAACTCAGCTTGAAGGTGTAACGCCAGCTCGTATCAGTCATTTGCCGGCAGCTTCACAGGTAAGTAACTGGTCATATTTCACCCATGTCTCCTTCAGGTCCCGTCTTGAATCATGGGCCCTGAGGTCTGGATCCAATGAACAACCGGACTGGGGTGGCATTCTCCATTCGGAACAAGGACCATTGCAAGATCTTAGCTGTCCGCGCCTTGGATGAGTCCTCGGCGCCGCATGACACAGTGGATGAGGCGGTTAGTCAAGACTGGAAGGTTGCGCCGCGTCTCATAAGCTGTTCATAAGGCTCGGCCTTTCGCGCTTCCGAAGTCGAATGTCATGCTCGAGCAAGTACAATGCTGCATGTTCGCTTGCCCCTTGCAGCAGCGGTTGAACTGGTCAAACGGTCAGGGGCCGACAGCATGTCGTTTGACGTCGACGTGATACGTATTTACCTCGATATCTGGAGTTACGATGGGCTGGAGAAGAAAACTCTGGTCTGGATGCACCATCATGGGTACGCAGGATTGTGGCGCTCGGGTATGACGCCTGTCGTGGAATCCCAGGTCCGTGTCCCTGGGATTGCTTCTCCTGCCTCAGCTTCCGGGTGTGACAGACAGCAAACAGTTGTATCCCGTTTCATGAGTTTTCTGCGCAACATCAGTAACCACACAGGTGGTGGTTCCAGTTGCAGCTTGCCTCGCAACATCTAGCATGATGGTTTCTTAGTGTACACGGTCCTCGCATGAATGCCATTATTTGGCCCACGTCAGGCAGACCATAGTTTATATCCCGGAATTACCAGCGGGTAATATACCCGCCCCGGGAACCCAGTCTTTGCCCAGCATGGGACGGACTAGCGAGTCTTTGAGGGCCTTCACCGGTTACCTCCCCTCCATTGCTCTCTGTAGAGCAGTATTAGATGTGTTTATGCCCTCTGCCTCCCCTTTGTACCCGTACTGAGGCCATGCGGTGGGAGAGAAGTGCGAGGGAGGGGGGCACCTGCTTTCGAGCCGTAGGGAGGTTATTTCATTCGGTTGCAGAGCAATGGCTGAGAGGGTGCGCAGACCAAAGATGTCGCCCAACTGGGTGTATGCCCCATGCCGCAATGAGCTAGCCGTGATCTGCGTGGCACACAGTATGGCGACACAACAACATCGTGGGGGGTGTGTGAAACAACCTAGAGGTAGCCTACCACATCCGAGGTATCTGACCCGGTCTAATGGGTCCACAGCAACCCGTGGGCCAGCTTTCAACTCATTTGCAGAAGAAAGAGCGACAGACACTCTGCCTTTTAAGGAAGGCAACAACTGGTCTCAACCCTGTAACCGGGTCGTTGACGATATTTCTCAATAAGTATGGGCCGGCTCAGAGGGGATGTCAAAGGCCATTCAAGGCACGCCCCAGGTATCAGAGTCTCCTAGGGCGATTCTCGAATTCTAGCACAACAAAGCGACCCTGAGCTCTTTACACACTTGGTCTGGTCGTGTCGGCAGTCTTTGCACCTTTTCAGGTTTACCCATTCTCCTTCTCATAGCGAAACCGAAGCATATCGCCGTTGTCCATCCGCCTCCTCTTCCGCCACTTGACATACCACGGCGTCGTCCCGTTCCGGTCTGCCAGCAGCCATGGATGAAAGGTACCGATATTTCTGGTTGTACCGACTGGAAGTACCAGGACTCACTAAGTCATTCCCAGCGATCCGCAAACAGTACCGCTCGACAGGACGTATGTCGAGACTGTGCTACACCATGGGCGAGAATACCAACGATATTCCCTAGAAAATGGCGTCTATTTCGCTCCGGTCGACGAGGTATATCACTGCTCGCTCCAAGGTCACGTCCACCATTGAGGTGGCCCACCTTGGAAAATCGTACCGACATGGCCAAAATCTCTGACTGGGTGCCGTAGGATGAAGCATACCGCCACCGTCTCATGCACCATGTTTTCAGCCTCTTGTTCCAAAATAGACTGGTATTCCCGCCTGTTTCAGCCCTCAACAGAGTTTTGGAATGCGGGTTCGGTGCTGGCTCTTGGGCCATCGAAGTTGCCGAACAGCATCCAGAGTGCGAGGTTCGTTTGTCATACCCTGGCCTGGGGGCAGTGGTCACTAGCGACTTCGAACCTAACCATGAGTCCTAACAGGTTGTCGGAATCGATATATACCCCAACATGCTGCCGGAAACATTGCCGGCCAACCTCAACCTCCAGGTGGACGACCTGAACAGACGGTGAGCCGAAGCCTGATGGGTACCCAAGCCTCTTAGAAGACAGTGCCTGATGACGGACGAACAGCTCAACATTCCCCGGCAATCACTTCGACTTGATTAACAGCAGGCTGTTAGCCGGCGGGATACATGCGAACGGGTGGCGGAATTACATGGCCGATCTATTTCGAATATTACGACCTGGAGGTTGGTGCCAGATGGTCGAGATATACTTCAACGCCCAGTCTGACAATGGGACGCTGACCGACAGTAGGCATCGTCCCAAACAGCATCTGAACGGTGTCACCGCTGGTATGTGAGCTGACTTGTCTTGGTCCGCCTTCCCCCCACAGATCATGCACTCCGAGTGTGGTCAAGATCATACCTGCAGAGTCTCCAGCGTTATAAAGATCCAAGGGCTGCTATGCGGCTGCAGACGTTGATGACACAAGCCGGATTCGTCGAGGTGGAAATGCGAACAGTGTCGTTACCCTTGAGCGAGTGGTCCAGTGGTAAGCATGGGTCATGTTGGTGGTTGCCTAGTTCCCGCGGTGACTGACAGTCTATCAGATCCACTTGAACGGGCCATTGGTATGGCAAATCGTGAAAACGTCCATCAGCTGCTGTCCTCGCTAGCAGTGTACCCTTTTACAGAGAGCCTTGGGTAGGTCGAGGCTCCTATGCCGCCACCTTGAGTTGCCAAGAAAACTGCACGAGAAGAGCTGACAGTGGAACTGGTCCAGAATGGAAATCACCGACGTCCAGCTCCTCGTGGCACAGGCGCGCTCCGAAGCTGACAACCCAACATACAGGGTAGGTTACCCCGTCTGAAACACGCAAATCCCCAAGGCTAACAACCAGACTGTCTTAGGCATATTTCCCAGTGTCAGTTCTTAACATGTCACATTGTGTAACCGAATGATCTAACCTTGTGGAGCGCAGATATGTCTGCATTGGTCGCAAGCCAGCTAGCAGTAGTCACTCCAATAGCGGCCACCATCACCACCACCACAAGAGCGGCCTTTCTAATGACACAAGAAAAAAAAGGGCGAGACATTAGCGTGTTTTGCCCTTCACTGTGTTCTCCGATTGCCGTTGCATAAGCCGCTTAATGTTTCATGACTTTATAATTATCAACCATCATGGAAATGAGAAATGACGGCTGGGTTGGGTTTGCATGTTTTCGGGTTTGAGCCAGGCGTCACCGGAAGCGATTAGAGGTCAATCAGGGGACTGAGTTGGTCAGCGTCGTGAGGGATGTGGGCGGCTGGTAAGTTGATTAAATGGGAAAGATGCCTCGAGGTAGTTGGGAGTAAGGCAAACTACAGGAACGGCGAAGAGACACCTTCACCTGAGGACTTGATTTCCAAGGTTCAATCCTACGGGCAGTCACCGCCCCGGTCTTGTAGTTCCCTAGTCACTTCGCCTGGAGGTCACCTTAGGTGTAGGTACTTAGGTCGAAAGGTGAAGTAGACGAGTGATTGGATGTTTATGAGATACGCGAAATGTAGCATACGCAGCAGTTTGGACTTCCACAACAGCCGCCTTATTCTGTGACTTGGAAGGCACTTTGATACATAAGTGATGCGAGTCCCTGTATCCATCGTAGTCCTGCCATTTCACGGCCATTTCGCACACGTTCACTCTCCCGATCTATTCTTTCTCTAAACCCTGTGTTTCATCCGGCGAAGCTTGAAGGATCCTGTCGCACAGATGCGGTGCCGTCGAGCTTCAGGTTATGATGATCGGCCCCGCATAAACGGGCCAAGGTCCCCAAGGTCCCCAAAACTTCGGGTACCCTGAATGGCTAATCCATTTTGCTCCGAGCAGGGGTGTGTAAATGGTAGCTCAGGTAAATTCTCCGGCATCAGCTCATCCATTCAGACACTTTGTAAAGGAGGGTGCCTGTCTACTCAGCCTTATCACACGAATCCGACCACAGTTCTGAACGGCATTGCCACTACTTCAACCTGTACAACGAAGTTGGCCGATCTATCAGAATGGCAGCTTCGCGTCTTCCAGCTGCGTTCCTGCGCAACCTCTCCCGCCCAAGCCCTCGGTCACATATCCAAGCGCAGCTTAGCTTGAGCTCTCGATGCCTCGCCCTCACAAGACCATACTCATCCGATGAGGCGCCGCCACCTCCGCTCCTCGTGAAGCTCAAGGGTGACCTGAAGACAGCCATGCGCGCCAAAGATGCGCCGCGTCTTGCCGTCCTCCGTTCCGTCCTTGCCACGACACTAAATGCCAGCAAGACCTCTTCCCCTATCAAGACCGACGTACAACTCGTCAATCTGCTACGGAAGCAAGCACGGTCACAGCGCGAGACGGCGGAGGAGTTCCGTAGTGCCAAGAGAGAGGATCTGGCCGAGAAAGAGGAGGCACAAATCAAGGTCCTGGAGGAATATGCCAACAGCAGTGGGATCCAGACTGTGGCCGGAGAAGAGCTACGTAACATCGTTGAAGCTACCATGGGAGACCTCGCTGCCGAGGGCGTCACGGGGAAGTCGGCTTTGGGCGAGGCTATGAAGAGGCTGTTCGCCCCGGGTGGGCCTCTGGAGGGCAAGGATGTGGACAAGAACGAGGTGTCAACTACTGTGAGAGAGTTGGCCAAGTAAGTGCGCCTTGGGGTCGGGAGACTCTTGTTGGGGTTACATGGCGAGTTCAGCTGTTGTAAGATAGTGTACGGGAAGAAGAGCTCGTGTATCTCGGCTCTGCATAGAGTGTGCTGCAGGCGACGGAATAGTCTCCGGGCCGTTGTAATGCATATTGACCTTGTCAAGGGAGAGGACCGATATGTCTGGTTGATGTGATATGCCGAGCTGCAAGGCTAGCTGGACCTGGTGGTACAAAGTGACTTGATAGTCCATTCTGAAGGCTTGACAGACACGTCAACCATGTGCCCTCGAAATGCTCGAGAATAGTTCTTTGTGTGTAGTAGGCTCGGAGCTTCCGCTTCACTCTATGTTGGCAACTCTACATAATGGCTGCCATTGCAAGCGCTCCTTGAGCGCCTGAAGCGCCTCGCAGTCTAATCCCCACTACTGTAATAGCATGGAGACCACTCTGCATTCCCACTTGGTTGGGACACCTCATGACTCCAGTCTTCCGTCATCAACACGATCATGACCCCGGCTTACATTTCTTTGACAAAACAACTGCGAATTCTCCATGACTCTCACTTGTTTTGTGTGTGGATTTCTCCGTAAGTGTAGGATGAAGCTACACGATAATTCCTGAGTTGTTATCAGTCAGTCTTGGCACCCATCCCGTACCCAGAGGCCCTTCTGTGCCTCAGTCTAGAGGCTTGAGACCACCCAATAACTTAGGTACTGACCCCTCACTTGGTTTTTCCGTTTTCAGACTGAACATACCAACAGTCAATACTAAAAAGCCTTCCGCTTGAGCTTATATACAGGTAAGCTTGGGGTGGAAGCGAATACTTCTTCGGGTACGGATTCTTACTTTGATCTTCAACTACCACGTACAACCAGAGCAACATAAGATGGCAGATGCGTCCGCGTCGTTGACCTCAACAGTAGACCTCATTCAAGGACTATTGGTTCCTGAGCAGGAGACACCACGAGGTCGTAAGCGAAGACGCAGCCTGTCTCCGTACGCCCTCGTTTCCTCAAAGACGCTGTCAGGAGACTCTGCTACTTTCCGTGGACGAGGTCGCTATCGGTCATCATCGCGGCTGACTCTATCGTCCCTGGTATCTGCTCTTCCTTCACGAGCCTCCTCGAAAGCCTCCAAGCGAGATAGATCTGCGTCGCATCCTGATCGGCAACCTAGAATGAAGCAATTTCGACTGCTGCAATTAGGCCAACAGCGTCGACGAAGCCAAAGCCCATCCCGGTCACAGTCTATGACCAACGACAAGCAGGTCAGACCCCAAAAACGCCGGCAGAGGACTCAGAGCCGGAGCCGAAAGCACGGTGGTGGTACGGCAATCCGCAGTTTTGAGATCAAGCAAGCTTCGCGAATTGAGCTTCTAGTTCACCGAGACGTCGCAGGCAATAAGGAGAAATAGCCCCAGCCTATATGGAGTATCACAAGGCGTCGTTAATGTACTGGGTGGCCTGAACACGGGTTGTCCGTGTTTGTAACATGATTCTGTAACTCAAAGCCACGATCATTACAGAAAGTCCGTGGAAACGCGAGGGGATGAGATAGTGCTTTGGTTAAACGTGACCAGCTCCTGTGTCGCTTCCATGTCATATAAGAAGCGTTACCTGATATATCAGATATCAATGCAGGATACCTTAAGCACCAGTATCACCGTACCAGCACTTACTTGTAGCCAACCCACACGGTCAAACCTTCGCGCCGTGGTCCAATGATCAAGATCGTGGGCCTGCGTAAGGTTGACCTGGAGGGCCCTCCCTTGCACTTTCGCACTTGTGGGGGGTTTTCGATCACATGGCCAGAACTGGAAACGGGTTCAGATCTGATTGTGAGATCCTGGTCGTTTATCTTTGGTGGAAGGAGCCACCTTCCGTCATCAATCACAAAAGGTGCAAGCCAAGAGTGGGCACGTGCCTGGGGCGGCTCTACCCAAGCTGCAGGCTTCGCAGGGTCCCGTGGACCACCTGCAGCATCCAGTATCCGCCTATCAGCTCGGCTCTTTGCGGTTCGCTATTAAGTCAACAAGACAACTTCCATTCTGCCTTCCGCAACCTGGGTATATTGCTTCCGCAGTTGGACTCTTGGTTGTTCTCTCTTCCAAAGACATTTATCTTTAACGTTCGGACCCGAGGCAAGCAGCGAACGCAAGACGTCATTCCTCTTGCCCCACGATTTGCTCTAAATTACCAGGAACTCTGAGCTTAAGCTAACTCAAGGCCTCGCCCGTTGCTCAGACTGCTCGCCCTTCGACAGCGACGTCCTCGACAAGTCCAGGCCCACAACCCCATCGCAACCCTCAAACAGATATGCTCCTCACGATCGGTACATTCTGATAGAGTGCTCCAATCTCCATCTTTGGGAGGCTACTTCCTCTGCAGGCTTCTTGACGCAAAGGCAGATGGATTCCTCGGGTCGGCCAAATGGTAAGTAGTCGATCCACCCTCAGCTGTCGTGCGTGGTTCTTGTCTTTTGGTTCTAGCAATAGAAATGCGCCGCTGGAGTTCCGCAACTAGAAGGCGATATGACTTACATGTGCTCTACAGGCAAGAACGCCACTGCTCCCGGACATCAGCAACAACAGCCAGTATGGAGCGCTGCTGATCTGCTGAATCCCAAAGGCGCCAATGGGAGCTCCTCCTCAGCACCGCGATCACCTCGACCGACAACAAACAACACCCATCGACAACCTCACCCTCTGCCCTCGTTTCAGTTTGCCAGTGCTAGTGACACCAATCTGCAAGCCTTGCCCTATCATCACCTTCAGACCGATGCAGGAACAGCCTCAGTGGCAGACCGGAAAAATGGCATGGGAAATCTCGTGGAGCGCTTGAATAATGTTCAAGATCGCAGTGATGTTCCCCAGCCGAAGCGCAGGAAGACGGTAGCCGAGGGCGATATCCCCGACCCCAATTCTGCGAATGGTAGCTTCCACATCGGTAGCGGAGGAATCTTAGGGGATTTCGTCAAGGAGGAGCAGAAGGAGAAACAAGATACCCCGGTGGGCGGTGTGGTCACCGTTGACCTGACAGATGCCGATGAGGATGTCGTCATGCTGCAGAAACCGGTGGACCCTATCAAGGATCAGGAGGTGTGCATAGGCATGGTTCAAGGAGCCCTCATCAACTGCCACAAAGTGCCCGCACCGAAGCCCGGCATGGTGGCCATAGGAGGACCCAACTATTGGCCACTGGTCAAGGTTGTACTGAAGCGTATCGAGCGGGAGCCTGGAGCGAGGATTTACGTTTACGACTATACGAGAACGGTGTTTGGTCTTGTCGACCCCACGACTGCTGAAGGCATTGTGCCTGTGTTGGACGCTGGCTTTCGGATTCGCACGGATTGTAGGATTCCTCCGCGCCGAAGACTGCCAGACGAGCAGGTTGGAAAACCCATCTCGCGGCAATACAAGTTCGACCTCATCCTCTACGCGCCTCGCAAATTTGTGCGACAACTCGGACGACACCTTGCCGCTCGGGGAATAACGCTCGTTACCCCTGCTCGTCGGGACGCTGGAGTCCCGCTCGTCAATCCGCACGCGCCGGAAGCCAACGCTAATGCCGTGACAGCCCAGCGACATGGTGGCAGTGGCTCTGATGGATTTTCGGGCTCTTCCCACCCAGCCATCGCTCGAACTGCAGAGGAGGTTCGCTCTGAAGTCATGGGCATGTTTGATTCGCTGAAGAGATCGGATGAGTTACCTGAGATGGAGCCAGATGATTCCGTGTTGACACCGATGCTGAAGCACCAAAAGCAGGCTCTTTGGTTCATGATTCACCGGGAGAACGCCACTGCTGGGACGGCGGAGGACTCTCAGTCGACAGTAATCAACTCTAGCTGGCAACGCAAGCAAGCCCCAGGTGGTCGATTCTACTATCACAATGTCATCACGAACGAGACACTGCCTCAACCACCACCTCCTACCAGAGGCGGCATTTTAGCAGACATGATGGGTCTTGGTAAAACTCTCAGCATACTGTCTCTCATGGCTACAACGCAAAAGGAGGCACATATGTGGGCGGCGACCCCTCCGGCGCAGCACAAAGTGGAAAAGAAGCAAGGACATAACAAGCATTTCGACCTGCCGAAGGGTCAAGGTCTGGGCCTCTCCACCCTGCGTTTGAACGGGAAGGGCACTTTATTGATCTGTCCGCTGTCCACGATCTCCAACTGGGAAGAGCAAATCAAGGCTCACATCAAGCCGGGCACAATCAACTACCACATCTACCATGGCCAAAACCGGACACGGGACCCGATGGAGCTGGCCAAGTACGACCTTGTGATCACGACCTACGGTTCCGTGTCTGCTGAGGTTACTGCGCGTGCCAAGGGCAAAGCGTCCAATGCTCCCCCTCTGGAAGAAATTGGTTGGTTTCGTATAGTGCTTGACGAGGCTCATCAAATTCGCGAACAGAGCACTTTGACGTTCAAGGCCGTTTGTCGTCTCCAGGCTAATCGGCGATGGGCTGTAACTGGAACTCCAGTCCAGAACAAGCTGGATGATCTGGCAGCGCTTCTTGCCTTCCTGCGACTCAAACCCTTTGATGACAAGACCAAGTTCATCACCCACATCGTCACCCCGTTCAAGAACGCCGACCCCGAGATTGTTCCTAAGCTGCGCGTGCTGGTGGACACCATCACCATTCGCCGCCTAAAGGACAAGATAGATCTGCCGCCTCGCCAAGACGACGTTGTCCGGTTGAGCTTTACGCCTGATGAGCAACGCGTATATGACCTGTTTGCACGAAACGCCCAGGATAGGGTCAAGGTCCTCACGGGCCACGGTCGCGATAACAAGATCGTTGGTGGCAAGACATACATTCACATTTTACAGTCCATCTTGCGCCTCCGGCTGGTCTGTGCCCATGGGAAAGACTTGTTGAATGCGGATGACCTTCGCCTGCTGCAGGGCATGTCAGCAGACGCTCCTATTGATCTTGACAGTGATGATGACGAGGAGAAAGCGGCCCTATCGGAAGCCAAGGCATACGAGATGCTTGACCTCTTCAGGGAGTCCGACCAGGACAACTGCGCCAACTGCAGCCGTAAGCTCGGAGCCAATGACGGCTCTGATATTGAGTCTGAGCGTCAAGACGATGTTCTGGGCTATATGACTCCTTGTTTTCACGTTTACTGCAAGAGCTGCATCGCCACTTTCCGCGACGAAAACACTGGCGCGACCCACAACAGCAACCAGATTGGAACGTGCCCAGTTTGCTCAGAACCTGTAAAGTTCGCGGTCGTTGAGCTTCGGGCTACCCGGGCCGACATCGAGCACGAGACCCAGCGTCTTGCCAAGGTGGCAAGCAAGGCATCCGGTGGCAAAGGCTTGGTTATCGAGAACTATACCGGGCCACACACCAAGACCCGAGCTCTGCTCGAGGACTTGATTGCTAACAAGAAGAAGAGTGCTGAGAACCCGGACGAGCCACCATTCAAGTCCGTGGTTTTCTCTGGTTGGACGTCTCATCTCGACCTCATCCAGTACGCTCTTGAGAACGCAGGCATCACTTGCACCCGGCTTGATGGCAAGATGACCCGCACGGCTAGAACGGCTGCACTAGACGCTTTCCGCGATGACTGGAATGTCCAGGTCATCCTTGTCTCCATCATGGCCGGCGGTGTAGGCCTGAACCTTACTTCGGGCAACACCGTCTACGTCATGGAACCTCAGTTCAACCCCGCTGCCGAGGCTCAGGCTATTGACCGAGTCCACAGATTGGGCCAGACACGCGAGGTGCGAACCGTACGGTACATCATGCGGGAAAGTTTTGAGGAAAAGATGCTGGAGCTGCAGGACAAGAAGATGAAGCTGGCCACCCTCAGTATGGACGGTCGCGCCAAGATGGATCGGCCGGAGTCAGCCCGCGACAAGCTCATGGAGATTCGCAGCCTTTTCCGCTAGCTGCCCAAATCACGCCCTATTGACCCTCTCAGGCACAGGGCCAGGGCAAGTCAGCACCTCACAAGCACACGGATGTCGCCCGGTCTTTTTTGTGAAGCCACCGCGGGGGTTTTCGTGATAGTCTGTTTGCGCTGCTATTTGATTTAATAATCCACGTTGCGTTTTTCTTTGGAGCGATGAGTTTTTTCGGGGACGTTTTTGAGAGTCGGTCGGCAGACTAGTCACGGTGGTTGTTGCTGCTTTAGATATAGACAGAGATACCCAGACCTTGCGAGCCACTTGGTCACGTTGCCCTTACACAGGGAAAGGGTTGCTTCCTGGGTTGCTATTTGATGGTGCGTTTCATGCTGGAGGACCGGCAAAGACTACGCGACAAAGCATGGATTCTTCGGGGAAAGCGAGGAGTTATGAGGACATTTGCCTTTTTATGACGAACAATGGTTTTTGCATGGAGATTGTCTCCGTTTCGGGGATCTTCTCCTCTTTCAGTCATGTTTCTCTCGAGCATGTCATAGATCCTCTCTACTGGCATATTACCACCCGCAAGGGTTCCATGTATGCGGTCGGTTGTTGGCAGGGCAGCAGGGCCTTCTGAACCATTTTTTTTTTTGGCTGGGAAGCTAATTCATGCGATCATGCACAAATTGAATCAACATGCCCATATATCGAGCAAGTGACAAATGTACCGTGCCGATACCGGATAGCGAGAAGTGAGTGAGTGGGTGGCACCGGCGGCTGGTAGGAGGACTGATGTGTTTAGCCTTGGACGTGACTTGACATCCAAGTGCTCATTCCTGACCTGGTAAGGCAGACAGTGGGGAGGACTCAAAAAGGAGGTTGGGTTGGAGGGAGTCTTAATAGGACGATGAGGCGTTGCCGCGTTACAAAACGAGCGAGGTGTGGTTCAGACTCGCATTTTTGGTAGAACTTAAAAACGAGCCAAATTTGACAGCTCCATGAACCCATGAACACGTCAAGCACTCACAACGCACAGCAAGACCTTTTGCCAAAATACATCTGTGATTCCACTGCCAGTCAATTCCCTGCTATGCCTTTACGTTCTGATGTCAAACGTGGAACCGAGGTGCCCGATCTTCCAGATCCTGCTGAAGAGATTGAAGACACTGAGCGGGAAAAGGTATGACGATCTCATTCAAGCTCATTCACTCTCTAACCAGCTTGTAGGACACGCCATGGTGCCCATTCACGAATAGATTGACGTTGCAGATGCAAGACGTCGATATAGCGTTTTTGACTACCCTCGAGCCCCATATTTTCGGTTCCCATGCACTGAAGGAAGTGCAGCTACGATGTGGTAAGCTAGAGGTACCTTGTTGGCACACCCTAGGGACTGGGCTCATGTCACTGTGAGAAGCAGTCACGGTCATCACATGAACCGGTGTGGAGGTGGGACATGAAAAGGTTAGATGTACTACCTGGAATATCAATGAACTAAATGTATATAGTGTATGATCACAAGGTAAAGGATACGAATGGGAGCGAACAGTAGAGGTAGTGATACGTTTTGATTCATATTTTAATAGTGAGAGAGGGAATCTACTCCACTACACCACCAGCCTCAATCTCGAAAGCTGAACGGGGCACCGAGCCACAGCAATTGCAGCAATTAGACCTGCTTTTCCTCCCACAAGAACATGACCGCAACCCCCGTAAGGAACCAGCAAACCGACCCATGAACTATGAAACAGCATCATACTATGCACACGTCGACTCCTTGAAAATCAAAATGTCTATCCCGAGAAACAAAGTCGTGAAATTTCATGTTCATGCAGCGTCAGCGCTAGCAGCGGGTTGGGCAACCTTGGTGAGCTGGTGACCAGCGCGCACTATCCTCTGACCGGAAGTGTCGTTGACGACGGTGGCGTCCTTGTTCTCGAGCTGCGCTCGCTTCCAGATCTCGACCTCGCAGCCGCCGCGAATAACGCCGACACGCATGGTTGAGAGAAGGTTGTGGGCAGCATTAGAGTGAAGGTAGACACCGCCGTTGAAGATAGCAGTGGCGTCCTTGCCGATAGCCGAGGTGATGAGAGCCTTGCCACCAGGATGCTCCTTGATGAAGTCACCAACATCGTGAATGACACCAGCGATGGCGACGAGAGCCTTTCCATTCTTGGCCTCGGCAACGAAGTCGTCCCAGGAGATGACGGGGAGCTGCTCGAGAGGGACGCCCCAATCGAGGGTGGCACGCTTGGCATCGAGCTTCTTCTGCATCTGCTGGAGACGACCCTTCTCGATCTCGTTGGAACGGAAAGTGTTCAGGTCGTAGGCAAGGCCGACGAGGCTCATGGCCTTGATGAAGAGCTTGGTCGGGTCGTACTGCCACCACTGGATGGCATTGCGGTAGTCACTGGGGAATTCGTGGTGGAAGTTGTGGTATCCCTCACCAAGGGTGACAAGGGCGGTGATGACGTGGTCACGAGGGCTGTTGCGGTCGTCGAATGGCTGGTCACCGAGCCAGTGAGCCAAGGAGTTGACGCAGAAGGTGGCTTGCTGAATGAAGAAGATGCGCAGAATACCGGCATAGACCTGAGAACCTGTTGTTAGTGATCGATCTCGTGGAACATGACACAGCGGGCTAGCGCCTCGTGGTTTGACTTACATATCCTCCCAGCCAATCACCCCAACCGAGACCGCAGACGAGAGTGGGAAAGATCACACCCATGAAGAGAACACTCTTCAGGTAGTTCTTGTGCTGCCAGACGACAACGGGATCCTCGTTCAGGTCGGTGATGTCGGTGCGGCCAATGCGCTTGGGGTTCTGCTTCATGACCATCCATCCGAGATGCGAGTAGAGGAGACCCTTGCGAACGGAGTACGGGTCCTTGTCGGTATCGGTGTAGCGATGATGGCTGCGATGTCCGGCACTCCACCACCTGGCACTGCCCTCCACGGCACCAGCACCCGCGGCAGCGAGGAAAATCCGGAGAGGAAGCTTGGCCTTGTATGAGCGATGCGACCAAAGACGATGGTAGCCTGAATTTCAGTACCAGTCAGTTACTGAGCAGTCACCCTGTTTGTTTAGCCAGAAGTTGACTTACCAGCTGTGATACCGAGACCGGTGTAGAAGTAGTAGAGAACGGAGAAAACGAGTGTCTTCATTTGGAGTGGTACCCAGTACGCGCCGATGAGGCCGAGCATGGGTACGCCGATAATAAAGAATGTGTTGAGCCAGTTGACATGCTTATACCAGTTGCCCCATGTGATGGGCAACTCGGTGATGTGTGGCTTCTTCGGGTCGAGCTTCTTGTTGGAGTCTCGAAGGGGAACGTAGTCGGTGGTGCCATCCGGGAAGGCCTCAGCTTGAACTGCGACCACCGGAGGGACCGACGACGAAGACGACGCCATCTTCTCTGAAGGGTTGCTGTGATAAAACCCAAAGAGGTTGATGTCGACTACCCTGTGTGTTGAGCTGACACCGAAGGAAGTAAGGAAGGTGATATAGGTAGAGCGGTATGAGTAGGAGAGAGTGGTTAGGTGAGGAGGGGCCGGACTGAAGGAGTTTTATATCAGATGGATGGCAAAAAAGGACGGCACAAAGCAGGTGAGGGTCCCGATTTCCGTAGCCCGTATGTGAACGCCCAGAGTGGTGCTAGCGGGGGCGGGAACGGGGGACCGGGTCTTGGGAAGAGTTTGAGTTTCGACGTGATATGCGAACGACTTACCACAATCAGAAATTGTGGCCAGGTTGTATGAGCGCCCTTGCGTGGTTCGAAGCTGTCTGGAATTGAACCTTGACTGGAGGCGGACTGTGGGGGTTTGCCGTAGCCGTTTCTCGACGGTTGGGGTTATGCAGTTGGTACCTATCTATTCAACAACCATCAATTTACATCTGATGGCCTGATTCAAAAACCTATATACAGGGCCTGCTACCCTCCCGATAATCACAAGCAAGAACATCAGCCGAGGATGACAGTGAGAAGTGCTGGCTGGCTTGAAGCAATGTTTTGCTCTCATTCGCAGCCTTCGACGCTCGTTCATCCTGCTTATCATTTTGTTGAGCAACCAAATGTTGGGGCAGTTCCTGAGCATTCAGCCCCGCTGTGATTGGCTGTGTAGTTTTCGACTGCGGTTCCTGAAGGTCGCAGTACCTCGATCTTGGTGTGGATCCCAAGTTTACCAAAGTACCTCTACACTCTGAGCTAGATTCCTGCAGGGGGACCCTGGATCCGCATGAGGTCTGGGGAAAACTTTCAAGATCATCCAAGCACATCAGAGCTTCGCAGGACTCACGGCTCAAAACGTGCTAGCAAATTAGCGACGTAGCTGTCGTACAGAATCCAACCAAATATCAGGTGTTTCATTGTCAGATAATACGTGGCATCGTGTGTTTGAGTCTCACCTGGAGATTTGGTGATGACGGTCCTGCATCAGGGTGGTTGTGCCGGGCAGGGCTGAGAGGGTCTTCCCGATGATGTAATCCCTGTTAGGCCCTGTTGCAGCTTCCCAACAACAACTCGAACACAACAAGCAGTGTCAATCGCACGTGACGGCCTCGGCGAACTCGGCCGCACAGCATGGCTGTCTTGCGTATTCGTCGAAAAAGCTCAACTACGTTAGGTAGTATTATTCAAAACCTTCCATCTTTGCACCATTGGAAAAAGACCGCCTGGACAGTCACAATTGCAAGTACTGCACGATCGCGCGAACTACCTGAGTACGAATGTCCAAAAGCGTACCTGCCATGTGGCGCAATGCCGAGAATTCCAGAATGTCAGTGCAGAAGAACTAACCGAATCTGGTGTAGTGTAAAACTTCCCATCTACGTAATGGGTACTCAGTTACATCAGCACCCTGGATAGATCTGGAGATGATGGATCAGGAAATTTTTCGTGAGGGAGGAGATCATCGACCAGCTTATCCGTGAGCTCTAGCTCCTCGGCATCGCTGTCGAGATCTCGCCAAGGGACTTCAGCTAGCACGGGTTCGGAGAGCTTTCGCTTCTTCGAACCCACGCCGGCAGGTCCAGTGCCCGTGGTGCTCGCGGGCTTCTTGGAGAAGAAGCTGCGGATGTCACTATTGGCTTGCACCGCTGAACGCTTGGGCTTTCCTATAGTCACGATGGCAAGAAAAATATTCAGAGGTTTCGATAGACTGTAATAGAACACTTTGACTGGCAACAGGAGATTCGGAATGTCTGAACACGAACTTGAGTATCTTGGAGAGAGAAGGAAACGAGAGGGAAGAGACTGGGAATCGTGTAGAAATAGTCGGGTCACGTTCCAAGCAAGAAGGCACGACGCTGCCCCATTGGGCTTCACCTCGCGAATCCCAGACCACTCTCTCCCGGTCATTTCATCAACCAACACAGCCACAAGATGGATGTTTGTTTATGATGTTAGAGTGCCCTGGGTATCCGGGATGGCACCATTGTCAATCCTTCCAACAATCGAAGGAGAATATTGTTGTAGATCAACGCGAATAATCCAGGCGTCTGGTTAGAAGCGTGGTGCAAACTCTGCCACGTACGAGTCTGGTCACAAGCCATTCCCGTCCTCGTTTTAAGATACTTTTCCTCCTTCGGTGGTCCAGCGTCAAAACCCTCCGATATGTCTCACCAGTGGATGCTCGCAAGACCGATGCTTACAGGGGAATAGGGCCGTGGCGTGAGCAAGGACGCCCGAAAGCGGGCCAACAGGAAGGCCGCCAGGGAGGCAGAGAGGAAGGAGGAGGAGAAGGAGGAGAAGAAGGAGAAGAAAGTGGAGGAGTGGTGGTGGTAGAGGAGGAGGAGCGCACTCTGTTGGCTCTATTGGGGCCCATGGGTCGGCGGCTTGACCGCTTCATTTTTAACGTTTTGTGTTCTGGGCTCTCGGGACGACCTGCGGGCAAAATCTCCCATCCCCCGGCCGTTGCTTCCACGCTCGCCACACCCTCCGGGAGGGGCCAGTGGCATTGAAGCACGGTCGGCGGCTCTGGGGGACAGTTTAGACTCGTGCTGCCCTTTTGGGCGAAGTTTCAATTGCGCCCTGCGAGCAATAAGAACAGCCTTTTTTTTGTTTCGAGACGTCTCCTGCCTAGCACTTGTAGACGTGTTCTTGTCGTGCTGTTTCTTGGTTCTTACTATATCTTCTCGGTTGAGCACATCAGCCCAATCCAGGTAAGACATCGTTGAACCTACCGTGTCCGTGTCACGCCGCATAGGATTGTCGCGGTTCCATGTCGCCGCCGGGTTGGAACCGCCGTGGATCTCTCCGTGTCCGGATGCCACACCCGCATTTCCGGATTTTATCACCAAGTGCCTCGAGAAGTGCCGCGAGGAGCAGGAGGACGACACGTATCTTCCTATTCCGAGGGAGGACTATGTCGTCCAGAAGAATAAAGATGTTAAAAGGAAAGCGGGAAGTTTACCAGGATAAGACGTTTGCTCCGCCAAGCTCTCAGACCCAGAGTGTCCTCTAGGGTGAGGGAGGAGTAGATGATCTTGATTGCCGATTAAGAACCATCATCATATTCTTTTGGGGATCATGCAACGGAACCCGTAATGCAACACGCACCAAATGTTGCCCAAACATGCTAACAAGAAACGGAAGCGGTTTTAGAGTCTTGAAATTCCTTCAAGGAACTGATTTTGCAAGATTTTAGCGTTCCAGGAGCGATATATCGCCTGTAGAACTGCGCTTGTTGCATATGGGGGCGGAGGTGTTGTACAGGCCCGTCAGAACGTCTAAGTAGGTACCTTACCTAAAGACGCACCTTTTTTGACACACGGGGCATGGGTTCGCTAAGTGTCTACGCGCTCCAACATTGTCCACCACCCCGTCACTCCATATGGCGAGCAGGAACAAAGAAGCTGTACTGTCTAGAATTACGTACGTCTTCTATTTTATCAGTGGTTTGACCCATTTCCTTGTTACCTCGCCTTACAAAAGCTTTGACTCAACTCCCTCGTAGCTGGATCCATGCCAGACACCAGCTCCTTGAGATCGTTCGGCCGTTCCAGCAAGGTGACAAACATACCTCCTTCACCATGCCATGAAACGTGACAGTGTAGTGCCCATGCGCCAGGATTATCGGCCTCAAAGCGGATGACGGCGTGTGATTGTGCTGGAACCGTGACGGTATCGCGTCTCATAGGATTCTCCAAGCTCCATTTCGTTGCCGGGTTGGAGCCACCTTCGAACTCCCCGGGGCCCCATGCGACAACTTGAAAGCTGTGTCCATGAAGATGAAAAGGGTGCTCCATTTGGTCCTTGCTGTTGATGGCAATCTGAACACCTTCGTCGGCATCCGGGACCAGGAGCACCTGTTGATCGAGTCGTAGACCCCAGTTGCTGTAGGATCCCTGTTTCCCGGGAGTGAAATCTGTGATGTTATGATCCAGGATCTGCCAGAGCTGGGCGTCGTCTTTTAAAGGGGAGTACGATGTCTGATTTGACCCGTCAGTACACGCGCTACAACAATAACCGAGAAAACCATGGGGAGATATGAGGTCCTTACCCGGTTGATAAAGATCCGATTGATCTCCCCAACCTCCTGGAACCGAAACGTAACCTCATGGCTATTCCTCTCCCCCACCTCCACCGCCTTCCTGCTCCTGGCAGGCTTGGGCTCGTCAAAGGGCATATCGTCACATCCCTCCCAAACGTCACCTCTGGCGAAGTTATTCTCAACTCCATAAGGGTTGCTGCGGTTCCCCGGTGCACCCAGTACTGGTAAAAGTTCACCTTGTTTCACACCGTACGAAAGGAGTGCGGTGGCTTCGTACCCGATGCTCTCCAACACAGAACTGACGTAGGGACAGTACGGCACGAAACAGGACTGCGGCATATTGGCACGCATGCGGTAAGACCCCGGCGTGTTGGAGGTGGTGACGAGGACGGACAGACGCTGACCTAGGTTCAAATAAACACCGCGGAGGTTGGGGATGGGGGAAATCTCTACCCCGTCGATTTCGACGAGGGTCAGAGTGTGGTTGTCGATGCTGAACCAGGTGGACGTGAAACTGGAATGGGAGATCAACCGTAATCGGAGGGTGCTGTTGGCTTGCGTGAAGGTCTGTGCTAACGCACCGCCGGAACACGGGTTGTCAGGTGGCGAGTGGTAGGTTGTGGATTCTACAGCGCAGTCGTAAATGTGTTGTCCGTTCAGGAGGAAGTTATCGGGCATGGGTTCGACCCCGGGGATGTCGGGGGACCAGACAGAGGCAGGGAGCAGGTAGGATTCCAGGAGGAGGGTGGAGGCGTGGGCGTGATAATGATCGCCGATGAACAGGACCTGGTCATCGGAATATGGAGGGACGCGTTCTTCTGGGTCATGGATGACGATAGGTCCGAACAAGCCGTCGGTATATTGTACTGATGTGTGTGCGTGATACCAAAACGTGCCGCGTTGATCGAGTACTTGAAACTCATAGGTGAAGGACTGCCCTGGCGGGATGGCGCATTGCGAGACCCCAAAAACACCGTCCATCCAAGTAGAGTTACGCTGGTCGAGGCCATGCCAGTGGATTGATGTGGAAACGTTTTTCATGTCGTTAAAAACGGTGATTTTGAGGGTATCACCAGTATTGGCCTCTATCAGCGGTCCAGGTGACTGCCCATTCGCCAGTATCATCAACTTGCGGAACCCGTCCGGGGCAGCATATCCATGATTGATCCTCAACTCATACTCTCTGACCGTCGGCGTATCGGATACGATGAAACCTGTTTTCAACCCCAGTTCCGTGGTGTTGACCAGCTTCTCTATGGATATGTCCTCCGCTTGCGCCGTCTCTGCTGTTTTGGAGTCCGGCTCATATCTCAGTATTTGGATCCATGAAGGGTGCCGTAGTATGGTTATTAGTATCAATGGACAAGATAACACAAGTATTACGCAAATAATAATGAGTGTCCGGTTCTTTCGTCGGGTGTCCGGTTTGCCCCCTGGCAACATGGCCTTCTCTTCTGCTTCATCGTGGCTGCTGAGAGCCTCATCATGACTGTCGTACAATGTGGAATCGTCGTCCAACATGGCAAAGCAAATGAACAAAAACCTAAAAGAGTGTAAAAGAGTGAAATGATTTTGTGGCATCCCAAACTGATGTTCATGCGATCAAGTGGCAAACTGGCGCATAAAAAGGGACAGAATTACCACCCCCTGGTGAACCGCGGCCTTCGCGATCCCAACATTCCAAGGCATACGATGGAATGCGGCTATCGTGAGTTTATGCGTAGCTTCCGTGGTGGGGATAATTTTAAGGTGTTTGAGAGAGACATTGGGACGCGAAGCAATTGGGACGCGAAGCAATTGGGACGCTCAAAACATGGAACAAAACCCACCTCAGTACCTAGGGATGGCTTCAAGTCGGACCAAAATGTCATCGTGGCATGTAAATTTATTCCGCTCGCTCTAGCATGTGCTCTTACCGACCAAACCCAAACCAGCCGCGTTTCTGAGGCTTCGCTTCTTCTTGTGATACAGCGGCCTGTGCAGGAGCTGCCTTTGGTGCAGATGCAGGTTGGCCGTGCTTCGCGGGATAGTCAACATGGTTAAAGGCCACATCGAGGTACAGTGGCTTGACGGGAATGGCGTCCAGCCTCGGCGGGTATGCCACAATATTCTCGAGGTCCACGCCGTCCGACGGGTATTCCGACAGCCTCTCGACAAGGGGGATAGGCGCGACCTTGGCACCGGTCCCCTTCGCTCGCAGTTTGGCAATCTCAACCAGCGCCTGAAAGCGCAGGAGCTCACCACTCAGCAAGTTATCCAGTTTGCTAACATCTTCATTGGAGACGACAATGTTTCGTGGGGCGGACTCGGGGGAAGTCTGTCCTCTCAAGACAGGGCCAGACTCTTGAGTCTTGTCATGTGCATATTTGATCAGTGCCAAAGCGTTGGTGTCGTTCCCAGCAATGGAATATGACCGAGCAATAGCCAGGGCCCTGGGGATTGGTCAGCACGTTGGCAACGCGGTGGGATACGGTGCATGGCAGGACTTACTTCAAGGAGTCAAAATAGCGGCAGGTGGCTTCAATCTGAGCAGCCAGCTCTTCATCGGCTGCAACGCCCGGCAGCTCCTTGATAGACTCGAGACTTTGAAGTGTGCCGTCATACAGAACCACCTTTTCCTTCAACCTTGCGATTCGTCGGCCCGGCGCTTCTTCTTTCTGGTTCTCGGTGTGCTGCTGGGTTTTCTTGAGCTGTCTCTTGGACAGCAAGGCACTATCCGTGCTGATACCGTCCCTCTCACCCATGAGCACTCGGTTTCTGCCGATTCGCCAACTGATCAACTCGTAGTTCACCGCGGTGCGCGTGATTTGCAGACTCTGCATCCGGGGGTCGCTCTGCTGGACCCCTTCGCCCTTGAGCTCGTTTATGGCGTGCTGAGTGGCGTCGACGGCGTCCTGAGCAGCACCCAAAACTCCATCGTAGGCCGCAGCCATGTCCCTCGGCAGAAGGGAGTCGGAAGACGAAAGTTTCTCCGCAAGGGCAGATTTCGCCGCGGCAACAGATCCCCATGCCACTGCGATATCGGCGTCCTCAATCTTGACCTCCCGTCTCCGCCAGGTGATCGAACTCGGAACATCTACAGGCCCAGCCAACCCTGGTTTCACCTCGGCGGAACCGCTCTCGAAGACGCTGGGGCTTACAGCTTTTATCCTGTCGACAAGATCCGTGTCTGAATGGTCAAACGCCCTCAGAACAATGGTCTGGATGGGCTGCGTGCGCGGGATCTTTAATTGATAAGCAGCATATCGGATGGAAGGGTCGATGGTCTCCGAGAGTAAGTCTTTGAAGATGTCCGCTTTGGCGGGAGTTGAGAGTGCGCTGTAGATGATGCGGGTGATCGCGTAGTTTCTCACGCATTCTGCCCAGCTCTGCTTTTCAAAGTGCTCTGCTCCCTTGAGAAGGGTTACGTAGGCTCGCGCCTCTAGAACGTCCACCTTGGAAGCACCTTCGCTCTCGGAGAGAGCAGCCGCCAGTCTCTCGGCTGCTTTCGCGCCCTTCTCCAAGCGCGAAACAATATGCGACCGCGTGCTTCCCTTGATGCCATTGGTATCAGCTGCATGAGAGGCCTTCATGGCCATGGCATGAGCAAACGCCCTCTCAGCGGTGAGAAGCTGAAGGTGAGCATACCTGATTCCATAAGGATGAGTCTATGAGCAGCCCCAGATTATTTCGACAGAGAAACTTACTCATGATTCTCGGCTATCTGCTGTGGTGTAACAGGGGCCTTAGCATGGAATTGTTGACGCTTCTTCGTCGCGATACCCAGCTTCTTGCGGCTATTGTGGAGTTTCTTTGCGAGCTGACTCCGGTAGGTTGAGTAGTCACCATAGAGGAGAGCAGCCTCTCTGAGAGAGACAATCGTCTTCGTGATGTCCATGATCAGCAGACACTGGCTTCTACAGCTGTAATATCGCAAGTGAGCCGTTCGAGGGGTGTTTTTTGGACGCAAGCAACTTGCTGGATGTGCCCCACGTCGCACACTGCACAACAGTCTACACTAGCACAAATTGGGGAACGTCAATGAAGTGCAGAGCCTCGACCGGCCGGCAAGGCCTTGGGACCCATAGTAAAAGTCACGACTTACATAAGCCCCGGCAAGCTTTGGATGACTTCGACACTGGAAAATCGTCCCATAAAATTCCACCGAGTGTTGACGAGCCGTAACCCCCCTCGCAACGGCCCTCTATCGCAAGCCTGCTCTCTATTTACTGACCTGGGAAGTGTACGAGTGGTCAAGCCTCTCCCACGCGACAATCTTCCTGCAGGAGTCTTAGCACACGAGCTGGATCCGTCCCAGGCAACATGCGCCGGGTATGCTCCGTCGCGCCACCACTTCCTTGAAGCTTGTGACCACCATACAAGCGAGTGTGGCCCATACTGATTGTTCCCTCTCGTCCAGTACTCGCGGACACGACACATGAGGTAACGCACGCCTTCTACGATCAACCGATCCTCCACCACCCTTTTATGCCTGGTCCCCATGCCAATGCTCGAGCGGACCGCGGCCAGCCTGGAACCTTGTAGCCTGCATAAGGTCTTGCCCTCGGTTCCGCAGTCAGTCAGGAGTCGGCGGCAGCTTCATACAGCCTTTTGGAACCATGGTGCCGCCTCTGTCGAGCTGTTTGGGGCCTGCCACTCCCTTCTTGGGGACGTCATGGACGACTCATCACCAGTGGAGTCTCCGGAGAAGACCGAGGATAAAAGAGCCGACTTGATGACAGCATCTGCGTTTGTTCTCGACTTTCTCTACCCACGCGGCTCTCTCTCATTACTGCGGAGACTCAATCGCATCACCCTTGAGGGCTATGAGAAGCCGTCATTTCGCTTCAAGAACCCGCTCTCTCGCCTCCAGGTAGCTCCTGTAACGAGTACGGCATACAACAGAACCGCCGCGGCGCCGGAGCAAGCCGAAGAACAGTCGTGGCCCGTGAACCCTGACATCGAAGACGAGCCGAGTGCCAAGCACAGCGCAACCACGTTTGAGGGCGCCTTCGGCGATGTCTATGCCATCGATGGACATCATTCACCACACTCGGCGGATGGACCCATGGCGGTCACGGATGAATACGAGTTCAAAAAGTTCTTGGAGCTAAGGTCATGGGGAGTGGCAGAGACGGTCTGGAACAAATACGATCACTTACCGCCGGAGGTGAGGGACAGCTACCTGATCGACGTGCTTAAATATGTTGCATTGTCCGAGAGGGTAATAGAGCCGCAAAGATACTGCGACTTGCTATTCAGTCTATCACCGATCCACTGGACGGCAGAGCTAGTCAGAGGAGGTATTCGAGCTGCGCTGAGCCTGGATGACTTTCCGTCAGCTCTTGCTTTCAGCAGCCAAACTCTCCATCCTGGTGCCCTGGTCCATGGCTTTGACCTACTGTTGAATCATACTCTGAAACACGGGGAATGGGATCGTCTTCTTGAGGTGTGGGACACGTTCAGTGGCAGGCTCGGCCATGAGGACATGCCGCAAGTACTGGAGCTACCGGAGACCGTGTCTACACCAGAACTGTCGCAAAGGCTTGAGCAACTCTGGGAACGGCTACGATCAATGAGTGTTCAGCAGGACTTTGAGTCTCTGAAGGAGAAGTACCGATCTCTGCTGTCTTTCTTTGCCACGAGGTTTCTGCATGCTCTTCGCTACGAGGATGCGAAGTTCATCGTGGAGCAACTCGGGGAGGCCGTCCCCTTCGAGGAGCTCATCAAGCTCAGCGCTGGAAGAGAGGAATCAGCTCATGCCGCTGAGTTATACTTCTTGTACAGGAAGTTACCTAATGTCAAGATTCGAATACCTATCCTGCGGGAGATGCTCCGAGTCTTTTTCCCGCGTAACGATCACGGAATGGAGGCAGTGTTGAAGGATTGGTACAGCCGCTACGACAACCTGGACTACATCGGTTACCGACGGTTCATCCAGTTCTATTCGTCTCGTGGCGACGTGAAGTCAGTGCTCCGGTTGTGGAAGGAATACAAGACCCTCTATAGCAAGGGCCGGAGGGCTGAGAGGGATGTCCGCACTATATCAGCACTCATGCATGTATACGCAGTGCGCGGACAGGTCGGCAAGGCCAGATCAGTGTTGAAAGAGATCTCATTGGACCGAGGCATAAAGCCGGATACGGCTCAAATGAATATGTTGCTGAATGCTCATGCCAAGGCATGGGATCTCCGCGGCGCCTTCCGCACCTTTGCAGAGCTTTGCGAGCATGGGAAGCCGGACGATTACAGTTTTGGTACCTTGATGGGCATGACGGGGTCTCGTGGCCACGTCCAGCTCACTTCGGGCTTGTACAAATTCGCACGAGACATGGATGTCCGGCCCAGCATTGCCATGGTCGATGCTCTGGTAGAAGCATACTGCCAAAACGATCGCATAGCTGACGCGGAGAAGATATGCAACATCACGACGACGCGAAAGATACTACCAGGGACGGTGCAGAAGCTCAACTACATGCCTAATTCCGGATATACTGTTCTGTGGAACACCGTATTGAATCACTACGCTTTGCGACAGGATTTGACAAACGTCAACAGAGTGCTGCAAACCATGACCAACCTCAAGGTCCCCTATGATGATACGACGTACAAGCATATTCTGGAAGCCTTGGTTCGAGCAAAGCAGGCGCACCATGCTCTGGCACTGGTGGAGATATCGCAGGAAAATGGCATCTTCGTACCAACAGCCGAGCATTATATGTTGCTCATGTCGGGCTTCATCAGAACCCGGGAACCTGCAGCCGTGATAGCCATCAGCAAAATGATGACAGAGAAAAACTTCCCTGAGTCTGCCGAGAAGATGACAAAACTCATGCAAGCCTTTGGACAATGGGCAGAAATGGCAGAGGGCAAGCGGCTTGGAACCTCCTCTCACAACTTCCTTGTCGCGGCTCTTGCAGCATTCCGCTCCAGCCTCGGGAGCGAAGACCGACGAGGACGAGACGATCTTCGTTCCGTTACGGACCAATACTCCAAGATGGTTGACGTCCTTGTGCAACTGAGACAGTTCGCTACCATCCCTGAGATCATGGCTCTTTTCGAAAGTCAGTTTCCCGAAAACTCCAACCCTGAAGCCACCCCGCTCCAGCTTCTCAACTCCCTGATCCGAGCCGCCTTCTACGAGCATAGATACGACCAAGTCAAACAGACATGGAAGATCATTTGCGAAAAGGTCAGAGGCCTTACTGACCGTCCCTCACCCGATTCCATCCCGCTTAGCGTCTCGCAAAACCCCGAGATCCAGCAAGAACTCGCCCATCTCCCAACCAGTCATCGCTACTTGGTCAGCCAGTCTCTAGGCATCATGATGCGCGTCCTCGAAAAGGAAAACGACGTTCAAGGTCTCATAGACCTGGTCGAAGCCGTTATTTCACGGGGCCTCGCCCTCGGCCAACGCAACTGGAACTACTACGTCCAAGCCCTCACGCGTCTCGGCCGCTGGACCGAAGCATGCCACGTCTGCGAACTGCATCTCATGCCCAACTGGCACGGTTGGGCCCGTCAACGTGTCCGCGATAAAAAGTCCAAGAACGCCCTACCACTCGACCTCCGACGCCTCGGTAAATCAGACCGTGTAGCCAGACCAAACACGCATACCCTCCTCCTCCTCATCAAGCAGTACATGGAGCTGGAGAACATGGCCCCCTGGTCATCCGACTCGGGCAAGTTGTTGGACGCCATCAACGACGAGTGTCCGAGGTTGGTACGCGCGGCCAAGACGATGATACGGGCCGACAGCGAGCTGGAGAAACATATCCTTGCTCCTGTGCTAGAGGACAGAGATGAGCTTCTCAAGTTCATCCTCAAGGATGAGGAGGTGTTGAGGACGGAGGATGAGAGGCGGGAGGTGGATTTGGGAATCAAGGTTTCGCCGGTGAACGAGGGGGAGGGACGGAGCTGATATGGCAGGACAAGGACTCCGGCCTGAGTATTACTATAGAGTGTTATAAGATTATACTTGTGTGGTGGTGTGATTTGGGTATGTGTAACAATTTTGTATCATTATAGAGAGAGGTTTAGGCTCAGGTTGAGCATTCTGTATACCCGAGACCTGTTGATGTGGGACATAGATCTTGCCTCGTTACCTAGTGTTACTTTATCTATCACGACTGTAGACCCTGTTGTAATGAACCATTGAGTAGGTAAGACAAACGTGACATAGAACCTTTGAAAATGACAAGTATGATGATATTTCTTCCCGAGTGGTTGGTATCTACCAAGGTGATGCGCCAGTCCCAGATTCCCAGTCCCTACTCGACCGAACACCAAAACAGTCCACTCTGGGACATAAGCAAAATTTCAAAATCAAGCCATCCGAATGACTCCTGAAAATGAGCATAATGATATCACTCCGAATTTTCATGCTGCCTGACGCCTTAAGAACGCAGTTTCATGGAGAGCAAGCCCTCCGCAGCACCCAATCTAGGTTCAGATGAAGTACCCATAAATAAGTTCTCGCCGTATCGGGCATCGCCCCTGCTAAGCTTGTGGAACCTCGTGAGCTGCTCTTCCGGTCCAGGCGACTGAAACCCCTCTGAACCGATGTTGATGTTCGGAGACTGCACTACGGCTTCGGTGCTGGTGGTACTAGCGGCGTCACTCAAGGCTCGACTTCGCAGTACGCTAAAGGGGACAGCTTCGACCGGTAGGTTATTGCCTGAGCCGGAGCTGGGGAAAGTGAACGTTGGTGCTGTTTCTCTGTCTTTCGCTGCACCCAGCCCATCTAGAGCATCCAGTTGAAGACGATTGTTGTGTCCTGCAAACTGGTAACCAGAGGACCGTCTTCTGTAGGCCTTGTCCATAGCAAGACTGGCTGCCGGTCCTGAAGGGGCGGGAGGGTGCATGACTCGGATGGGTTTGTAAGGGCTGAACCTTGGCTCAGGGTACGTAACCTCATTGCGCAACTTCTCCTTCCCGTCCGGCACGCGGTTGGCGAACACCACTCGCATGTTCTTGTAGAGGAAGAAGCGGCCTTTTGCCGGGCAGCATATGTGTAAGTGGACCAGATAACGTAGGATCGGACGCGGTAGAGAGCCGACCTCTTCCTTGGCACCGGGTACTCCGTCAATGATGGCCCCGGTCGAGTAAAGTCGCTGTCTGATGAAGGTCTTGGTCCCAGGCTCCATTCCGGCGAGGTCGTAGGGGACGAGAAAAAGCTTGACGGCAGTCTTGTTCTGGTTTTTGATGATGATTTGCAGCTGCCCCTGTTCGGGGATTCGATAGGAGCCTCCCGGTGGTGCTCTGGGTGATCTCGATCCCTTGTGCCTCGATGGCTGCCTGCGAACGTTGTCCGCTCCGTCAGCCATGTTATCCTCAACCTCCATGCCCAATGCATCCTCATCGTCCGTCGGTCTCCGATCCGAGTATCGGCTGTGGACTTTTCGCTTGGCCCGGCTCTCATGGTCCGGATCAGGCAACCCATTTTCAAGGTCTATCTGACCGACATATGGACTAGGTCCATCTTCCGTGTTGATTCTTCCTGGTGCGTTGCTGGGATAACTGTAGAACACGGCAGAAAATGGGAGAGTGACATGCGGCGGGCACTTGAGACGTGGCTTACACTTCCCTAGGCCGAGTACCCCTATCTGGGCCAGGAATTCCAAAGGCTTGGACGGGGCAGTTGACATGCGGCCCTTCAGTATGCTCTCTTCGTACGACCCTACCATGGATGCGTGAAGCAGAGGCGAGGCATCGGAGCTGAGCGAAGGACGTCTCGACCTGGGATATCCAACTGACTCAGGTGGAGTTGACGGACCGGATAGGGAGAAAGTAGGTGTCGAGTTCAAAGACCGCCGCGGTTGGTGAGCTTGATACGGGTAAGTACCCTCTATTCGCAAAGAAGGTACCCTGCAGTGCCCGGCGTAGCTACGGGAAGTTGAGGGAGAAAAGTTCACCGTGTGTCGGCGATAGATGTCACTCGTCGAACCACTCGTTGAAAGGTCAATAGTGTGTAGCGGGAGAGCCAGGTCTATTAACTCATCGTTCGTCTCAGACTGAACTAGTGGGCTGGTCGGCGGCTTATAAGCCCAGCCCTGCGATAAAGAAGACGAAAGTGATGACAGTGGTGACTTGAAGGCTTCAGTCCGCACAGGTGCAGCCTGTCTCCTGGCGAAATCAAGGGGTATGAACTTTCGTGGAGGCGATGTGGCGGGCCAAGGGGTGCCGCCGCCGGTCTGATATGGCAATTCCGTTTCTTCTAGTCGATTCACTGCTCGCTTGTCTGGATTCACAATATTATTCTGTTCTTGTGTAAAATCTCCGCTGTGCAGAGCAGATCGTGGTCTCTCAATGCTCAACCCTTCCACAAATCTGTCCTCAAGTCTTTCTTGATCCTGCCTATCCTTGTCGGGTGTTATTGCTACTGGCGACAGAAGTGCTGAAGTGGACGGCTGACGCAGAGACCGGGTCGGGGTTCGCAGAACGCTTTCTTGTTGTTGGACCATGGATTCGAACTAAGTGTAGAGGCATGGTTAGTCCCAAGGCGCATGGAGATCCTTACTGGGCGACTGTCATGCCCAAACTTACAGTACGACTAGGAACCCACGTCGGGCTTTCACCTCGTTTGAGCCGTTCAATAAGCTCGGCTCTGTCTGTCACAGTTGTAGTTTCCTGCTCCGAAACCCTCTCTGGGGTGCTAGGTCTTGGGCTATCGAGGAGAGGGCCCTCGCATAGTTCAGTCCTGATGCTTTCTTCTGAGACCTTCCTATGGAGAGTACCGCCTATATTAAGCTCTGGCAATGCAGCCTCGTCTAGATGCCCGCTTCGGTCTTCCTTGGCTGGAACTGGTCCATTTCGAGCCCAGCCGTGTTGACCAGCATGTTCCCGGAGCAGAGGCATATTGGCGGTACGGACAGGCTTCGGCAATGCTATCCACCAGACCACAATGCCATGCGTTGGTTAGACCTTCGACGACAAGATTGTGTTTTTGGGTCAGCTAGCAGACTTGTAATGATTGTAGCAGTTGGCTTATATCAGTCACGATCCTGGCGGTATGGGTGGCAGTCCAGGTATGTGCATGGATCCTCAAACCTCTTGCCGCTTTCTTTCCCGGAACTCGAGGCACAACACACTGCGGTCAAGAATGCGAAGAACGTCGTAGCGGTCAAGTCAAGGAAGGCAAACGCAGCGGATATCTTCTGGGTGGACGGAGTTGTCGTGCTCCAGGGTCGCATCATCGACCCGAAGCTCGGACATGTACGTAGTCACGACACAAGTCATGCAGGTGGGAGCAACACGGATAAGACCCCGGCGCATAGGTAATCATGAAACAAGAAACGCGAAAGAACGAATTGGGACGAGAAGAACCCGCGCCGACTGGCGAAATGCATATGGTAATAGCTTCCTCATTCCCAGGGCTTCCGATACGGTCATTGACCGGGGTTTGATGTAATGAGTCGTTTGTTAGACTGAAGAAGTGGAGGCGTTGGGAGGGTGGCACAAGACCTACTCCATCGGCTTGGCATCTGCAGCTAACGTTAGTGAAGAGCCAGCCAGGCGCGACTGACGCCGCTGTACCGGACCAGCCACATCAGCTCGTCATGTTCCTGTAAATCAATCAATTGGCCAGAACCAACCTAAACCCAACAGACACCGGCAAGCAGTCTGGCTACCCTGGATGCTACGTGTACGGATGCTCACTTCAGCAGCACGCATGAAAACCGAAGCACATCCAGCGCTTCCAAACAAATCCAGTTAATCTTGATCCTATTGCTTACAAAACTACCGCGGTACCTTAATGATCATGATGCTACACGTGTAATTGATGATGCAACTTGGCCAAGGGCAACGCCCACCGTTTACACAGTAAAGTGCACGCATACAGGGAGCTTCCCGCACGCTTCGGACCCACTCAATCAGTATCCACTCAGCTGAAGACGCTGGTCGAGACCCCTCACAGCTCCTCACCGCTTCCTACCCTGAAGTGTGCTCCGTGCGTATCACTTTTCTTATCGGCGGCAGAACGGTCAAAAATATTGAAACCAAACAATTGCGAAAGTGCAAGTCCGGACCGCATGAGCCTGTCCGCCTTTGCCAACTTCAAAGCCCCCTCCTCAATAACCACCCCAAACCTTTCGAAAATGCCGTCAACCAAACGTCCCCTGGCGGACTCCTCCTCCTCCACCCCCTCCAGCGTACCACCAGCCGCCAAAAAGCCCAAACACGGCTTCCGCCTCCCTGCGCCAGACAATCTCCCCGACGGACCCTGGCGACGAAAAGCGACCAAGATCAAGCACGAACTGATCGACAAGGCAAAGATCAAGAAGGAGTACGCCAAGCTCAAGAAAGCCCAGGAACAACAACGACAACAGTCACAGGAAAAAGATGTCGAGACCGTCCAGACCGAGGTCATCAAGGTTGACCTACCGGAGCCCGTTGTAGCTCCCTCTTCCGAGGGGCAAGACAAGGAGACAGGTCCAGATGGAGTAACAGAAGGGGATGAGAAGGAGGCCGACGCCGCAGCACCAGAGATCCACCCGGACAGGATACGCATGCTAGATGCCAACGGAGACGGCGAGGACGACTACGACGACGTGAATGGTTTCCAAGCAGAGCAAAAGCGGCGGGAGGAGCAGCAGCGGAAGAGATACGAGGCGCGACGAGCCGGATCGGGAGCCACGGGTGTTAACGCGGACAAGCCGCCGCGGGAGAGGAAAGCCAGGAAACCGGGGTATTTCGAGAAGGATCTCGCGGAAGCGGAGAAGAAGCGGGCGGAGGCGGAGGCGAGACAGAAGGAGTGGGAGAGACAGCAGCGGGAGAGGGAGAAGGCCATCAAGGAGCGGGAACGACACAGGAGGATCTTGGCGAAGGCGAGGGGCGGGCCGGATGGCAAGAGGAAGTTGGGAAAGGAGAGTATCGTGCTACTGGATAGGGTTAAGAAACTGGTTGGTTAAGCGTGGCTGTTGCACCTTTGGTCAGGCGTTTTACAGGCGAACGGCAGTGGTATATGGTACAAATGCTTCTATCTTCATTTCATCTCGAGGGATTCTCAGCTAGCAATGTGGCTACGTACTATAAAGGGGCAACGGAAGAGAAGAATCCCAAACGCGAGTGCTAGCAAGGACTCCGTTCTCATGCAAGAAAACAAGTCTGTTAGTAGCCAGTCGTTGAAAACCCAAACGTGAAAATCAAGGAGGAGAGGCAAGCAGGGCTCCTCCAATGCCATACATGCTAAAATCAAAGTCCACCAGTTTGCAGCATTCCACCCGGTGCATACCGAAACCAGGGAAAGTAATAATTACCCAGCTGCAAGATCATTGCAAGTTTTTCCTTCCAGATGTATGAAAGGGGAATCGTGAGTAAAGTGTGGAAGTTGAAGAACCAATATACACCCGAAGACACCGACCCCTTACTGTTTCCGCCACAAATGGCGCCATCTGGTTCAAGTACAAGAAACACCTCGTCTTGGGCATCGGTGTGTTGGGGATAAACCATCAAAATGGGTGACGGCTGGGGATAGAGGCCGTCCCTCCACTGGTATAGGATTCCTCGTGGACGGTGGACAGAGAATCCCGTGTCGTGTAGACGGGCTCGGTTTCATGGGTTGTAGTGGTATCCGTGACAAGAATGTTAGGATGCGTCTCTCTGAGGTAAGCGAAACGATGGGCGTGGCGCTGCGAAGGACGTGAGGTGATCCGGAGTTGGGCCTTCTAAGCCTCGGAGAAGATGGTGTCGCTATGCTCAATGATGAACTGCACGGCAGCGTTCTTGGCATGCATATCCGTCATCTCCTTTTCAATGCTCTGGTCCCTCATGATCGTCGGAGCAAACACCACAGCCAAGTTCTTGGGCGACATCAGGTTCTCCCGCTCTCTGCTGGCGACACGCGCAAGGTGGAACATCAGGAACTCCAAGCAGTCGCGATGCTTGGGCGGAAGCATGTTGACGGTCTTGCGCAGGTGTTCACATCTCTCCGTGTCGTCTTGAATGGCTGGGTCTGATCAGTAAATAAATTGTCTTTCCAAGAATGGAGCTGAGTATCACATACCATTGGATTCAAGAATGCGTTCATAGACCTCAAAGGTGAGGAGGGGATTCGGCAGCTTGCGGAAATATTGCTTCAGAACGCTGGTAACAGCCGTGATGTCAATGCTGGGGTCCGAGATATCGAAGTCCTCCATCTTCTCAAAGCCCTCTTGCACCATCTTGACCTGCGAGTTTCCACCCGTCTTGCGGTAAATTCCCTCCACATCCATGCCTCGCAGCTCTACCTCCTCAATACAACGTGTCACCACGCTGGGGATCTGGCGGCGTTCATGGTCCGCTCTCTCGACAAGGTCAGATCCAAAAAGAGTGGTGGGAGCCTCTGCGACGGCGGGAGTGGACACATTGTTAGGTGCTGTCATACCCTTAACAGGCTTGCTCTTGCCGCCGAAGAAGCCAAAGCCCTTGCCAGAGTTCTCGCTCGGTGCTGCTCTATTCTGGCTGACATTGGGAGCAATGGTGGTGGGTGTCTCCGTCTGGGTCACCGTCATGTTGTAGGGCACGCCAATCTGATCGCCGGAAAGGCCCTGCTGTGTCTGAGACCGTGGTTTCTCTTCGCCTTGAATGGCCACCGCAGCCCGGTTGAGGCCCTTGGTGATGTTGTGGGCCACCTTGCTGCCGCCCTTCTTCCAGTTGAACTTTCTGACCTGACCTTTACGGATGTTGACCACCGTGGGGCCCTCGAGAACTTGGGATTCATCCAGTTCCGTGCCAATGAGCGTCTGCGCCGTCTGGAGGCTGGCTGAGTCCAGGTTCACCGAGGCGGTCGACACGCCCTTGTTGTGGCTGTAGATGCCGAGCCCGTTGGGCGACTTCATCTCACCACCAATCTGCGACTTAAATCTCTCTTGGATCTGGTGCGTCAGGTCATTGTTCAGATCAGCTAGCTGAGCATTCTTGGAAACGAGCTGCTCGAACTCGAGACGAGCCCGATCGCGGTCTGCAATCATCTGGTTCTTCTCCTCCATCAGCTCTTCTCGCTTGGCGACCAGTTCCTCGATCGAAGACGACATGGACTGCTTGACCTTGTCCAGTTTCTGGACGAATTCCTTGATGGCTGAATCCTCCAGGTCGCGAGGGTCGATGGGCTGTTTGGTTTCCTTCGCGCGCTCGACGTACCCCGCTAGTACTTCCAGTTGACGAATCATTATTTCGGTCTGGGTATCCAGGACGGTCACCGTCTTGCGCTTCTCAATCAGTTTCTTGTTCAGTGTCTTGAGGTCCTTTTCGGTGTTGAATTGACGCTCCAGCTCGGCCACTCGCTGCTCCGAATTGCGAAGTTGACGTTTGAGGAACGCTGGATCTTCGTGAGTGGCGCCTGACAGCGAGATGGGGCTGCTGATGTCGTGTGCGTGCGAGTTGTCCACCGAGTTCTCCATGATGGGCGTTTTGGGCCAGCGAGGCGAGGCCGTCATCCGTGTTGTCTCGCTCACGCTTCTGGTGTGACCAATTCTCACATGGTGGTTAGTGCTCGACTCCGTGCTGTTGTTCCTGCCGTGCCTAACAGCATTGGAAACTCGGCGCAGGATAGAAGTGGAGCCCTCATCCGTGCCCAGAATTCTGGCCATATCCTCGTCCATGCTGAAATCGCCTCCAGCACTCCATCTCGGAAGCTTGGGTGAGATTTTGGGCGTAGCTGGCTCAGTTGCTGAGCTCACTGACTGCGATTGCGAATGTGCGGGTGGGTGAGGTGGTGCTCTTGGTTGCATATAGGTATCACTGAGCTTCTGCTCCGGTGGTGGGGGTCGAGGAAGGGTCGTAGGCGCATTGCGCGCAGAGGCACTTGTGGGCAACTCCTTGCGGGCAATCGTCTTTGTGCCCACCGAGTCACCACGTGCCGAGTGGCCAGAATCGAGTGATGGACGATCATCAGAAGAAGTGCGAGACACGGCTCCCGGTTTCTCTGCGAAAGGAGTGGTCAAATGTAAAGTTACGTCCTCGTTCCGTCCCTGTGCGTCAGGCACAGGTCTGCCTGAGTTGTTATCGGTGGAGGAAGTGGACTGGGAGTCAGACCGAGCATTGTTCGTGAGCCGCTTGCTCTTTGGCGCATCTTGGAGCTTGAACTCTTCTGCCAGAGTAGGGGTATTTCCACTGTAGGCCTTCTTGTCATCCGTCGAAGCGGCAGAGCCCTTACCAAGTCCGTTACTCCTACTGTCGTTGCGCTTGGACAGCCTGCGAGTTGGGCGCTCCGGCTGCGGCGGGCTTTCATGGTAGTCAGGCACCACCGGGGTCCTGCCCTTCTCCTGAAAGGCAATATGAGGGGTCGAGGCTTGCGAGTCCGACCTCTTCTCGGACTTGGGGACGACGCTGAAATAGTCTCTATCCTTGGCCTTGTTGGTGGATTCGGCGATCGATCGTGGGGTCACTGTCGCAGCTGGAGTCGGGTCGAGGGCCACAGGGATAAAGAAGCTGTCTCCATCTCCACCAGCTGTTGCATCACCAGAGAATATGGAAGAGGTGCGGTTGTTTCGGTAGCTCTGTGCTGGGGGTACAAGGCTAGTAGCATCTCTGGGGTCAGAACCAGCGTTCTCCGGTGACTGGGCGGTCCTGGAGGTGCTTCTCGATGCAACGTCATCCATGGTATAGGCCGCTCGAGGACGAGGAGACAATTCAGTAGCTGTCTCTGAATCCGGGGTGACCCGGTCGCTTGAAAAGGCGTTGGGCGGTACGGCATTTGGTGGTAGTGCCGGAAGGGACTTGTCCTTGATCGCTGCCGAGTCCTTGTCTCTAGCTTTGGCCTGGGCAGCTGCTTTGGACTTCTTCCTTCTCCTGGCCATCAGGGACTCATGACAGCTCATGCAGAAGATGCCCTGGGACGTTTTTGCATAGCGCAGATTCTCGATTTTCCTCTTGCAGTTCCTACACCGGAAGCAGGTTGCGCAGAATGACTGGTCGCCGGTAAGGATGGCCAGGTCCTCAATCTTGTTTCCGCAGGAATCGCAGCTGTAAGTGCAGTTGTTGCACACAAGGGAGCCATCGCCAAGGAGAAGGAGGTTCGCATCCGAGTCGAGAAGGGTGTTGCATGTGTTGCACCGAAAGCAGTCGAGATGCCATCGCAAGCCGGCTATAATAGAGAGAGTACTTAGCACAACTCCTTTCAATATATAGGTATATAATAATGTGCCAGTGATGAGCTGTAGTATGTGTAATTCATACAGATATGCTGGAGGACTTACATAGCTCGAATGCTTTGCCCTCCTCGAGTATCTATCCATGCGCAACATAAACATCAGTATGAGCTCTTAGCAATGCTCGATGATGGAGCGGTAAGCTCCAAAGAGTCAAAATGCAAGCTCCTTCAACGCACCTCTCCACATCCTTTGCAAGGAAAGACCTCTTCCGAATCCACGGACCCATCGAGGTAGTCGTCCATGGTGGCAGGGATTGTAATGGCCGATGTTGGCGACAAAGGCAATGACGACTATGACGACTATGACTATTGCTCACACGAGGTCTGTTTGGTGTTACGACTGTCATGAAAGAAATGTACAGTTGGCTGAGTAACCGATCTGGAACCGCATCTGAAAGGTTGCTCGGCAATCCTCCCCAACAGACGCACGCCCGCTGTTGCTTGAGGTTCACGTCGATAACCGGCTGAGTCTGGGCCCTCTGTAGCCCCAGTGAGAAGTGGGAGGTATACCTGGGGTCTACACCTGGCCGCGACGACAGGGTTGATAAGTGTTTCTGTTGTTGTTCGCCCGCGAAGTAAGATGATGAGTTGAAACTCGCACACCTCGCGGTGATGAACTGGCTCTGGAGTTTCTGGGGGCTCTCTGGCGAGGGGATCCACAGGAGCCTTCCGTAACCCGACGCTCATTGGCCATTGACCTCGTTCCAGATGTGGGCTGTGAATCTGGTGGGTTCAATTTGCGACAGGGGTGCCAAGTCCATGTCCCTCCCCAGTGTTCATACCTCCCCTTCTGCTTCCGTATCATGGAGTGCTTCTTCGTAGTATGGGACAGTAGTAGAACTGTGTAGTACTTGTAGAAGGATTCGGTATCATAGTCAATATCACCACTAACACTATGTAGCTCTATCTCCTACAACACATCTGTCGTTGAAGAATTGTAGACACAAACAATCTGAGACGACATGGGCCAGCTATGCCGCCCGAACTGGAAGGGACGGCTCCAGGCTCCACTTAGCATTGGGATGCGAGAGGTACCTGGAGCAGATACAGGGGCGAAAAAGCCACAATGTGACTTCAACTTGAGGTTCTTTCAAAGCTCAACGTTTGTTATTAGATGGAGTGTCTGAAACTCCTAACACAGTGCTACTTCCGATGCCTGAACTCACTGGCAGTGCTCTACCATTCCTCTGCAACTGTCATCATATGCGTGTTCTGTATTATGTACCCATTCTTAGAAGGACAGCTGGCAGGGCATCCTGTTCACGGAGGCCCAGATTGTGTATATCTCTCCTTCAGTCTGTTCATATGTGAGCCCGCATCAGCACTTGCATTTAGACCAGCAAGGACATGTTAGCATTTCTGGAAGAAGGGGCACACGCCATCTCACCCAAGCGCGGCACATTAACAAAGCTACCCTAGATCAGCAACGCAGATGTCATGCTTGGTTACTCTAGGGTACCTTGCCTAAGGGACACTTACATCTTGAACTTATTGGAGCTACTGTCAAGTAATCTCTTTCCATCTCTACTGCAGTGGTTCTGTGCTGTGTAGGCAAAGTTTTCGGAGACTTTGCCTTGACACTGACCATATCGTGTAAAGATATGGATGTCTGATCCTTCTACGTCTCGTATTCCGTCCAGTGCCTCGTTATGGGCTCCTGTCCTTCAAACGTACTATAGCATTGGCCTCCCTTACAGTTGGAAAGCTCTAGACATGACGAATGGATTGGTGCTGAAGTAGTAATCTAGTACTGGGGATAAAAGGTCGGCTGACCAGACATCATTGTCTAATTTCAACTTGCTAGTAATTAATTTTGTTTACTAGTACAAGTCTCACTGCTTGTCTTGAGTGCTGACTTGGAAGCGAACAAGCCAGCAGCCATTAACCACAAACCTCTGGGCGTAATCATAATGACTCCTACATATCACACTGCACTCGTGTCACTCCCACAGCCAACCGTACTGGCCGCTCGTTATGGCTCAAACCTTCCCGCATATGTCATGGTATTGGGTCATCCAACCTGTCTTGGACAGGAAAAGTTGGATACAATGTAAGGTAGTGCATCTGCTTTAGCATATGTATGGTTGCGTACCACACCGAGGATGTTTCATGTTTACTACCCCTGGCTACTGGGGCGCCGGACTTATGTTTATATAGACCTGCACTAGAAGCGGATGTTTCCTAAGTAGTCTCGCCGCATGGTACCAGGTGGTCACACTCCCCCATGATTGAGATCCTACCGCTTCAAGGTTGAGTGGCCCATTCATCACTTTCCATTTGTTATCTGTTCCTACTACTCTGCAACTCCATGCAAACAACGTCAGGAGGCGGCGTAGCACATGGCTCGCGCTTACAGAGCCAGACAATCTCACCTTCCACAAGGCTGCGGCCACACACGCGACCATGGACCAGCCCAAGGAACCACCCGAGTCGGTGTACCCATCAATCGGTACCTTATCTACTTCCTGCCTGTACGTCTGGGGTCCAACACGGTTTTAAGGATGCACGGCGCCAGTGCTGGTGAAGTAGGGTGTTCACTACATCTGCATATCCGGAAGCACTGATTTGCACTTCAGGCCACCTTAACCCCTGACAACTCTCTTGACCTTGGAGAAACAGTGGAATCCATCTACCAGATCTACAACGGAAAGTTCCTTCATTTCCTCTTTCCTGGTTGCCCGCAACGGCTCCAACAGTGGCGCGCCAGCGGATTCAGCAATTTGGCTTTCACAAGGTCGATGCAAAATGGCACCTTGCATCGGGCTTTCCTGTTGATCGTCGATCGCACACTATCCGCAGATCATTCGAGCGGATCAGGGACAGACTATCCCAATCTAACCCCCCTCCGTCACGGAGCCTCAAAAGCATACCTCCCTTCCATATTTCAAGTAACCTGTATTCCACTACGTATCCTCCAAATTTGACACCTGATACAGTACGTGCTCGGGTAGGCAACGCGTACCCTCGGCAAAACCTCCCTGCCAAGGCCAACAGCAGCATTCCAGTCCGTTCCATCGCGCAACCAACGGCGCGCGGCGTTTCAGCGGCAAGACCCCTAAATCCCAAGACCCCCTGAACCCGAAGGTTCACTAATTTCCTATCATGAACCAGACTTTCCCGCTAAACGACTAGGGGACACCCACAGTACCGACGCTAACAAGGATCCCGGGAATGAGATGGTCGACATCGGGATATTTGGTGACCCGTCACCGCTAGTTCGCAAGCTTTGCTGAACGGGTAGGTAAGACTTATTAGGCATTGACATAAGGCGTATGCTTGAAGATGGTTACGTTGCAGCCAGGTACCATCATCCGCAACAGTTTGCCTTGTCGCGACAGGGGCGCGGTAGATGTTACCGAGGAGTCAGCATGGCCAATAGCACTGTTACTTTACCGCTGCAGGTTCCCGTTACGCTGGGTCTAGAAAAGAGACTTGAAACATTCAGGAACGAGGTAAGACGGTGAATGGGTACGCAAGAAGTTGTAAAATTTGCCCGAGTGGTCGCTCTTGGGATGAATTGTTGTGCGAGCATGTGAGACAGCGTTTATCGTTGAACAGGTTACGGATGCCCTTTCCGAACATGACGAGATCTGTTTTCGTTTTGTATCAAGCTGGGGGTGTAGTACAATGGCAACCGGAGATCCTGTGAACAAGGTCAAGTCTTGAGATAGCTACAAACCTGCAACGATATTACTCGAGGAATAAAAAGGGCATCATAGCTATGAAGGTATTAGAGAAGAAAACAGAATAGTCCACCGTAACCGCGACGGAAACGCCCAAGACGCCTTGCATGTTCTCGTGACAGTTACTCCTGATTAGAAGCACACAGCAACCTTCATCAAGTCAACCTCCCACGTCAGCATCACACGATACTCTCCCTCCTCCTCTTCTCGATGTAATAAGTAACCAAGCTCTTCGCATCGTCACCCACATCCACGCCCTTCAGCATCTCCCAGAACTTCTTCTCCCCAACTGCCCCGTGAAGCGCGATGCAGAGCTCTATAGCCTCCCTACGAACATTGGAGTCGCCGCTTGAAAGACACCGCCCTGCCAAACCAGCCAGGGTATTGAGTTCCGTATCAGAAGGAACAAAAGGCGACGTTTTGGCCGTGATGGTCTGCGCAAGGGTCCTTAGGCCCAGGCAGACCGAAGCGTCTGACAGGTCTGACTGATCCAACATTTGACTGAGGACAGCAGTGATCTCCGCCGCGTCTCCCAGGAGAACTAGATCGGAAGCTAATTTCTCCAAGCCTGGGACGATGTGTGTGCGGACGTCGTAAGCTGCCCGGCAGCGAATAATCGACTCCAAACCACGAGACACATGTGGCTGGAAAGAGTCTCTCATCTTCTTGAGGAGTAAATTAATGGTCATCAGCGTCTGGGCTTTCACATCTTGTACCTTGGCTGGCAGCAAATTCCCTAGCGGCGATTCCAGGAAATCGAACAGGGTCGTGATCAGAGCGTCGGTTCGATCGTCAGTGAATACCGCTGACTTACTCCCACCGGCGCTGTCACGGATGATGCTCTGGATCTTCCGGAGGCTGTGGGCGTCAATGGTCTTAGCCTTGAGCTTGTTGACCCCGCTATCGAGGAGGCGACCATTCTGCTTTGCCTTCTCAGGTGAGAGTGGTGGCGAGGACGAGATGCCGTTGCGCTCCCCATCCTGTATATGCTCTGTGCGCATGTGATTGCCGGCGTCCTCGTTGACCGGTCTGTCCTCAAGCACATTCGCAGCAATCGGCGAAGGCTTAGGTGTTTCGTGGCCCTCGTTAGATGGATCTTCAAACACTTGAACCGGGGTTTCGGACCTAGGCTGCGAGGCAGGGTTTTCGTAGACCTTGACGGGAGTGGTCAGGGCTGACTGAAACTCCGGTGTTGATTCCAGTCCCTGTATGGATTCGTCCACCGGAGCAACGGATGACTCTCGTGGCGGTGTGCCAAACCGCGTTGAGACTCCGGTTGACAGTCTCGGGGAAGTGGCTCTTAAGTTAGCGACGGTAGGTACCACAAGGGTGAAGTCCTCATGTGCTTTGGTAGGGCTAGCAGACGGATTCCTCGGTTGTGCTTGTACGCTCGCAGGTTTAGCCTTCAGGTTCTGCGGCGTAATTTGAGGACTGGAGGGACGAGACGCTGGACGTTGTATGGATGCCCTCGCAGGTGTAGTGCGAGGAGACGCAACAGGGGGAGCCGACTTGCTAGCCGTCAGCTTGGACGGCGTCGGTAGACTCGACTCACTTGCCGTGGCAGCATGGCCAGGCTTGGGCCGTGGCACTATCGTTCGTTTCATGTTGGGTGACGTGTCGAAGGATTTAGGCGTGACCGCTGCCGGTCTTCGTGCACGAATAGGCTCTGATGGAGGACTATGCTGTTCTGATGACGGACCATCGTGACTGCGCATCGAGTATGGTCCTGCCGTGGCTGGTCTTGCTGCCATCTCAGGTCGTATCTTTGCAGGCCGCTTTGGTGCACTGGTCAACCCGCCGGACGCGACAGCAAGGGTTGATTCCGGTCTTGTCCTTACTCCGGCTGTCGTGGTCGGCTTCGCAGGTGCCGTAGAAGCATTAGACACGGTAGACGTCGTCCGGACAGGAGAGAACTGGGCCATGGCCGAACCAGGTCGTGCTGGCAAGCCTTTCTTAGCGTTAGCCATAGCCGCCCGCTTCTGAGCCAACATTGTCTCCCGCAAACTAGGCTTGGAGGTACCCATAGTACTCTTGGAAAATCCCAGCCCTGGCCGTGCTGCAGCAGCCCCATCTGCCTTGTTGGGTAAGTTAGGGTTGTGCGGGTCGTTCTTCAGCAGCTTCTGCGCGGTAGCGTCCAAAGCGTCCATGATGGCTTCAGCCCGCGCCGGCCAAATACGCGCAAAGGTCCAATAAGTCGCCCTCATCTTCTCCCGTACACCAGGATTGGCATCTGCTAGTCCCTTCTTGATACACTTTTCCACAACGTCCAGTCCTCCGGCATGTTCGATATGACTCTTGTGGTGAGCCTCCTTGTTCAACAGCGTCTTGAGCCAGCCGGACGCATATGTCCGTGGTTGGATATTCTTGTCCTGGCAGGCACCCCAGATGTGCTGCAAAATCCGCGCGTTAAACGTGACCTTGCTGACAATGGCATCAATAGTGGCATTGGCCTGCTGGGAAGCTATTTTCTTCGTCGCTGCAGATAGCTTGATAAGGTTCTGCATCAGAATCTCGACCATGGGATCCATTCCTGGGCCGTAGGTGTAGGCTATCTCTTGGAGCAGACTGCAGCCCTCCTTGGACAAACTCGTTCTCAGCGAGTTGACAGCCTTTAGTATTCCATCGAGAAGGCCACGAAGGCCTGATAGGAAGTGATCGTGAAAGTCAGAGACTGCGTTGCCCGCCAGGAGTTTGCGCAGCTTCGTTACGCTCTCCTCGCGCTTCAACCAGTTCTGTTCCGTCTCTCTCCCCTCAAAGTACGTGTGCATCTCCCTGAAAATGTCGTCCAACTCTCTTTGCGTATTCACATACATGGGATCAACCTGCTCCGGCTTGCCGTCTGCTGTTGAGCCGGGGGTAATGGGCCGCTCGGTGGAGACGGACGAAATGCTGGCAGCGAGGCCAGGTCGCGGTGCAGCCGCTTGCGACGGAGGTTCCTCGCCTTGTTGTGAAGACTGGAGCGAGGAAGTCGGTATGAGCTCCTTGATAATGGCTTGTTCAATAGCGAGCCGCACTTTGAAGTTCTTAAGCTGGCGCTTCAGGTCGGATTTGGCAGCATTTGGCGCATTCCGAAACAGCTCGATGACAGTGTTCTTTGCCGTGTCTCGTACTCCCGGATCGGCGTCCTCCAAAAGATCCATGAGCGTCGGGACGTAACTGCGGAACTGCAACCCTTCCTGCTGGTGCATTTGTAGCAGCCAGTGCAAGCTTGCTTCCTTCGCTCTCGGGTTTTTGCCCACCATCGCGACGTTTCGCACCATCCGCTCGACTTCGACTGGGTTGACTGTCCATAGCGTAACCATGGCTTGCGCTGCTGAAGCTCGAAACTTCTCCTTCTGGTCGCCCAGCTTATCCACGAGCAGTGGTAAGGTCCGTGCCGCCTCCTTGATGAGGTATCTCGGCTCTTGTCGCGACAGTCGAGTAATCAAGTGGCAGAGTGCCGTAAAGCCAGCATTGACTAGAATCGCATGTTGAGACGCGGACGCAGTGCGTAGAGCATCGAAAAGTGGTATGATGCAGGTTTCGGGCACGTTGTGTTGCTTTATTCCGGACTTGATCGCAGTCACTTGGTTGACCTTGGCGTCGGTGTTGGCTTCGGTTCGGAGAATGTTGGTAAGATCCGCGACCTGCTGGTCACTGATTCCTGGCCTGTCCACCATGGCTGGCCTGTGAGTCGGGTGAGCTTGAAAAGCAGTCGGTAAGCTGAGGGTGGTGGATGATGTTCAAACAGCCGTGGCGAACCAAAACAACGTCACAGTTGTTTACCCTGAAGGTGCGCCGACGAAAAGCAGCTCTCTCTTATGTTTGTGGCTATCGCACGCTGGTATCTGTAATACACCGTCGATGGAGCCGTTGCATGTAATGAATTTATACTCAAAACGCAAGGTGTACAGGTAAACGCTCAGGGTTGTAAAGTGATTGCGGTGGTGAAAGGCTCATCATGTTGCGGGATCAATCCGTGTTGTTGATGTTTTGTTTGCGCATACGTACTTGCTAGTTTACGGCAAGCTAGCAGGAGCGCACAGAGCAACGAGTGGAGCCTAAATTGAGCGCCCTCGAATGGAATCGACCCGAAGCATGAACCCTGCAGCAGTCGTTCCATTGCAAACGGCGGAAGCACCCCCGCCCTCCCCGCTATGATGTCCCCCGTTGGAGCAAGGGTATTTAGGGCCGGTAGGTAGATCACCCCGCCATTCCAGGTCCCTGAACATGTCACAGCGGAATACAAGTACCAAATATAAGAACCAAGTGACCTCATCCAAGAGTCTCAACATCGAATACTGACGCTCCAACCAGTCTTTAGAACGCAATAGCGACCTCATTGTCTTGCATTCCACAGCCCTCATGACAGTCATTCCAGGGACGACACCAGTCCCCAAGCCGGACTTCGTCTTCATGGCGCCTATCTCACCAGCACCATCACCCTCCACCACCAAACCCCAAGCCAATGGTCCAACTCCCTCCCCCGTCCCAGCCCCAAATCAGGCAGGTACCCAAGACGACTCAACATCTACTTTCTCCCCTCGTGCATCTCTCCCCCTCCCCACCCTCCGCCTCGAAATCCGCGACCTCTCCCATCCCGGCGCGACCAAATTCCTAACCTCCACAACCGTCTCTTCCCTCCTGGAATCCGCCGTGCAGAACATCCACCAACATCTCTACCCTGACGCCACCACACACTGTCCACCAACTCGCTCTGTGACTCTGATCCTACGGACGTTAGACGGCGTCGCCTACACGACCGGCATCGACCTGGACCCACAACATCACAAAGAGATCCATCTCTCCTTGCAATACATAGCCTCCATCCCGCCGTACCGAGCCAATCATGAGATCACCGGTGTCCTGACGCATGAACTGGTCCACTGCTACCAGCACAATGGACAGGGAACCTGTCCCGGTGGGTTGATAGAGGGAGTGGCGGATTGGGTGCGGTTGCAGTGTGGGTTGAGTCCGCCGCATTGGAAGCGGGAGACGAAGGGGAAGTGGGACGGCGGGTATCAACATACCGCGTATTTCTTGGAGTATCTGGAGGGAAGGTTTGGTGCTGGGACGGTGCGGGCTATCAACGAGAGGTTAAGAGGGCGGAAGTATGAGGAGAAGGGGTTTTGGACGGGGTTATTGGGACGACCCGTTGAGCAGCTCTGGGAGGACTATGTGAGTCATGTGCACGATGACGAGAGAGCAAAGGAGCCTGGGAAGGCTAGGGTTCATGTGGTTGACGAAGGCACACAGACTTAGTTGAGGCACGCATAGGAGAAGGGAGGAGAGGCTGAGGGCAATATATCTAGATGTCTTCACGTTACTATATGAATTAGGAGACGACGAGATGCCAATGAGCTACTAAACGAGTCTTTAGGTAGCAAACAATGAGCTAGTTGAATAGACCACGAACGCCGTATAAATTAGTACCGATCCTCCATGAAGCCCCTGTGTGTCACATTGGGGCCAACCATTTTCACGGTGCGTACCACAATCCTTGGAGCCGTCTTCACGCCATGAACTCCAGAAAACCCAGCAAACTGATGCAGAATCACAGTGTGTCTCGAAACGCATTTTGATACTCAGTGGTGATTAGACGAGCTCTCCTGAGAGCTAACCACACTTCCGACCTCACTCCAGCTACCAGTCGGAGTCGCCATGCCCTCGCTCTCGTCATCGCTCATGACATTGTAGACACGTCCTTCATCTCCCGTTTGCGATACTACATCATTGGCAACGTCCACACCAGAGCCGGCAATCGAAGCCGAGTACGTCGGTGTGAGCATGCCGTGACTGACAATTTCAGTGTCAGATTCGTCGACCTCGGACCGCGGTGCGACGGGTGTGACAGGGAGCGGAGAGTAAAAGCTAGGGTTGGACGAATTCTGGGCCCATGCTTGGATGGATGCGTAAGCCTCGTCGCGGTGGTCCTGGCTGGCAACCATGTTATCGTCGGCAAGATTCTCCTGGCGTTGTGAATCCTCCGTGACGGACAGGCTTTTGAAGCTCTCGGTCATATCGGCATCGTCAGAGGCATCAAATATAACATCTGGCCGCTGCTCTGGCGACTGGCGAGACAAAGTTTGGGACATGGTAGCACGGTCTGGTTCTGTCGCATTGTAAATGTCGGACATGACTTCCTCGTCACGACCAGGCGTCAGCGGGTGAAGACTGCTAGCAGGCTCGTCATTGTAATCGTCGACGCCGTATTCGTCTGCGAAAGGGTTGGCATACACGGCCGAGCTGAGCCCTCTAACACCTTCAACGCCGCGTCGTCTCAGTCCCTGTTGCTGCTCATCCCGACCATCTGTTCCCGTGTTGATCACATAGGTGCCTCGGTCACCAGTGGCATCGCGCTCCAAAAAGTCGTCAAAGGTAGACCCCTGTGATGAATCGCGCATGGCTTGACGGCGCTCCTCCTCTTTCTTGGATTCGCGGATCGCATTCCAATACATCAACTCCTCCCGTTGTCGGCGACGGGTTTCCTCATCTGCGTCTATGCCTGCCTCGCCCCTCGACTGCAGAAAGCCTTCTGCATCTTCCGGTCTGTTGAAGAGGGGTTCCCGAGCAGTTTGCTGCTGGTTCGGATCCAGGTTGTCCCCAAGGGAATGCAAGGCGATGGCGATGCGGCGCCGAACGTCCTCGGCCACCCGTCGAACCTCGGGGGACTCGTAAATGGCAATGGCTGCCGTGACGGCCACTGCAACGGCGATCACGCCAGCTGACGCCACAACAACATGGTTAGGCATCGTTATTCACAATAAGTTCGAGGCAAGCAAATGGGCTCAAGCAATCGAGACCGGAGAGTATGGCAAAGCACAGAAGATAGGTGCAGATACAAAAGCTAGTAGGACGAGGAAAGGAATACCGCAAGGTAGGAAAATACAACGAGATTGTTTGTCGTTGTGCGTGACTAGCCTCAAAGCTGCGACCAAAGTTACAGGGACCCGTGTCTTTTGCTGAGCACAAGGCGAGAGTGATTGCGTGGCCTTCTTGAAACGGTTCGCCACCTCCAGTGAGCTTGTTCTCGTCGTGAACGTGATCAGGCACACGCCAGCTTCAGTGCCTCGCAATGATTTGCCCCCGCGGAATTGGCGGGGTAAGCGGGAAGATGCGAGCATGGATCGCCGGTAATGCAACGCACAACATGACGAATAAGACTTACCAGGAGAGGCCAATGGAAAAGGCATTGCAATGATTGCCTGGCTGCTAATTCAGTAGCGTAGCTGTTGTGACTTCGTTAGGGCGTCGTGCGCACTGGATTGAGCAAGGCGGTATAGGGTATGTCGCAGCTCAGTGTTCAGGAAGGAGAAGCCTAGTACTGCTGGGGTTTGTAGACGAACTCAGGCGATATCAAACAGGACAGAACAAACCAGCAGCTGGAATTGTAGGGAAGAGGTAGAGGTAGAGGTAGGTAGGTAATGTATTTTAGTAGAGAAGACTGCGCCGCCAGCTCTGAGCCCCTCTTCATCCGATACCTCCCAATGACGGCAGGTACTGCGTACTTTTGAGGTTACCAAGAGAGTCTGAGCAGGTGGAAGGTGTAATCGAGTTCTGCCTTGCCCCTTGTATGCGAGATTAGATAAGGTACCTAAGGTGCGGACATACATACTGGTGTACCTATTACTACCTTTTCTCAACCTGCTCTTTTGCTCGCCAACGAAAAGTTACGCCTTGCCATCTTGATACCCCGTGACTCCCGTCTGCCCCAGGGGTTTGGACTCGACTTCATCTGGAGGCTAGTAAAAAGTGCGCCTAGGATGGAGCTTCGGGAAACTTGAGTTTAAGCCAGTCATTTGGTAGCAATACTTTCCAGGTTGTCACTTATCAAGAGGGCCGCGTAGTAACTGCTACGGGAATTCCAAGAATACAGACCTCATACACTCTATCAGGAAATACATGACCACTCCGACAATCCTGAATCGGTTGATACTGCGGATATTCTGCGAAGCTCGAAGTAGTATGCCTTGGGCCCAGGTCAGGTTGTTTGTTAGGCGGTACACCTCGGCGTTGGCCCTACGTCCCGTCATGGCCGGCCGAGGAAATGTAGACAAGCTCCCGTTGTTGACTCGGGGCAGATCCACAAAACGCATCGCCGATGTCAGTGCCGAGCCGACACCGTCCGGAATAAGATAAAGGCGTGCCGGAAGGTTCGGAACACTCGGCATTGGTTCACAACACGTTGGAAAGGTTGTTCTCTTTTTGAAATTGTGCTATTTTCAATGATTGTATTCATGACAGCTAGCAACAAAAATCCCTTGTCAACCTGAAAATGCAAGTGTCCAAAACCCAAAGGATACTTGCAGGAACCCCTGACGCATGTACTCCGTTTTTACACAACCCGCCAAATAATAATGTCTTGACTGTGAATCCCAAAAGGCTAACCAGTGACTCCCGCGCTTTGCCTCAATATAGCCAGTCGTTTGGCTGATTGTCTTGTTCATTCTGTTGTAACTGCGCCCCTTAAGTGCTCACATGTTGACGTCTGTACGAGCGTCTCAAACCATGATGATTGCAACTACCTCGGTCCTGGGTGTGGAACTGAGTCGAAGAAACCGGCTAATAAGGGGCGCTGCCGATCCTTCGTGATATGATTTAGGGCTCCCTGACTTAGTGCGAGCCGACGGAGGAAGCGGAGCTCGATGATGTGCCAGAAGCGCTTGACGAGCTGGTGTTGGTGCGTGTGGCACGTTGCCTCTCGCTGTGCAAACTTGTTAGTCTTGCTCACCCCCAACGAACACAAGCTGTAATTCCTTGTAGACGTGGACAACTTACAGAGCGTTCTTGTGCAGGAGCTGGCATTGCCACTTCGAGTTACCAGTCTTTACGTGGAAAGTAAGAGGGTGAGCTTCGAGGTGAGACCGCAGCTTGTTCCCAGCGCCATTTGCAAGGGCGGGAGTTGCAGCACCAGCACCAGAGGAAGACATGTTGATAGAGTGGAGAGTGAAGTTGTGAAGATTAAGGCGTATATGTGGGTGTAAACTGGGAACGTAGAAGCGAACAAGCGAAAGCAGCGAGCTTGGTTTAAGGAAGAGCGTGGACGAAGCGATGGGAAACAACGAGGACAGAAGCTCAAAACAAAGGGGGAGGACGAGAGAGTTATATACTTGCCTTCCCATGAGCAAGATCGATAAGACGAACGGAACGGTATGTCTAAAGTTAGTAGGCGAACCTATCCGATTCATGCTCAAATCTCGGAGCTAACGCGGAGGCTTCATCTGAACCGGGTTACATGGTACATATACCTGCATTGTTGAGGCTGATCAAGTTGAGTGATTTTGTTCACGCGGAGTGCAGCAATAGTGGCCCGGGTATCCTAGTATCGTGGATGTATCGAGTAAGGGTAGAGTTACTAGCGCACGGGGTATGACAGTTGACCCCATCGCGAGGATGCCCGCCAAGACTTCGGACATCGCGGTTCGGAGCACGCGAGCCCCGGCTTCAGTACTGCGTCCTGCTTTTCTGGTACCAATGTCCATTGATGTGTATGCTGGCAACCAGTAAACTCGGCGTCAGACAAAGTTCAAATAAAAACACTGCGCACCAAGCTTCACCAGACCAGTTTCATCTCGATGCCAATCGTTGGACCTTAAGCTTTACAATGCATGTGGTTAAGCTTTCCAGTTCTTCGAGAAGGGACGCCAAACCGTAGAAGAAGGAGGAGGAAGTTGTGAGTGGGTCACGCTAAGCTCATCCGCACCCTTGAAACTGCATTGCCGCGCTAACCGGATTACGACTAGATCGAGACGGAACGGTGACGTCGGAAATAAACCCAAATTTCACGATCGAACAGAACTCTGCCAAAGGCTGCGTTATTGGACATGATGACGGTTCTCCCCCGTCCCGTGTGCTTCTTATTTGAGTTATCTGTGTTCTTGTGGCTAGCTGAAGACGATTTGGCCCCGGTACTCGGGGGTTTGGCGAACTCTGTCCATCTTCGATCATCGTACCGTGCAAGCTCATGGAAATGACAGGCAGACTCTCAAGGTTCGGGATCTTTCCCACTAAAGACAAACTGCCTCTTGGTGGGTTCAGCGCCGCTGCGCTTCCGAGAAGCTCGGAAGTCCGGCATATGGCGCTAACCACTGTGCTCCAGGCTTGTTATTGCACCTAGGCAGACACTGGTTACTGTCTATATCGGACTTCCGCCCCTTGGACTTTCTCTTGACATGAGAAGTTTTGTGTACTTTCCGTCGAAATACTGAAAGGTTCTGGACCGGAACTTCTGTCTGCCAACTTAGTCCAGGCTAGGTACGTACGTGGGAGCGCAACGGCTTCTACATCACGAGGTCTCCTTGCATTGAGGCTCGATTGGGCGTGCTACATACAAGCGCCACAAGGCCGTATCATTACGGCATCGAATTACCAATTCACAGCTGGTCCTGGCTTTCGCCCATGGACGCTCTGGACGCAGCGTTCATTTACGTTATTAGCAAGGGAGGTGTTCCTCCAAGCTTCTTCACCGGCATTAAGAACATGTGGGTTCGTGTGGTTCCAACAACGCCGATCGGAGCTCATCCTGAGCAGCCACGGCCAATAGTAGATGGTATCGAGCGCCACGGATCGCATCCAGCCTCAGGCTAGTGGCCACACTGCAAGCACTTGCTTGGCTGAGATGGAGCACATGGCATAGGGTGCAACTCTGTTCAAGCTGGCAGGTGCCATGCTGAGATTTAGAAGCATTCATCTCATCCTGTGTATCGTGATGATTCCCTAACATCCGCGTGACCGCTTTAGAAACACGAATAACTGTCGTGTACTCCGTAGGTGCATCAAGACTATGTTCAGGTCAGCCAAAACAAAACCGGTCAAAACATTCGGCTGATGTCAAAGTAAGCATTAGACTAAGTTGGCTCCAATCAAACAGGGTTCCGCAAGTTACAGCGAGGCGGTCAAGTCATATGGTCCAAGCCCAACCGATTGGCACCTGCAGCTGGGCTGCAGCTGGGTCGTTGCCGATGCAAGGCACTTCCCTATGCTGCTCATTGGGTGGTGTGACATGCGGAGAGGAGGAGAAGCGTGGGGTTGTCGACAGAGTTGCTTTTCTGACGAGGCACAAACCCACGCGGATGCTTGCCTTCTTCGGACGAGGTCAAGTAAGCTGCGTGTGTGGGCGGTCTACAAGGGTATTATCCTCCGGCGTGGCAAGGGCTGGGCCGCACTACATGCTCGGTATCGGTCTGTCACGACCCTGTTTCTACAGATCAAGACACCTTCTCATCTAAACAGGACTGTGGTGGTGAGGTGCCAGAAGTTATCACAATTTGGCGCGAAGACGTTTCCTGGATACCTACCTAGACAAGTTAAGCAGGGCATTTCATGCCGAAATAGCGTCAGTCAGGCCCATTCTCCGTCTGGTAAATCATACATCAGTTGGCGGCATGTTGATTCACAGCAGGGGTTAGTCCTCATGGACAGCACACACGCGTGCACTTGCCTGAACCGTCACCGACGCTATTCCTGTCCATGTCAATTCTGTGGGGTCTGATGTAGGCTCGCGGCTCGATGTATTCGCCATGTATCTGTCTTGCTACCCAACATCGAAAGTCCGTCTAACTACCCGTCCGCCGGGACCGGGGTAGTCAAGGCGGCTAGTGCTAGCTGCACTTCACATATGCGGAGTCCGAGGCCAGGCACATCGTGTCACTGCATAAAAAAAAGTTCATTGATCCATTGACTTCCCCAATGCCTAATCATAATACAGCATCATGGCACGTTCCGCAATCCAACTACACTATTGGACCAACGGAGGATATCAGCTGCCAATTCCCACTCCCCCAATGCTGGAGATCATGACCAAACAGAAAGATGACGGGGATTCGTATACAGTACAGTCCTCCAACTCTGCTGCCCCGGAGCCGAATCATATGTAGACCATGGCTTGTGACAGAGCGGAGAGGCGGGATTTAATTGCGAAATACAAGACAAGCTTGGTTTCGGGGTATTTAGAGCTTGTCAATGATGGCGCCAGCGAACTCGTGGGTCTTGGCCTTGCCGCCGAGATCGCCAGTCAGGTACTTGCCCTCGGCGAGGGTATCGAAAGCGGCCTTCTCGATTTTGTCGGCATACTCGCCGAGGCTCATGTGCCGCAGCATCATCATGGAGCTGAGAAGAAGAGCCGTGGGGTTGGCAAGACCCTTGCCAGCGATATCGGGAGCGGAACCATGGACAGCCTCGAAGATGGAGCACTCGTCACCAATGTTGCCGGAGGGGGTCAGACCAAGACCACCGATGAGACCAGCGCACATATCGGAGAGAATGTCGCCGTACAGGTTGGGCATGACGAGGACCTTGTCGTTGTAAGGGATGGGGTCGGTAACCATCTTCAAGCAGGTGTTGTCGAGGAGCTCGGCGTCGAACTCGATGTTGGGGTAGTCCTTGGCAACTTCCTGTGCCGTCTTAAGGAACAGACCGTCGGACATCTTCATAATGGTGGCCTTGTGGACAACGCGGACCTTCTTGCGGCCAATCTCCTGGGCTTGCTGGAAGGCGAAGCGGAGGACACGCTCGGAAGCCTCACGGGTGATAAGCTTGATGGACTGGACGACGCCATCAACAACGACGTGCTCAATGCCGGAGTATTCACCCTCGGTGTTCTCACGGATCAGGACGGTATCGACATTGTCGTAGGGGGTCTTGAAGCCGGCAACAGAGCGGCAAGGGCGCAAGTTGGCGAAAAGGTTGAATGTGCGGCGGAGAGTAAGGTTAAGGGAGACGTGGCCCTTACCAACGGGCGTCTTTTCCGTCATTAGCATACGCCTGCAATCCCGGCCCCTAAGGGAAGCTCGGATCTAAGGGGTGCCACTTACAGCCAAAGGACCCTTGAGGGCGACCTTGTTCTTCTGGATGCTCTCAATGGCCGCATCGGGAATGGCGGTCTTTCCGTCCTTCAGGATAGGGGTAACATCGCAGAACTCCCAAGCAATGGGTGTCTGCTGCTGTGTTAGCCCTGGAACCCTTGTGTAAGTCGAGCAGGCGGAATGAGCGTACCTTGGCAGCCTCAAAGATGTCCTTGACGGCTTGTGAGATCTCAGGTCCGATACCATCACCCTCAATGAGAGAAACTGTGTATTTTCCCTTTGGTAAATGTTAGCCTATCGTGCTCTACCACGTCGTCTTATGTTCAGATGCTCGCGGTGCTTGCTGGTGAGGTGGGAGAGGTGGTCGAAGGAGTGTCGGCTTCGAGCTCATGTGTAACTTGGGCAGGGTTCTTACGTCGCTGTTCTTCTGTCCATGGAACTTGGCCACACGGTCAGAGTAGAATCTTTGGCTCTGTTTCACAAAAGGGTCAGCAAACCATGCTCTCGCATCTACAATCAAGGAGGCGAAGCTGTCTCACATGCAACTGAACACCGAAAGCGCGCGGAGCAGCACGGAGGACGTGGCTCCTGGTAGGAGCAACAAGTCTGGTGGCCAGCATCTTCACAACTGTCTTCCTGATTAGGTATTATGGGATTGAGGTCTAGAGAAGGAATTGGCGTTGTTGCGATAGTTGCCTACAACAGATAGGAAGCTGGTTGATGCGGCGCGCGGCATTATTTTGGAGACGAAAAGAAATCAAGCCTTAACCGAGCATCATGAGCATCCGTGCACCTTTAGTTCCCACAGTCATTGGTCAATCAATGAAGACGGGATGAGCGGTATAAAGTGGATTCCATGACGTCTCATTAGGCTCAGTCGGGTCTAAGGAACACAAGCGGCTCCTTTTGAAGTGTGGCTTGGCCGTGGAAGCTGGATGTACACTGTGAGGCTGGAGCTAACAGCAGTTGGGGAGCTTACCTAGCGCGTCCATCTTATCAACACCACAACAGTTGACCACCGGATCTCCAACCTCGAGAATACTGGTGGCTCCAGGATACGACTTGTACGAGAAATCGATGACTTTCACGCAACAACCCACCATTTGACACAATATTCAGGCGGAGAGGGATAGGGCCCTTCCTTTCCTGATCTTTTTACCTTGCTCTGGTACCGTTGACCTTGCCTTGTCGGGTAACAACCAACGATTCCCACCATGGCCGACGAGAGGACAGTCCTGGACTTTTACCAGCTATCCAACCCTTACCCCGTGGAATGGCCTGCAGAGAAAAATACCAGCGATGGATCGGAGGATGAGGACGAAGCTGAGAAGAAGAAGCGCAACCGGCGCAAATCCAAATACCAGGCACTTGAGCGGGCGGTCAGCAACCGTGGCAGCTTTGTCCCTGGCGCTGAAAATGCCAAGTCTGGCCCTGGGAATATTGTACAGAAGGATGAACCGGATCCTCTGGGCACGACGGACAGTGTAGTTAGGACCCTGAAGGCCATGGACCTACCCGTTCAGGAGGACGCCCGACTTCGTATGCGCCTCACCTACCTGAGTGGGACTGTTGCGCCTGCGCTAACCTGAGTGCTAGGGAACCGATTCTTACTGTCGTCCACTACCTTTTCCCCGTCCCTTTTCTTGTCGCAAATGCACGCGCAAGCAGATACCCAGCAGCTTCTCAACGGCCTCGACGTGCTGTCCAAGTCGATTGACCAGAAATCTGCATCACTCAAGGTCTTGGTGGAATCCAACTTCGAACGCTTCGTCCGTGCCAAAGCGACCATAGATAATGTCTACAAGGAGATGAAGTATAGAGGCGTGGATCCCACACCGCGGAATACCAGAGCGCACTCCCGACATGCTAGCAGGAACAGCTTCCGTGGTAGTAGTGCGAATCCCAGCACTCCGATCCACCTGACCTCAGCTCCGGACTGCCGCAAGAAGAACGCTTTGGTGAAGGAAAGCGATTATGGTGTTCTGGGTATCAAAGCACCCCTCCTGGACGTGTCTGCCAAAGCGGAGGATGTCTGGGGCCCGGCACTTGGTGGCAGGGAGAAGGAGGAGCACCTCAAGGACGTGGCATCAAACCTGGAGCGGTTCAAAGAGGTCGTCGAAATCAGCTCCGCCATTTCTGACAGCATCCGGCGGAATGATCACGAGACATTGATAGAAGAGTATGTGAAGGCACGGAGATTCGCAGATGAAGCCAGGCAGGTTGTCCAGGCTATTGGCTCGAGTGAGCCTACTGAGGAACAGGTATACAAAATCCTGCTTACCGGGCGCATGTGGCACGATGTCGACCAGCAGATCCAGGCCTTCAAGCGGGATGTGTGGCGGACGCTGGCTTCCTTGCACACCGTCTCGAAGGCGGAATCTGGACCCGGTCAAACCGACCAGCATATGGAGCTCATATCGCTCCTGCTTGAACTAGGGGTGGAAGACAACCCGGTCTGGGTCTGGCTATTGAGCCGGTACGACTACCTCAAGGGAAAGATTCTGGCAACCGCGGATCGATCCAAGGTGGAGATTGAGGTGCTACGAAGGCGTCTTGCCAACGCTGAGAGGCCCGGACCAGACCTCATGGCGCTGCACATGAAGGCTCTAGGCCGTCAAACGTCAATAGACTCCAAAGTTCCAACGTTTGACAGCCCGGATATCATCGAGATGTGGGAGAAGGTGGCCGCCTTCATGACGGCTATGCTGTCGCCTGATGGCATTCTAGGCGAAGTACTAGATTTCTGGCGCACCGTCCAAGGATTTATTGATGGAAAGACGCAACGTACATTACCTTCTGGCTATAACGGCGAGTCAGAAACGCACCATCGACTTTCTCAGCAGGGTACTACCGACCTTCAGAAGGGGACCGTGGAACTGGTTGACTTGCTAAGGGAGCACATACTCTCCTTTTTCGCCGGCCCTCCGCCGGAAGACATTTCAGCCCTATTCTCGCCTCTACCCTCAACCCCCAATACCCCGATATCAGCCACTACCAAGAACGGGTCGTTGAGTCCGTTGCCACGCGACCCACGCTTCGCTTTTGATGCCAACAACCAGCCCCCGCCTTCACCGAAACGCGGCGAGTTCTGGGAGAAGTACGCCTTTTGGCCGCCATGGTCCAATGCGGTTAGTGGAGTCCACTATATTTCGAAGCTGCTGGTCCTGGTAGGAAACGGAGCTGCAGATATGGCCTACATCAACCCGGTGGCGAGAGGAGAAGAGGTGGAGCAATTGCAGGCTCTGGTCAGTATCGCAAGGGACCGGTCTATCCGAGTGCTGTGTGCCGCATGGAACGATGACGCAGAAAGATTCAAGTATCTGGAGGACTGGGAGCGCCCACTGGATCGAAAAGACGTCACCAAGATGCCGACCACCTTTTCCACCTTTGAGAATGCTCTGCTCGCCGGGATGCAGTCAGTTCTCTATATACCCGAGGCCACAGCCAAGCCTGGCGCAGACAAGATCGTACTTCCTCCGTCCAGGGTGAACCTTGACAACGTGAGAGGACAATTCTTCACCACTCTTTATAAGGCATTGAGTGGCATGGTTGAAATTGCCGAACGCAGAGGTGCACAGGCAGAGGACGAGTGGACCATTGATGAGGACGATTTTGTTGTCGTCAATGCTACCGAGGGTGGACAGGTGCCTCTTCCCGGAAACGGCACCAAACCTGACAGGGTAAGTGCACTAGCCGGTCACTTTGTGGATATGTAACCTCTCTCGTACTGACTTGTTTGAAACAGAGCTCCCGCATGCTCTTGACCCTCAGCAATTTCCAGGTCCTGCGGTCTCAAATCATCCCTGGCCTTGTCAGCCAGTTCGAGAACGCTTTCGCCGTGACATTGACCGACCAGACCGAAAAAGTCCGCAACGTGCTGAATGCAATCGACGACCGCCTTTTCAAGGCCTATACCAAATCTGCGGCCGAGACGCTTCAACGGATCATCCATACCGGCGTCACAGCACCAGACTGGGTACCCGATAGTCGCAACGGCAAACCACGCGAGGTGAATGCCTATGTCTATGAAGCCCTCCTCACCTTGGTCCTCGTCCACAGTCAAGTCTCCACCACCGCCTCCTCCCTCGCCACGCAAATCCTCTCCTATCTCCTCGAGACAGCATCGCAAGCCCTCCTCGACGCCTTCAAATCACGGCCAAGGTACAACCTCGAGGCCTTGATGCAAGCAACTCTCGACGTCGAATTCGTCGCCCAGACATTAAGCCAGTACACCACAGACAAAGCATCCGAGATCCAGGGCCTGATCTACCAAGAACTCGACTCGCGAACTGACAACGAGGCTAGGGCCAAGTTGCAAGGAGAGCTGCCCGAGATGCGGTCTGTACTGAAGCGCTTGAGGAAGGCCAGCGAGAATGAGTTCGCCTGCTTCCGCAAACCGAGACGTCCCAAGGACCATACCAGCATCAGTAGTGGTTCGAACAGGGCGCCGTCTGTTGCTAGTAACAGCACCGGCACCACGATCAATCCTGGTCCTCTGCGACGCGTGGACACGGGACAGAGTGAACAGTCTCTCTAGCGCGGAGGCGGTCAACATCTGGCCACGGCGCCTCGGCGCAATGGTGATGGCGCGAATAGGCCCGTCACAACAGTGACCATTCTATCACGGACCGATGGCACTGATGATGTCAGACCCACCTCGACAGCCCTCGGGATCGAACACCGCAACAGCACAACTCTCGTCCCCGGCCCGATGAGGTTTCCCTACAGGGGCAGACCGGGGTCCAAGGTCTTCCCGGGAACACGGTACTCGTATCGCCTCGATCGTAACGGCCATTTCATCTCACAGGGACAGGTTGTGAGTGAATATGGACATGCGATGCTCGCGCGGCAGCTCTACCTGATGCCTGACCATGATGAAGGGGTCGAAGTGGACATTGGAATAGAGGCCGGCGCTGATGCTTACTTTGCCTCTTGTTCGGAGATCTTCCTCCGTCAATAGTGGTTGGATGATGGGGTTTGATAGTGATTGCCCAGGCAGACTTGACGAACAATTATTTAGCCTGTTTCTACAGTGCTACTTTATGAAAACTAAATGATTAAGCATGTGGATAACCGCTACAGCAGACATAGGCCATGTTTTTATGGCCTTTTCTTAATTCCACCAACACCTGTTGCCAAGATGCATTACACGTACCGTGCCCCGGGGGTATCCCTTTTTTCTCTAATACCCTGCAGACCGACCGATAAACGGTCCTGAAATCTATTACTGATAAACGCCTCCCATCTCTGACAACAGAAGGGAGGGCTAAAGCCAACGCTAGAATCTATTCGTGAAGACGCCCCTAACTTTTTGTGTGTTCATACGCACTTCATAATGCGAGTCTCATGATTATCGTGTGGTCGTGTGTGACTGAGCGACTAACTGTCCATGTGGTCGGTTGTGCCCAGAGCCGCAGCTTGCTTCATTGAGCCGGAGTTGAGCGAAGGTGCAGAGTGGTGCAGTGATGATGATGTGTACGAGATTGGGCCTTTCAAGTTCTCATTCACTGCGGTCTCTCGGGCAGAAGGAGGGTCGAGCAGAAAAGCAGTTCGAAAGATCGAGGGTCCGTGGGTGAGAACTGGGGGTTCTCCTGTTTGGCTTGGACCTCGGCAACTGGGACTCTGGTTTAGTAAACGTCTAGCTGGTTCTCGCACCGGAGGTTTAGTACTGACCATTCAGATTCAAAGCCTCGAAGTACTCCCGGATGAGAGGATCCTGCTCATCAGTTATGAGCACCCCGTCAGCCTCTCGGCAAGATGTCCGGGGCAGAGCCTTTCGAATGCCGAGGAGCATACGCAGGAGATCCGCAATGATGTACCCCTGCTGACTGAAGTTGCTCGGGTCCTTCTCAAGGGGCCACATCGGCCGGAGTTTGTCCTGCTCCCAGGCTTTGAACGCCCAAGTCGACTTCTCGACACAATTGAGAAGGATGAGAGTGGCGAAGTACATGCTGTACTCGATTTTGGTCTTGCTATCCTGCAAGACGCGCTGCATACCCGTGAGGAGGCCCTTGCTAAGGCTGGCAGCCCGACGTTCGGCAGCAGCCACGAGCTGGAGACATATGGTGGTGAACACATCCTGATGGCCCTGTTGCGAGTCGTCGTCGCGGATCCATTGCTGATTGTCAGGGTGGTTGTTCGAGTCTATGAGGATGGACCACTGACGCTCTCGGTCCAGTATCTCAACCAGACCCCACAATTCCAGTGATCTTTTCAGCAGCTCATCGTTGGTTTCTCTGGAGACACGCATGGCCGTATCGAGCGTGATCTTCATAAAATGCGACGTCTCGCGCTGACTGAAGATGGGAAGAACCTCTCGCATGTAAGCCTCGAGGCGACCGGGCACATCCTGAGACTCATTGTCGATCATGATAATGGGCCTACTCTCAGGGACACCGTTTTGAAGAGCTGGGTCCGTATCGACGTTGGTAGCTTCTTGCGTGAAATCCCGCACAAGAACGTCCAAGGAGAGTTGGATGCCTGTCTCGGGGAAATGTGAAGCCTTGATCTTGGTGCCATTGTTGACCAAAGCCATGGAGGACTTGAGCGTGTTGATACGGTGCTGTGCGAGTACAATCTGTACGCCGGCAGAGTACAGGTCCAACTGTTCCGAGAATTTGGTACGAACACACCCGGATCGCCAAACTCGGGGAGCCAGGACCTTCCTGCAAGTGTCACAGGGATGTCCCTTGGAGCATGTCTTTCGCAAAATACGGCAGCGGATACAAGCCCCAATCTTGCGCACCTCTTGCACTTCCTGTCTTCGAGTGGCATCGAACCGGGCACGAGAATGCCGAGACTTGGTCCCATTCAAGAGACCATGTCCCGTCTCCAGACGGAAGGTGGTTTGGCTCATTCCCGATGCTGACTGTGCAAAAGCATCGCCGGCGTTATGCATCGGCTGGAAGTTGTCCGTCATATATGTGAGTTCCCCCCATGGCTGAGCATTGTTACTCGGAGGAAGTGACACTAACTGTTCCGGGGTTTGTTGCTGAAACGGCTGAACTTGGGCCTGGAGCTGTTGCAGAGTATGGTCCAGCGACGAGTCCGCGGAAGCTGGAGGAGCCATGGCTGGTACGGGATGCGACACGTCGTCGGTGGTCATAAGCTGAGGATCAAGTGCCTGCAAAGCGGGATTGAGGCGCGCCGTAGCAGCGGCGGCAGCAGCGGCAGCCATAGACAAGTTGGCGGATTCCGACTCAGTTGCTGATTGGATCAGGGCTGTTAGGTTTTCCACCGGCTCGCTTTCGTCTGCTTCTGCATGGCGGTTAGTGGATTGTTCATGTTTACAGATGAGGCGGTGTCACTTACGCTGGCCTTCCATCTTTGGCTCTTGAACATCCAGGCCGATCGTATCTTGCCCCATGTTGAACTGCTCGGTAACCTGAAAGCTGCCACTACTGAACAAGCCAGCAGCGGCCGCGCCGGATACAGCAACATTGGCTTGCCCATCGTCGGCGGCAGCTTGAAGCTGTTGCATCTGGCTATGATCGCCGAAATGTTGTGGCTGCTGTTGCTGTAGCTGCTGTTGCTGCTGTTGTGGGTCATGAGGCTGCTTCTCGCTGGCTTCGATCTGCCTGGAGACTTCGGCGAGCGTCTCTAGGGCTGTCCAGTCCCGCTGCTGCGTCATGGGCATATCAATGGGCGGGCCACTGGGCTGCGCCTGCCGGTTCTTGGGACCGCGCTGGGAAGCATGGTTGATGCCATGCAGAGTCAGACACGCGTTGATCCGGTCGGCCTCGGAGATGGCGGGACACTTCTTGGTCAAGTGGTTCGTCAAGCTGTCGATGCGTCCTTTGGGGAAATGCTCGCCGCATGCCTTGCACGTGTGAGGGTACCGATTGCTGTTGTCCGCCAACTTCGGTCCACGCTCGAAGTACTCGGCCAACAGAGGATTCGGGCGGCGCCCCTAGAACTCAATTAGCAATCGCACAACGAAATGTAACACAGAAAGAAGAGAATTAGACTAACCATACTGCGCGTTCTTCTGGACTGATGATAGCCTCTCGTCGTTGGATTGCCCAGTTAAACACGGCAGAATTTTGTCGGTGTCTTGGTCGGTCAAATCGATAAGCGTTCTGTCCCTAATCTGCCTCTTCGCTCGTCTATCGATAAGAACTAGCCTTATCAGTACCAGGCGTGTCGGACTTCTTATCAATTGGGATATGCTACCCCTTCATGACTAAGGTAGGGGGGTGAATCGGCGCCCTGGAAAAATCGATTCTGGGAACGATTTCTGGCGAAATGAGTGGACTGTGATGCTGAGTAAGATGGCGGAATGAGGTTCCGGATCAGGCTATCCCTATTTTAGCAGTAAACCTAGCCCCGCTTGGAAATTTGGATATCCCCCCCCTACACCACGGGTACCGCGCTAGAGCAGTGGTCCAACACTACGCCCCACTTACTAGAAAGAGGATAGTTGCCAAGGAAATAGCCACTTTTTCTGTGCGAGGCCCATGGACAGGTCCGTTGCTCCCCGCACCGCGCAATTGGTAGCCGCTAACGTCGCCGAGCGTCATTTGGCTGGGCATCCGGGTGACGACGACATCCCTTCATTCACTTCCATTCAGCATGCAAAAGCCAGAAGCCACAGATGATTTGTCCAGTCTCATTATAGGGCGTGTTTTGATGTTCTTTTACAGGAAACATTCCGTTCCCCTTGAGTCAAATCCGGATGTCTTCAACGGACAAAGTAAGCCTCCGCCACTCCGCAAAGATATCTGCAGACATATCTACCCAGAAACACCAGCCAAATGCTGAGAAAAAGTAGGCGATAGGTGCTGTTCGTAGCCAGAACGGGCTCGATGGTGGCAAGGATGCTAGTAGAGCCAGGGACGCAGAAGTCCCGGAAGGAGACCCTGGCTGGGATCAACGGAGCTGTCGAGGTGGCGTTGTTGCTGAGCGTGGCCATCGTGCGGCGTAATGAGGAGACGAGCAGACCGCGGATGTTGTCGCAGATGCCTGATAGGCTCATTGACACGAACAGGGGTGCTCCATGAGGTAATGCACAGTATGCAATTGAGCTGTATTGATGTGTGTTACGGTGTAGAGTACTAGCAATACAGGTGATGGGAAGCCCCCCATCCGAACCGTAGTTGACCTGAGTGATGGGCGGGGCCGCTAGCCTCGATTAGGCTAAGCGCAAAGTGGTAAGCGAGTATTAATAGTCATACCGTTATACTCTACTTTTTGCCCTTAGTAGACCTATAACGTGATACTAATTCACCTAAGTAAAGTATTCCTTATATAACCTATATTACTTAGAATAAATCGCCTCGAAGACTTATTTACTACCCGTTTGATATTTATTAAATACTTATCGAATACTTATACTACTCTAACCTACTACTACGTTATACTTATTTTTAGAACGATCTTAACTAATATTTTAAGATACCTAACTTTATATTAACTATAAGGTAACTAGGAGCTTACGTATTTACTTACGGATAAGGCCAACTTCCTATACTTTCTTTACCCTTAATTAGTATATAAAATATAAAGGTTAGCTACTAAACGAGTATTAATTAGCTATTCTTTAGTAATAGCTAAACTATAGGTAGCTTTAAACGAATCGAAGAAGAAGCCGTTCCCGTTTACGCCTTATTAGTTATTCGATTTCGACTCTTCTATTAACGAGGAGATAACTACTTTTAATTATAATTTAGAGTATCTCCTTAATAGTATAGAGCGCGATTATAAGAGAACCGAGGCGAGGGAGCGATATAAGACCCTTTTCACGATAAACTAAGAGGTACTAAGAAGGGATACTCCGAATACCGTAAATAATAACAACGAGGCGGAGGAAGTATAAAGCTTCGAGGATCTATTAACAATTAATACCTTAATCTAAGTTACTAAAGATTATAACGGTTATAAGGGGCTTATAATAAAAAGCCGGGTTTACGTACTAATTTATCCTTAATACCTAATAACTAATCCTAATAAGGTAGTATATATAATTTTTACGGCTACGCTTAACCGGGAGTAGAAGATAAACTTATAAAAAGAGGTTAGTTTATATCTTTCTAATATTATAATAGTACTTAGCTAATATTCGTTAATAGATATAATATTACTCAAAATAAAAGTTTAGTAATAATAGAATATATTATCTACTCCTCGGCGATTATCTTTATAAACGGTATATTAGAAAGTATACCGAGATTATAGTTTACGAGTACGTACCCGATTACTTAGCTCGACTTCCTTATAATAAGGTTACCCTTAGTATTTAGGACGAGCTTATAAGTAGTAGAATTTACGGGAAAGACGCCTCGTTAAAGCGGGAGGCTTATAATTAGCTACGGTCTTTCGCTCGGAGGTTCGATTTTATATCGTCTTTTAATATAGAAATAAGGGAGTATAGTAAAGGAATTACTAAAACCTTATATTTAATTAGCGAGGACGAGTATTACTCGCGTTACTACTTCTTAATATTAATAAAGTAATCGGTAAGTATTAGATTAGTATTTAGTTACTACTTTAATAAGAGCTAACTAAAAAGGTCTTTTTCTTTTAGGTAATATAGGAAATTACCGATATATCCTTTATATATACTTAGCGTATATAGGACGATATAAAGTATTACGTTCGGTTTTATATATCATAATATTTATAGTTATTCGCCGATTAGATAAAGGATTAGTAGGAGATAAGTATCCTTAGTTTTACTAAATATAACTTTATTAAGTTTATAATAGTTCGACGGAATTATTACCGTAAGTATTATTTTAATACTAACTAAGTATTAACTTGAAATAATAATATATACTTTAAATAAGGAACGATTATCCTAATTTAAGCGGAGATATTAAATATATCGGATATTAAGTAACTATTAACTATTTTATTCTTTACGATTTCGAAGCGTACTTATATATCGTAGCTTACTTTAAAGATACTTATACTTATATCGCCTTATTACTTAGAAAGATATTATCGTAGATTAAGTAAGATTTCTAAAGCTTATTAAGGACGTTTATTAATATACCTACTACGGGTATAGTATTATTAATACCCTCTTAATATTTACTTATTATTATATTAATACTTAATAATAAGCTTCTTATAAAGTAATTAGGTTAAAGCTTATCTTCGCGATTAGAAGAACGATAAGATCCAAATAATAAGGGATATATACTCTTCGTTAAATAATAACGATATAATTCGTAGTATACTACGGAAATATCGTTTACTTTATAATCTTCTTAGTTCTTCTCGCTTAGGAGTAAGCTAAAAATATTTACTAAATTATAAAGATAAACCTAATATAGTAAGTAAAGGCTTATTTAATACTAACTTAATACTTAGCTAATACTAGTTATATAATATTTAGTATATCTAAGAATATTTTAACGACGGTAATATCTCCTTTATTATACTCTTTTTCTAAGAGTAAATACGGCTTTGGTAAAGTATATTAGTATAATCGATTTAGTTTAATATAAATTATAAATATCTCGCTAACCCGGGAGAGTTCGAGTTTAACCTTATTATATAAAATAAAACTATTAGTAAATATATAGTTATCGTAATATTCTAAGTTAATCGATACTAATACGTATATAGCGATAGTCTTAACGAAGGCGATTATTAACGGCGAGAAGTAGGAGAACTTTATAGTATTCTTTTATAAATACTTTTAGCTTTTAGAAGAACGTATCGGATATAAATTACGACCGAAATACTTATTTCCCGAAGACCCCGAACCTTTTATTAGTATTACTATTAATTAAGACCCGGTAATAATCTTAGGTAAGTATTATATTAGTATTAATTAGATATTAATTCTTAACTTATCTTAGTAGGTTAAGGTAAGTTCCTAAATTAGTATTTCGATACCGAGTCGATTAGGCTAAATTATATTTGGAAGGATTATATCTACCGGACTATCCGATATTGTTAAGTTTATTTCTAACGTAGTATTAAGAAAGTCTTAAAAGCCGTCTTCTAATCGGATTCCTCTACTTTATTAAGTAATTATTAAGAGCTACGAGTATTAACGATATATACTAAAGAGTAATACTAAATAATTTATAATATAATTAAAGGTAAGCCGTACTTTAACCTTATTATAATACTTAGCTAATACTCGGTAGACCGAGGAATTATTACTTTATTAGCGTTTATAAAATATAAAGAACGCTCGATTATTACGTATAATTTAAACCGAAATATAACTCAAATTGATCCTTACGATTAGGATAAGTTTATAGTCCTTATAACGAATATCGTAGAGCACGTTTACGAAATAAGTTATAAATAAAGTAATAGATATATAATTATATTACGTTATATTAAGAGGTAAGTTAATAAAGGATTAGGTATTAGATAAGTATTAACTTAATATTAGTAATATAAAGATAAATCGTTACGTAATTTCTTAAGATTAAGTATAGAAAGCTTATAGTATTAGTTTCGCTTAGCGTTTGAATAATATTATTTAACGATTTACGGATAACCGATATCGAGAAGGTAAGAGCTTTATAAAAGACGTTACTTATTTTAAGCTAATATTACGTAGAAAAAAGGAGGGCTTAGAAACGTAAAGCGAACGAGGACTTAGCCTTAATAGTACTTAAGAACCTCGAAAATTCGTAGGACGTAGACGAAGGAGTAATTATAAGAGGGAGTAATATATTAAAAGGTAGTTATAGAAGCTAAGCGAAAGGTCGTATAATAAGCCGAGGTAGATCGGTAACTCCGTAAATACCCCGTAGGTTACGGGTAACTATTATACGTTCGATAATAAGAATACTAAACTCGCTATCCCTATTACGAAGGAGGGTACTTAGAGAGATATTAGAGGAGGATTATAAAGATTTATACTTATTATAACTAATAAGCTCGAGTAATATACTAAGGTAAGTATTATATAAATATTAATTTTATATTTAATAAGCTAATTATTTATATAGATTAGGCTTATCACCTAGTCTTAATATTACGGTTTCCGATATTACGACTAAGGAGGCTATAATATAAAGACTATGCTTATAATTAAAGTAAGCGGAGTTATAAGAGAAAATCGTAGCCGCGAAGTATCGAGTCGAATTAGAGTAGGAGGAGCTAAGATAGATAAAGATCGCTAACGATATTATAGAATTAGAGGTAAAGGAGCGGTTAAAAGTACTCGAAAGTTAAGTTATAAGATAAATAAGGTAGAATAAGGAGGGTAGTTAAGTAGTAACTAAGTAGTATTTAAGTATTAAGAGAATATTAGTTTAATATTATATACTCTTTATTTTATACTCCAAATAAGAGGTAAGACTTAGTTAAATAATATACTTAATAGAGATCTAAATACTTCTAAGGGCGTTGCCTTTACTAATACTTTATATTATAATATCGTTAATTAATAGAAGTCTATACTTTACTTATTAGAAGATATCGGTAGAAAGGTAATAATATACTTATTTTCATCTTTATACGATTAGATATAGATTTTTAATCTACTCTAAGTATTTGCCTAATCCCGAGTTAATATTAGTTTAATATTTAGAATAGGGTGAATTACCTTATATCTATATAAGCGAATTATATTATTCGGCCTTTTGATAAGCTTCTTATATATTCGCTCCTTAGGGATCAAATTAGTAACGATACCGTTCTTATTCGTATAATACGGACCCTAAATAAAAGGAGGTTATTTTACTTATAAATACCGTTGATACTAATAGCTTATAATATAAGTAACCAAAGGTATTCTTTCTTAAATAATATAAAAAGCGATAAAATTATTAGTAACTAATCTTTATTTCGCTTCTCTTTTTTATAAGGTTAATAAACGAATATAAAGAGGATTAAAAAGATGATATCAAGATTTTGTTATTATTATCGATAAGAAGTAAGGATTTTAACTTACCCTATAATATATCTTTATTTAAATCTAATTTATACCTTAATAAAAACGTAAAAATAATACCTTATAATATATATTTACTAATATAATACCTTATAATATATATTTATTAAAATATAAGTAATACCTTAATAAAAATGAAAATATAATACTTAATTTTTCTTTTATAAATAAAAGCTAATTAAGTATTAAAGATATATTATCTTAAACTTATAATAATACTACGTTTATTAATAAAGCGTTAAAAGCTTATAGATTTAAATCTTATAATATAAATTATAAAGCTACGTTTAAAGGAAGAAATATATATATCTTAAATTAAATTAGCCGAGTACTAAAGTAATAGTAACTTAATATTATATAAGTAATAAACGAGTATTAAACGAGTAAAGTTATATTACTTTTTAATCTTTCTAAGATTAGTTTATAGTAAAGTAATTAAAAACGAGGAAAGATAGTAGTTATTCGTTATAAGACTTAAACCTATATCGAGGAAAGATATATCGTCCTAATTTAGAAGTACCGAACGATATAAAATACGAGCGTAATAATATTAAATATATTAGAAAAAGGTTACTTATCTTTACCCTTACCCTTATCCTTATCCTCGTCCTTATTCTCCTTTTTATTACTATTATCCTCGGAACCCTTAGCCTTATCTTTTAGCGCTTCCTTAATATCGTAGAAGAATAATCTCTACTATTAGTAATCGGTACGGTTACCCGAAGGATAGATAACTAATAATATTCCGGGTTAGTACTTATTTAATACTTATTAAGTAGTAGAACTTACTTAAACCCTTACGTTTATATACTAGGTAATATTAGATTTTGCCCGGATAACCTTTCGATTTATACTATTACTTAACTATATTAGAAAGTTTCTAATAGTTAGGATAATTATATAGCTCGTACTTAGTTGGTTTAGTAAACGGGATATAAAGGATAGGTGTTATTTTACTACGCCCGAGCCCGGTCTCGAATATAAGATATAATAGCTAAGAGGGGGGCTATTATATTATATAAGTATAAGCTCGGTAATAAATAGGTAGTAAAGTAGTACTTAGTTAGTACTTACCGTCTATTTAGTCTAAGGTTTAGCGTTATTACTATTATTATCTTTAATATAGTTATCTTCGTTTCTAAGATTTGCCTTAACTAAGCCCTCCGAATCCTATTTTAGGTTAATATTCGTTAAGTAATAAGTTAGTATTAAGAAAGTTATATAATAATACTTATATTACGCTACTCCGGTATTTGATTATTATCTTTATTACTATATTGCTCCGGATTCTATTTATTAAGCGCGACCTTCTTAAACCGATTATTAGGTATATTATTATCTCTAGCCGGGAATAGAGTTTCTTCTAATATATCCTACTTAAATTATTATTATTAGTATATTGATATAAAACTTAAGCTAGTATTAAGTAAGTAGTATTATAATACTTACTTTATAGATTTCCGGTATCTAAGTATTATCTTTCTTACTATATTACTCTTTATCTTAGTTATTAGGCGTACCCTTCTTAGACCGATTATTAAGTATATTATTATCGTTATCCGGAAATAAAGTTTTCTTTAAAGTATCCTACTTAAATTATCGTTATTAACATAGTTATACTAAACTTAAGCTAATATTAAGTAAGTAGTATAATAATACTTACTTTATAGTTATTCGGCTTTCGAATTTTAGTCTACTTATTACTTTGACCCTTATCTAAGTTATCCGGCGTATCGTCGTTAGCTTAATTATCGGTATTATTATAATTACTAATTATAATCGGGACGTTCTTTAAAATATCGTACTAAGATATAGTTGTTAATACTTTTTAAGATAAGTAAATACTAAATAAGTATTAGCTAAGTATTTACCTTATATTTATCTTCTTTTTAACCCTACGATATAGGTATATTAAATAACGTTTATTATAAGTTAGCTAAGACCGATCGAGTATTTAGTTAGTATTAGGTTAATACTTATCTTAGTAATTTTAGACTTAGTCGCTTTGGCCTTCTTATCCCTAGAAGCTTTGTCTTTAGAAGCCTTATCCTTAGAAGCCTTATCCTTAGAAGCCTTATCTTTGGAAGCTTTGTCCTTATCCGTAATAAGCGTTATATCTTACTTATACTTAGTTATCCTTTAGCGTTTATTCTTTAGTAAGTTTATAATAAGTTTACGTTTATTATATTTGTTAGACTTCTCTTTAACTTTTAACGGCGTCTCTTTATCGTTATTCTTAATATAGCTACGTTAAGACGGAGTAAGCGGTAATATCGGACGTTACTTCGGTATATCTAATTCGATTAGTAAAATATAAATAAGTACTAGGTTAGTATTTAAATATTACTTACTTATTCTTTAAGTTATTATTAGTATAGCTTTTAATCCTTCGGCTTAAGCTTAATTTATAATAAAGGTAGGTAAAGTAAGAGGTATACCTTACTAATATATTTATTAGAATATCTATTATTATTAAAGTTATAGAAATATAAGACTAAGTTAGGGCTACGTTATTATAAATTAATAAGGGTTATAAACTATAAGGTTTATCTAGTTATAAAGTATTAGCTATTATTACTAGGTTAGTAGTATATTATTTTATACGTATATAAACGTATTACTTCTTTTAACGGAGTTAAGTATAAGGCCGAAGTCTAAACTTATATTAGTTTTATTAGTAACGTATATTAAGCTAATATTAAATAAGTATTAAACTAATATTCGGTATTTGTCCTTTTGCTTTACTTACTTTATCTTAGATCTTATTATACCTAATTTGGTATCTTAGTTAATAAGGACTTATAAAACGCGATAAAGCGTATCTATTCGTCGGCGTTTTATCCCTTAAACTTAAGCTTAGTAATTATAAGCTTTTAGCCGTTCGTCTTATAACTATTAACGTAAATCTTATAATTAGTCTAAGAGGTTGCCTAATATATAATAAGTATTAAGTTAGTACTTAGATAATACTTATATACCTTTTTACCGTATAATACTAATTTGTTATTATTTATATCTAGTAGGGCGATACGGTAAAATAGCTCGCTCGGCGAGTAATTAGTTATTATTTAAATACCCTCTAATTACTTAATCTCGTATTACGGCTATTTATCTAGTACTTATTTGATCTTAGCGTATACCTCGTATTAGGGTAAGTTTATATAACGCTAAGCTATTTTATTTGTTAGTAACGTAGCTCGTATTAGATAGGTAATAGGGTAATATTAATCTAATACTTAAGTAATATTAAAGGCCTTTTGATAATAGTTGAAGGTTTTTTTACGCCCGCGGCGTTGTTTAGTTTAGTGGTTTGGAAAAAAAATTTCTTAGCTAACCTAAGCTAAGTGCTACGCTACTATTCGTTTGACCTAAAATAAGTAGTGGGTCTTAGCGCCTTACCGGATTAGGCTAAATAGCTATACCCTTTGTTCTTACCGTATTAGGCTAGTAGCTCCACCCATCACTTAGGTTAACTACAGATCCCCCCCATCTTATGCAGATGCTTCACGTCTATCCAGCCGTTTGTCAGCTCCTGTACCGGTATATGCCAGGTGGTTCCACCACTATAGCCCATAGAAGTCCTGCATAGTGAACATCTACCGCAACCTAACAACTCAGCACTCGCAACTTGTATTGATAGAAGACGACCGCCGTTAGCATAGAAGCCATAGTAAAAACCACCGAGGCAAATGCGAAGTAAGCCGGCCATGACTAGTAGCCATCTTGAGCTGTGTAAATGTTGACGAGTATCGCATATAGACAATTCGTAGCCGATGCAAGTGTCGGGCTTTATCAGTTAGTTCCATTATGCTAAAAGCGAAAGGTATGCGTATATGATCAACCGGTTCGATAGCCATACATAGTTGTGTCGAAATCTGCTCCAAAGGTAGGATATGCCGCCGGCGCCCGAGGCGAAGAAGAACGCTGCAAGGACTGGCAGAATAACCTGGTTTTGTTGGCCTAGAACAGGCTGGGTTTGAATGACCTTGGTTTTCTCTAGAGACATAAAGGCTCCCGGCAAGACGAGGAACCCAGCCATGATCCACCAAGAGCTGAATGCTGCACCGAAGTTGATTCTGAAGGATACACGGTCCGATTCGAGCACTATGTTAGTATATGACGTCGTCATGGTCCAGAAGTGGTAAGTGAATGAAGTAGCACGGCTGTTAACCTGTCTGTACCGTAAAGTGTCGTCTGTTGTGGGAGCTCAAGGAACTCATAACACCTGTCTTGTTGCTGAAGTCCCTTGTGCGTACCATGCTGTCTAGCGAGGGAAATAAAAAGTGAAGGAACTTCATGTTGTCAATCTAGAATTGGCTACAAAGGTTAGATGACTGCTGGATCATGCGCTGAACTCCATCAATACGATCGAGTACATGGGATGTTGTCTGCCCACTTTTGGAACAGCCTCGTCAAATCGCGTGCTGGTTTCGTGGACATGAAATCGACCACCAGAACATGTGGGAGGGAACAGCGCCTACCAAGGATTGGCTACGACCGACCCAAAACGTGCTTGCGGGAACAGTGTTTAGAAATCAGAAACGAGTTCCAGTACAGCATCACATTCATGTTCGTGTGGAGCTTTTTTTGGCAAAAGGGTTAAAATCAGGCATTCCAATAGATTTAATCCTAAGTCTGACTGGAACTCTGGAAGAGTGCAGCCTATCACTGATCGCAATCAACATGGGAAGCTAGGCGCAGACCGACCTGGCTGGGTCGTGAGAAATGTAAGGCTGTGGAGATAGCACTCTCGTTTGGGTTGTCATAGACCGTCCTCGTCCCTTGTAAAACTAGTATATTTAGACTATCCCGAATATGATCCTCCAAGACCTTGTTGAACCGCATCTGCAATTCCTTCCAGGCACCCAAAGTCCACTCTTGTCTCATCCAGCCCACTGGTAGGGGGATTGGTTAGTCGTTGCATTAGCGCCATTTCTTCGCCACTCACGCAGTTAGAATATGGCCAGAGAATCAGACATTATAGCGAGAACTTACCAGTTATCTGCCTTCCCCGGGCCTCGAAGTGAGGTTTCCCGGTGCTGTCTAACCCACAGGCTATCCTCATGCACATCACGAAGGTCGTGAAGAGCTGAGAGGCCAACCCAGTGCCAGCTGCAACCTCCCTCCCACAGACGGAGAATCCTCAAGACCCATACTAACGGAGCGTTGCTTAGACTATCCACCAATTGCTGCTTCAGAACCAAACGGTAAACCGCATGCAGACTGCATGCAGCTTGAACAAGAGACAACCGTCTTCTCGGAAGGGCTGCGTAATGTTCCATCCGAAATGTCAGGAAGTCTCAGAAGACAGGAAACGACCATGCTTCAGCGACAGAACGCTACTGCAGTTCGCACATTCCACAAATGGCTGTCTAGTAGCAATCTGCCAAGTTTATCAGCAGAACGCATCAAGTCTCGACTTCGACCTAGGTGCGAAATCCATCCCGATAGTGACCTATTGATCGCGTTGACACCCTCTGCTGAACCCACGGGTGGCTAAGCCTTGTGGTTACGCACTTATCGCAGTACAGCAGGGCCCAAATCCGGGAATCGTACAGCAGAGGCAGCCGTGGTTACTGGACTCGCAGCCAATGGATAGCGCGAGTACTAGATGGAACTGGTGTGAGTCACAGCCAGTGATAACTTTAGTGTGGTTGCAGCTAGCGCATAGGCTGCCTGCTAATTGGTCGCGTGTTTGTCCATCGGCGTGGAACGCACAAGCACATACTGAGGTGTACATAGCGTAGCGTTGATAGTTTTATGAACGTATAAAGACCAACAGTGCCCTTTGGTGCTGCAATAGACTTCTAGATACCAAAACTTACCAATTGATACCCACTGGTCCCCAATATATACGTTATTCCATTCGTTCCTCGGCGATTTCCAAGCTCCATCATGCCTTCCACAATCAGCAAATGCAAGTACTCAGACCGAATGTCCCAGTTGTGGAAAAGCTCCGCATTAGGTAAATTTCATAACAAATTTCGATTCTTGATATCCCTTCGATGGCTGACTCGGCACACTAAGCCTGTCCGGGCAGTATGTTTTCCATTTCAGGCTGCTTATCGCGACATGAGCGGTCAAAACTAGAGCGCTAATAGATCGTTTGTTACTTAAGAAGGCTTAGATTTCGTTTAGTGTGCCGAGTTAGCCGTCGAATAGACACCGTCCTAAAGGCTCACATTTGTCAAAGTTGACTTAGATTAACGTAAAGTTTGCTTAGTTATATGGCTTCATAAGGGATTACTAAACCGAGTCGGCCGTATAGAACTAAGGGATAGGGATGCTGCGTTGGCATAAGGAAGAAGGGGGAGGGGGGGGGGGCGCCTGCCCCGACTATTATAGGGAACACACCCAGTCATAGCCGATATGATATGAACAGAGGCCTCCAACTTGTTCACCGGCTACCATTCATCGAGCCACTATTTCACCGTAGCGTAGAGAGTGATAATTTTTCGGAACGAAGAAACTGAAGTAGATCGAGCGAGTCGTCAACTTCACCGTTGATAGCTGATGAAGGGCCAAGTCTATTGTAAAATGGGTAGTCGAAGCTTGGCGGAAAGAAGCCAGCGTATTCCCAATCAATGATTGCTTTTATCTTGAGCGTGATGGGATCGACGATGATGTTTTGCTGCGATAGATCATTGTGGCAGAAGACGTATTCGTCATGATTGGACGCCCGTAGATGCCAGCTGTCTGTCTCTGCGCGTTGCATAACTCGATATGGAGGAATAACGATTCCTGATGGTCCGCCAAGACGGCAGGACTTCAAAGTCTTGAGCTTTGCTCGCTGGATCTCAAGCTCTTCGCACACAGCAGCCTTCTGTCCTTCTTGCAGCTCGGACATGCTCACGCCTTCGATATATTCCGTGATCAAGTAGTATGCTCCGTCGTCCTCAAAGTGGCAGTACACTGTTGGGACTGGGATATCAGTACGCCTTTAAATGAGTTGTAAAGACTCGGCTTCATTCCTGAGACGCTCCTTGCCGAGGCGGGGCACATGAAGACCGCGATATCCGGTGCGAAACTCATTAGGACGTAGACTCCTCTTGATGAAGACGCTCCCACGATGGTAATATTTTCTCTCAAAGGTCATACCGATGCATCCTTCCTCTCGGATCTGTTTCGCGGACATCGCAGCCGTTCAAAAAGGCGGCAAAAATTGACAAGGCGATAACAACGGGTAGTCGGTGATGGTCAGAGCTAGATCGTAGGTAGACTGAGCTTTGTCGGTGGGTGTGTCCTGGCTAAGGAGTAAAAGATCAACTTGCCTTAAAGACCCGTCTGAAAACAGTGTGAGCAAGTCGAGAAAGTCTGAAAGTATAGCAGCTTAGCACATTCAGGTCGCCAACCTCTTGAGAAGACTGTTTGCTTCGGGCAACAATGTCACTGGTGTCACCGCCATGGGATCGCCTTGCCCCATACTTGAGGCGTTCTGCCAAGGTAGACCGCCTACGCTTTGGGCCAGGTTTATCCAGCCACCATGATGAGCACTTATATTGGACCAAAGCGTGATTGATTATTGTTGGACCAAAGCGTGATCGATTATTCTATATCACCCTCCGGGGAGTCTCCCTTTTAGAGGCTCCTCGTAGGGAAAACTATAATACGCTAGTCTAAAATAAGCTTAGTCCAAATGCTTTAAGGTACGAAAAGTGTTAGTATTTGCCTAAGCTATACAAAATTTCTCTAGTACTAAAAATAAAAAAATGATTAGCTCTCGTTCGTCGGGATGATTAGCTCTCGATATAAGAAACTCCCACACCTTTCCACGTAAGTATAGCCTTAGCGGCTTAGAGACGAACTCCTAGGGCATCCTGGACACTCGACGGTTTTCTCGGCATGTGTTTTCAGGTGCTAAAGAATGTCAGTCCGTGATCTTGAAGTACGTGGTGAAGGATTAGGTGGAGTGCAGTACGTTTTTCAAATTTGAAGGAGACTCAAAGTAGTCTCGACAGCGCTCGCATATGTGATGCTCATCGACATCGTGCTGAACAAGCTGAGCGGGAGTGTCGAATCAATAATCGTAACCGGGACAACAATTATGCAGTTTCACTGCGTGCTCATCCAGCGCGGACTCGGAGATGAAGTCAGGCTGCTTAGAGCATTTCTTGCAAACGTGGTGGGAGCCGGAGCTAGCGATGTGTTGCTGCTTGGCAGACTCCGAAGAGAAGATTCGCTGGCATCGTGCACAATATAGCTCAGGATGTTTTTTTATGAGTATGCTGGAGAAAGCCCCAGGCTTCGAAGAACCGGTTGCAGTGCGAGCAGTGCTGCATCGTAAGGCTCTACCGAGGAAAGCTTCACGTTCAAACGGGACAGGCATGGAGCTTTCGGCCAAGATGTCGAGGTGGCTCCAGAGGCGGCGACGTTTATATTGTCTCATGGACCGGCCTGACGAAGTTCCATGGAGTTGTGTAACCCTGTTGTGTAACCCTGTATCAAGCAGGCATCAACCGTGAGACCTCTCCTGGTCAGACTTGGGGTTGATGGCGCAAAAAGGACAGGGCAACCTCATGATCACCCCCCTTCTTCTAATACCAATCCCCCAAAGCGTAGTCGGTAAGCATTTAATTGAAGATCTTATTTATCACGGAGCTAAAAAATGGCAGACCAACCGTAGTCAAAGATCAAGGTTCGTGCACTCGAGCTCGTCGTCCACCCACTCAACCGCATGCGCCTCTGACAAAGCGCCGAAGGATAATAGTGCAAATCCGCAACGCTATCCGTCCGCTGATGTCCTTGAATCCTTGCGGGCTTCCTCAAGGATTTCCCTCATCCGAGTATACAGTCCACTATCCTCCCTTTCCCACCTTCTCCCGTTTGGAAATACAACTCTGCGCAACTTGTTGACCCAGGGTACCATGGATTTGTAAAACGGCGTGAAGTGCTTCTCCGCTGCTTTAATGAAGTCCCCCTCATCAGAAATCTGCCCTTTCTTTAGCTGTGCCAGCTCCTCCGTGTCAGCGTAATTCCATTTGTCAAACTGGGCAACAGCTATGCCCTCGCCAGGGCCATCGCAGTGAATGCATATCCAGAACAGTACCCAGAAGAATGACTCGAGGTCGTGCATAAACGAGTGCTGCTCGCCTAGGAGTGCCCCAATGGCCATAAAAGCCCTTGTGCCAGTCTTTCCCTTTGCTCCCGAGACTCCAACACGTTGCTCCTTAATGGCGAGGTCCAAGTCGATCAGAAATCCCCGATCATCCTGCCCCACCATAAGATTACCGATAGAGATATCTCGGTGAAGGAGGCCAGCTTTACGCCGCAACGACTCATGCCCTTCGATGCAGTCGGCCAGGGCGGCGAGTAGCGCCTCTCGAGAGCTTGCCTCGTAGATAGGAATTCCACAGTCGGAAAGGATGATACGCCGGTGCACTCGATTTGGTAGCGCATCGCTGCCAGTTTTGGTCGGAGATGTGGAACAGGGTCGCTTACTGGGCGGCAAGAGAGCATCAGTTTGATCAGACGACCGCTTCGCGCCAGCGACGCTGCTGCTGCGACCGGTACGTGAGAGACCTGCCGTGCTCGTGCTAGATGGAAGTCGCGATCCCTGCCGGTAGTTCGTGGCCGTCGTAACATCCAATCCCTTCCGCACATTGTTTCTGACATCGTCATCTGCATTCCGTACCTGAACAGTTTCGTGGTGATAATACCGGGCCACATGAACCGTACCCTTGCCAGTCGCTTCACGGAGCAACCCCCCCTCGTCATCGCGCTCTAGGTATTGCCATGAATCTTTGATAACAAACAGGGCATGCGGGTCTTCTTCGCGGTATGCTTTCCAACAAGTCGTCGCTCGGCCAGCGATGCAGCGCGCACGCTTCATTAACCCATCGAGGATGAGCCGCTCAGTCGTACCCTCCCGTTGGATCTCAATAAACCGTTTGCCGTTTTCCGTTATAATCGTCGGGTCGAATCCAAGCTCTTCCTCGCTCATCCAGAGAAATCCGAGGATCGTAGACACGAACCGTAGCCCATCCTTGTTGATATCAAATTGCTCGGATGCGATGCCCCCGAGCCGGTCAAACACCCATATCCTCATGAGAGATCCGCAAAGGGTGAAGCCCAGGACAAAGCGACGAGTATCCTGAGCGGCGAGCACTTCCCTAGCGTACCTGCCGAGATCAAGCCGCGCTTCTGAAGGTGTGTCGGCGGATGGGTTGCTCTTCAGCTCGCCGGGCACGAGAATCTGGGTCCAGTTGCACCCCGAGTTTTTCCTAGCGCTCAGGTCGTCCACGAAGCCGATATCCATCTTCCGTTTCCCGACCGAGCCGGCAATTAGCTCGTCAGGCTTCGCCAGTGGTCGTCGTTTATATGCCGGAGCGGAGTTGTAGCTCTCTGCAAATGCCGCCAGCTTCTCAGTAAAGTCCGTAAACCAGCTCAGCACATCATCCTGCTTCGCTTCTTGGGGCCAACCCTTCCAGCCGTTGCCGAAGAGCGGGTCGCTCCCTTGTAAACACTCCTCGAAGAACGTCTTTGACGCGGTCTCCAGGTTTTGCACATTACCAAAGTACGTCTTATGGAAGTCCCGAAGGTCGACATACATAGGGCCAAGCTCCTCCCTAAGAACGTTATCCACGTATTTGCGGTGTTCGGATGAATTGGCAAAGCTGCTAGTGTTGCGTAGCCATGGGGTTTGCTGGATAGAAGAGGCTATCGGTCGAGGAGGCGGGGTGGATTCGGTGACGGCGTCGTAGACTCGAGCCCAGATGAGCCCATCATCACGATGATCGGCAAGGGCTACTCTCAGCAGAGGCTTGATGCGGTCGAGGTCGAAGTCATCGGAGTTCACGGCGGAATTGAGTCTTGACAAGTCGCTGAAGAGGTTCTTGCCACTGCCGCTGGAACGGAGTAGACGAGAGGCCCGGAGGCTTTGCAGTGCTAAGAGAAGATCAAGGGCGAGATTCTGGACATCTGTATGCCGGTCAGAAGAGCATACGGCATCGAGGTTACGCTGATCTTACCTTCGAGGTCGAGCTGACCGAGCGCGTCGAGAGTAGGCGGAATTCCCCTGTCTGCGCAGACAGTGTTGAACGAAGCATGGACGGCATTAAGGCCGTCCCCGATGGGATTATCCTTGATGATCTCCAATCGCGGCTGGTCTGCCATTAAGGATGGCAGGAATTGGAAAAGAGAGTGGAAGAGGCGCGTCTTATGGATGCTGGCTAGAGGTAGAGGTACCTAAGGTGCTCGCACCAGCCACCCAGCCACTTTAACTATGCCACAGTTGATATTAGTCAGGAGAGTTTATCGGGTCGTCTTTTTGATATCATCTCAGTTTTGATTTTGGTCATTTCTCTCAAAAGATAAACACATGCCCTTAACTTGCAATCAACTCAAAAACTTTAACAATTTTGCTGTCAAGTATATCCCCTCCCTGGGCCATGGCCAACTAGTTATCAGTCCACCCCGTAGTCGCAATCGACAATGCTATAACCCGTCTCCAGTAAGGGCTCGAAGCTGAGACCCAAGTGTATTACGTAGACTAACCTCCTCTGGTTTCGGTATGGATAGCGGAGTTCCTTCCGTTGGCGTGGTCGGTTCGCGCCGTGCTGTAGCATGAGAATTTATTGGGCTGTTGAAACTGTGACTCAACAGGTTTTCGGGACAGATTCGTCAATTTTCACAAGCAGCGACTGCAGCCGCGGAGCCGCCTGCTTCGCGATGAGGAATGCTCTCGCTCAACCCCAGCTGCATTAACCCAAGACCTACGCAAAGACCTACGCCAGCGATGCCATTCCAGAGGAGTCGCGCGCGCTCCAGAAACAGAGGATTTGTTGTACCGGGAAAGCACTCCCCTCTCGATTTTCCCCTCACACGCCCTACCTAGCGTCCCGCTGTCAGGGACTTAGCGAGTCACGGGAAGGAGTAAAAGAAGCCTTTTTTGACTCAGAACCTTTCCTTTCTGGAACATCTAGCTCTTAAAGATAAGATCTGTGATCGTCAGACTAGTACTCGGGTGACCACCGGGGAATCCCTGATGTTGTACGTTTTGGAGCCTTCTGTTTTGGCTTCACATTATGTCGCCTAGGAAGTAAGTTTGGCAAGGGTGAATGAGGCAGGAAGTGGTATCATCAACGGGTTGCTGTTCTGCATGTCGGTGAAATTGAGCCCTCCGGACTGCAGCGACCCAATGTACTATGACTCTTATCGAAGCTAGAGGTAGGTAAATACCTTTTGAGATGTCTGCCACCTGAAGCTCAGACACGAGCGCTGCCCCCGGGCCATTCCTGCCAGGTGCTTCTTAGGATGGAGAAGGTACCTTTAGGGTTTGCTCTCCGGACGACTCCAAATCAAGCAAGTGACTCTGAAAGTTTTCATGGGGATGGCATGGAGACCAGGCCAAGCCGAGCCAGAGATCCACCGGATTCAATATCTGTTTCTTGGACATGAAGAGCTGTCACCTACACAAGCTTGATCCTCACTACTGCTTCACTGCTACTTTCTGGCCTGGAGCATGATAGATGAGCGAAATCCAGAGAGGACGCCTGTGTAAGGAAATACACAAGGTTGATAATAACAACTCCAACGCCATGCTATATGTACCTTATGCGTAACTGTAAATCGCGGGTATTGTTTGACGCCAACAGAGAACAAACACGACGCATGTCGCAAAATGCATGCCACGTGTGACTACCTATCCCAGACATTCCTGAACTCGTCCTCGTCACCACCTATGCTGAACGTTGGAGATGGCTTGTGATCGGCGTCGTTGTCGTCGCCACCTTCTTGCTCTGCTTGGTTCAGGCTTTTCTGTGCGTTTAATGTGGGCGACGTCGTACGAGGCTCAGACACAGCGCCATCCTGGGGTTTATGTTGACCCTGCTCAAGGTCAACTTCGAAATCGGACTCGGTGATCTCCGGGTTTGTGCCGACAATCGGCCCGTAGGCAATTTCCAGAGGGTCTACACCGTGGGATTTGTGAGCGGAGCTCGTGTCTTTAGACCTCTTCTTGCCTTTCGTGTCGCTAGCATCACTGGCATCGAGTTGTGGTCCTTCGGGAGCTTCCTTTCTACGTCTACCCAGTGGAGTTGCTGGGTTGATAGCCGGAGATGAACCGCCCGATGAGCTGTGGGCGTAGAAACTGCCTGTTGGGGTATGTTGGTATAGCTCCGGACGCGGGGTGATGTGTCGCGATATCGCTGACTTTGTCATTGTGATGACCGGGTACTGCACTGTGGTTAGCTCAAGCCTCTGCGTAATTGTCAGAGAGGTCGCATGCAGGGACAAGCAGCTTACATTCCAGTCGCCAAACTCCAGCTTCCTTGCCTTATCATATAAGATCTCCTCGTCTGGGTCCAATATGAGCTCATCCAGGTCATGATGAGGGGAGGCGGAGTTGCTTCTTCTGCTGCTTGACGCCCCGTTTGCACCAAGCAGGGGAGTGGTGTGGTTAATCTCTTCAGGTCGGGGAATCCAGTATTTCGCCTTGCCTCCTTTCTCATACCGCATGCCATCTTTCAACCTGGCGAGTCTCGACTTGGAGGCTTCGTGAGCCATGATCTTGTCACCGGAGTCAAAAATACGGTAGCCGTATTTGTCGCCACGGAATGTCTCTTTGGAGTCTTCAATCAGGTCCTTGATACCAAAGGCGTCCTTGCACGCATACTTGACCGGCATCCTGGCTGAGGCAATCCGATTGTCCGCGAAATCGCGCCAGTTGAAGGCGTACAAGTGAAAGATGGCGAAAGGCACCATTTCTAGACAGATCAGAAAGTCCTGGATAGCAGCTCCCAGATTGTCAGGGGTATAGCCCGGAACATCATCCGGGATGGCGCCTAGCCATACGAGGATGGCCAACGCGAAGCCTTGCCAATAGGAGGCGAAGATGACAAGCTTAACGCACAGGAACTTGGGCACGGGTCGGAAAGGCTTCAAGTCGTCGTTCATGCAGACCCAAAACAGACCCAGAGCATACAGACTGACCGTCACACTGATGTTGTAGAATATGCCGCTCCACAGATAACCCGAATTCAGCGCGATATAGCCTTCTTTGTATGTACCGGTGGCCTTCATAATAACGGCTGCCAAACTTAAGATAGGTTTGAGCCAGGCATACTGAAGAATACCACGTTTGATCGCAAGAAACGTGTGCGGATCGGAGATGTCGACTCGAGGAAGGGCATGGTTGAGCGGCCACAGATGATGCACTGGCTCGCGGCCATGGGTCATAATGATAAGGGCTCGTTCCCCGCCGAGGTAGTTGATCATCAGCTGGAAGAATGTGTAGATGGTGAACGCCTAATGCCTTGTGAGTCACCATGCCTATCGAAACCACGTCCCATCGCAGAGTTGGAAAGCCTATGTACCTCATATACGTCCCGAATCGGATCAAGGAAGCTGGCGGCTGTGGTAGACATCATGCTTGTCCACGATGCAATCGAGTAGATTGGCACCATAAGCAAGATGCGAACCACATATCTCTGTAGCAAAGGCTTGCGATAGTTCTTGGTCTGGAGCCATATTGACACTATCGAGATGAGGGTCGCGAGGAAAGACGCGACTCCAGCAATCGTGATTGTAACAGTCTCGAACTTCTGACCTGTACCACCCGCCATCTCTTCTGCTTGTTGTCAAACTGCTGGTGTTGGAAGAAGCAGTAGACGTAAGTTTGGTCCCTTGAAACCTCTGAAGCTCTCAAGACATGGCGGACAACTGCTGGATAGGGAAGCCAGGTGATTGCCTCAGAGCTGGTGACGACACCTCCGAAGCTGTGCGACGTTGGAAGGTGCGTAGGAGCATGTGGCCAGCCCCACGCAGCTGCATTAGCCTCAGTCTTCAGGGGACCCTTGCCGTCTGTTTCAGCAGCAGAAACTCCACTTTCACACAGTCGCGCTCAATGATGTGGCCCAAGCACCTGGTACCTTGCTGGCAATGCCAAGCAAGAAGTTGCGAAGGACTCGAGAAGGAGACATCTTCCAACAGTTTCGGATCCATTGATTTGTTCCAAGGAAGCTATAAGACCGAAGGACGAGGCTACGAAGAGGTCCTCCTACTTGTGCAACGAGGTCATCCGCGACATTTGCGTCTGCCGTTACAGCATGGAGCTCAGATCGCTGCGAAGGGTTACCTGTCGATAGCCTTCGACCGGGGAAGCAGTGACGGAACGCCATGTCGGCCAGCAGCAATCCCATACTGCTCATCGGTCGTAGCAATGGCTGGGGATTCGTTTTCAATGGGTAGGTATTCAGGGGGAAACCGAGAACGAGGCTATTTGAAATGCTGACAGCTTTTGCAGCGTGTTCCTCGCCTACTGTATTGTCGCCGTCGCATTGTATGTCTCCCGTCCTTGAGGAATCAACGTGTATCCATTGTCCCGTCATCTTTTGACTGACGCCATCACAGGACCGTATTCTTTTTGTCTTACTTCAACAGACTTTTTGCATCGATAGTCTCATGGGGAATTCGCACATGGACATGGCATCAGTACCGTGTATACATCGACATTCAAGCTCTACAGATCTCCATACTTGGTGGTCGCATATTCTTCGTCGGTCTTCGATATCATGGCAACAACGAGACCATTCTCGTACAAAATGGACATATCACATGGTCATACTGGCTGCGACGGGTTCGGGACATCAGCCTCAAGACGGAAACAGGGACCGTCGACGAAGCCTCTGAAAGTAACGGCACAAAGACGGCTTCACGGCTCCCTTGTCGCATAAATGCGGAAGTGGCTGGCCTGGAATGGTTCATCTACAATCGAAGTCCCGTATACGACTCGATTCTAGCGGGACTTACTGACGATGGTGTGTCGCCCGGCAACGGTAAAGAGGATGATATTGGCAAGAACGAGACTCGTGCCTCAGAGAAGTCCCATGTTGGTACTGGGGCTGGCAGTGAAAAAGAATTTGGCACGCGGCGCACCTCAACTAGGCTTTCCAGCTCAGACAATGGTAAGAAGAGCAGCGGAGAGACAGACGATCTTCCTCTGTTGCTGCAGCTTTACCCTATACATTTCAAGTGTAACAAGGCTGCCCTTGTCGTGGGAAATGAAAACACGAAGGCGATCCTCATCGTCAAGGCTGATTCGTTATCCGGGGATGTCGATGTCTCCAAGACGGAAACCATCGACCCATATCGCCAGGTCATTGGCTTGCGATTTGCACACCCCATCATCGAGTTCAGAGACAACCACGACTACAAAGAAGACCAGGCGGAGCAGGCCATTCGAGAAAAGCGAATGGCAGAGCAGTCAGAACCAGTGCCGGTTCAATCTTTCTTCCATCGATATCGACGTAAATTTGTTGGTGAGCTGCGCTCCATGGTACCTTATTGGCGAAGATCAGTCGAGTCCTTCGCCCCTGGATCCAGGAGTGGGACCGGTACGGGAGCACCACAGGTCCCGGGAACAGCACAATGGCAAGGACTATCCAGATATCTGGATGACGAGGGCGACCGACAGCGAGCACGGTGGGCTTCTGTTGAATATGCCGCCATCAACACTATCTTGGACAGCCCTGAAGCTTCCCTTAGGGTCTATTGGGACGTGGTAGGCAAAGTTGCAGCTCATGATGTCCGCCCTGAGAGTGATGATGGTGGGAACTCAGAAGACATCAACGGCAGCAAGCCTCCTGCTTGGGCCATCAACGTTTCCATCAAAGGCGGCTCCATCAACTACGGACCGTGGGCTGACAGGTGCCGAGCGGACCTCCAGCGCACATTCGCGCCTGTGTTGTGCAAAGACTCGGTCCCAGCCACCCCTCTATCTGTTGGTGCGGATCGAGTGCCGACCAGATTCAAGCTCTATATTGAGTTGGAGGACGAGACGACACTCCGCGTTCCCACTCGGGAGACGTCCAAAAACTGGAAATGGACTGGCAGAGAACCAGGATCTAAGGAGGGCCGCGGACAACTGAGACGCAGAGTCCATGGGCTCTTTAAGAAATCAGATCCAGGTCCGCAGACGCATCAACGTCCATACGGCTGGCTTGATGTCAAGGTCGCTGCCAACACTACAATAACCTACTCCATGGACATGGTTGCTGGGCCATCCGGCTACCACAATAACTTGCAGGTAGATATTCCCAATTCGGAGATATCGAGCAGTATCAATCATGAACCACTATGGAGGTCCGGCGCCCAGAGGATATCTTGCGACCTGTCCACCCCCTTACGTTGGAATGCTTTACGCCAATGGCGTTTTGGCATTGACAGCGCGGACCTGGAGCTGTTCCTGCTCCGAGACCATGTCTTTCTGCTTACAGATCTGGTGGATGACTGGTCATCGGGCCCTCCGCCCGAGTATCTGGTCTTCACACCGTTCAAGTACCACTTGGATCTCCGGCTCAAAAACATCAAGCTCTACCTTAACGTTAACGATGCAAACATTATCAACAACCCAACAGATATGGAAGACAATACCTACATTGTCATCAGTAGCCCAGCGATCAACGCCACCGCTTGTATCCCACTGGACCAGTACAGGCCGAGCAAAAACAGCATACCGTTTGACGTCCGGGCCGAATCTGCGTCAATCGATCTTCATGTTCCGGTATGGAATACCCAAGCAACCTTTCTGCAGTCCACCCACGTCGGTCGCTTGGAGAATCTGGCTGTAGGTGGAGCGTACCACTTCAATGCTGCGACATCCCCTGCTCTGACTGATAGTTTGGTTTTGAGTGTGAGTGGTCAGTCACCAACGGCTCATCTCCACGGCTTCACGATTCGTTACTTTCTTAAGCTGAAAGAAAACTACTTCGGAGAGAACATCCACTTCACGACCCTGGAGGAATACCAGAACACATTGCTACTGGAACAGACTAACCCAGAAGCTGCAAAGGCCAGTCGACCCCCTCATAAGAAATCCAACGACCTCGACGTCATGTTGAACATACAAGCGGATGACCCGCAGGTCTTTCTTCCGGCCAATCTCTATACATCCCAGCGCTACGTCAGGATGGATTTGGCCTCCTTGGGGGTCGACCTACGCTTTACGAACTATTACATGGACATGGAGCTTGTGCTTACGCCACTGAGTCTTTCTTTTGGGAAGTCCAAGGATGGCTCAAAGACACCAGACAGTGCCACATCATCCACGCAGCTCTTCGTGGATGGTCTGACTGTCTACGGACACCGGCTCTTTGGACTTCCCCCAATAGAGCCGACCTATCTATGCAACTGGGACATTGCTGTGGGTGCGATATCTGGAGAATGTTCCACCGAGTTTCTTTCGACTCTGATGCACACCGGAAAGGCTTTTGGCTTCACCTTCGACGACGACGAGAACGCTCTCATACCGGCTTCAGCAGTAGTCATGTATGATGTGACGTTTTTGCGAGTCACTGTCCACTCCGTTGCTCTCTGGCTGCACGTCGAGGAAGCCGCGTTTCAGCTATCCACAGGCGAAATCTCGGTCAACTACAACGACTGGGCAAGGTCGCACTACTCCAAACGCGCCAATATACGCATCCCGGATGTGAAGCTGTCGTGTGTGAACTCGGAGAGCGCTGCCCGCAGCCAGTCCAGGTCGCACCAAGCAGTCGAGACCGATCTCTTGGTGCAAACCAGTATTCATTTGGCTACTATAGGTCGCAAATATGACTTTGCTCATGAGCGCAAACTACAGCAGGAGCTCGTCCGACGAGAAGACCTGCGAACGCAGAGGACCGGGTTTCTTTGCTTGCCAGGACTTGTACCAGACCTGGTACCAGACCAGGTTGACCCCCCTGCTCAGAGTGTCCCGTCCGTGCCACAGCCTACCACCTTGAAAGACATTGGGGATGATGGTGTGTCAATAAACTCGTGGTCCACCTCCAGGCGCTCGAGAGACCTTCGCAGGCAGAGCTCCTTTCTGTCCTTTGCATCCGCCAGTAGTCAGGTGAGTGTCATTCGTCCGAAGGGTTCAAGCCAATCCAGCGTACGGTCTCGACGTGCGGGCTATCTAGAGCCAGAGAAACGAGCTCACTCGATTTCATCGGCACGCCATTCAGCATTCTTCAGTGTTGGTGACGGGAACAGCAACGAGCGCCACGACTTGGAGCACAATACTGTAGCTTTCTCAAGTCAGTACTTCGCTCCCCATTTTCCCATGCAGAACGTGATACCAACCACGGGGGAAACGGCCATTCCCAACCTTGAAGCAGAACAAGTTGAGGATCAAGATGATGAGGAATTTGTAAACTTCAATCTGGAGGACATCGACCCGGACATATTGAGCCAGGAGTACGCTTACTCGAGTGTGATGCTCGAGCTTCCTGCTGGCCTCACTGCGTGCTTCAACCCTACATCTCTACGCCATGTGGCCTCGCTGCTCTCTTCCCTTCAGCCTACCAATCCTGATGACATCCTAGACACTGTCCAGATGAGTTCTATGGACGAAATCTTCATCATGCAGAGACAGGAGAAGATGAAGGGTCTGGTCAGTGATCTGATGCTCCGTGTCCCCCAGGTTCATGTCCGATTTGTGAATACATCAGATCTGGACTCTCCGGATCCTGCACGAGATGAGCAAGATCAATACGACTTTTCTATCACTCGACTAGCCCTAGCATCACGTTCCCAAGTCAAGTGGCAGGACGCGTTCAAGGTAGACTCCAAAAGTTCACGGAGCTCCTTTCACGTACGGCTGCAATCGGCGGACTTGACAGCTGCTGAGAGGTTCAGTAACACGGACGATGCGCAGGCGGCAGTGTTGGCAAAGGTCGATCACATCATGGCCTCAATGGGGACCAAGGATGTCTCGTATGTGGATGTCGACGTCGGAAGCCTTGCAGCAGAAACATGTTCCAGGAAGATTGAGTATCTGGCTGCCCTGATCCATAGAACGAGCACCTTGGCCACTGACCTGGGGCATGTTTTTGGAGAGACTCTAGCCCGCGGGCCGCGCTTCAGACAGTACTTCGCCCATCGCCTGATCACGGACGGGCAATCGGTACCAGACCCTGTCTTTCTCAACCGACCGTCTGCTGTGCTGCGGTCAGCACGAAAACACCTGAGGACGTACGACTCATGGAAGCTCGCCATGCGCCTGCGTCAGATGTGGTCGGCTTCGAGCAAGGCAGCCAAAGACCAAATACGGCTGGATTGTTGGACCTCCAAGGACATGCCTGTCAATGTTAGGGAACAAGCTGTTGCATCCTTTCAGAAATGGCGGAGTTGGGATCTTGATGATGTTTCGAAGACTGTCTTGATGAATCACCTTTTCGGCCGTGTGGGCGGCGATACACCAGCTGCTGCTGCCTCGGGCGACGTGCCTACGCTTGCAGTCGTGAGGGTTCGGGAGACTCGACTACTCATTGACCCCGGCCCACAGCAGAACGAACTGAGCATTACGGACATCACCACAAGACTGGAAACGCAGCGACCTGTTCGAGCCAGCAGTTCTGAAACAGTTGCCAAAGGTGGTGCTTCTCTGGTCGTGGTCAATGTGTACTGTGGCGATGCATCGATAAAGCTAAACTGGGAGTTATGCGAACTGGTCGACGATATTCTCAAGCTCTACAACAGAATGCAAAAGGACGAAGAACCACCATCTCCCCGCTCGCTCCTGGAGGTAGCGCCAGCCTCAACTCCTCGCAAGGACCAATCACTCCACCTCGTTCTGTCTCTCGCCAGGGGGACCATAACCGTTGACACGGTAAACCTCCACTCTTCGACGGTGGCTACCAATGGCACGGCTTCCTGGCTGTGGGAAGCGAACAGAGACCGAATAGATACGAACCTGATCCTCAACTGCCATTCTGTACAGTCGAGGCTGCGAAGCCGGGCACAGGCTTTAGGCAAACTTGTGCTTGACCGGCCCAGTGTCTTCGTTGCCTATGAGCTGGACGCCCATGATGCGGCAGACTCTCACACCATCAAAGCTATGGCCAAGAGTCAGCATATGTCGGTGGTAGTGAAACAGGATCCGCTGATCATTGCCGAGGTTGTAGAGGCCGTTATTCGGGATGAAGTCGCTCAACTCTACCGCTTGATGGAGAGAGGGCGATCCTCTCATGCCTCGTCGACGCCTACGAAGACAAGCATCTCTGACCGTCTGTCCGCTTTTCGCGTTAATGTCGCCATCTTTGCAGACCAGTACATTGTCAGTATCCCGCTACTACCCTCCTTGACTTACATGATCTCGGGAAACGTGACCAGGGCTGCCATGGCTGCCAACTTTGGCAGGGAGATTATCTTTGACTTTGACATCAAGGAGAATTCACACGAGATGCGTATCAACGTCCACAAGACACCGCGCACCATCTCCGTGCTTCAGATACCCCCAACGAATGGTCGGGTCATTAGCCGCACAGAAGCGGATGGCCAATCTGTCATGGTATTCGCGTCTGTCGAACTGGTCCAGCTCGATGCTGCGGCGGTTTACAGTCTTCTCACGGCCCTTAATCGTCCTGAATTCTCCAGCGCCCTTGGCGATATTCAACAACAAAGTCAAGCCATTCAAGAACGCATCTCGGAGGTATTCGGCGGGGACAGAAACCCCTCATCGCCCACCAACAGTAGATTGAAAGGGACAGAGTCCAGGGGTATAGCGTATAATGTACACTTGACCCTGGCCGGCCTCGAGATTTTCGGGAACAGTCCGTTGAGGACAGAAAGCACACCTACTGCCCATATATCTCTCAACTTGGACAGCGTCCATGTGGAGGTAGCTAACCAGCTTGACGGCAACGGGCCCCTTCTTGCTTACCCAGAAGCTCACCTCAACCTGCGGCGGATGGTGTTTGAACTGGGCAAAGAGAATGAAGGGACTGTGAAGTCCTGTGGCAATCTCTCCGTCAGTGCTCTGGTTACTGCCAGCTCCAAGCCTACCGAGGATGGCGAAGAAGAGAGATTCCTTGATTTCAAGAGTGACGAACTCACGATCAACCTCTCTCCGGAGACCGTCACCACTGCTGTTGAGGTGCTTAGCTTTATGCGTGACAAGATCAAGGACTTGGACACCACCCGCGAGGTCCAGTACTTACGGAATATTCGAAAGTCCAGGCCAAAAATAGCCATCAATGACCAGGAAGTCGAGCAAGAGTCCGACATCATTGACACCTTCTTGTCATCGATAACCTATACCTTCCAGGTTTGCGATATCCGCATCGCATGGCTGGCGAATGGGAACCCAGATGTGGATGGGGACATGGAAGATCTCGTCTTTTCCTTGCAGAGGATCGAGTTTGGCACTCGCAAGAAGGGCTCGGCCAGACTTACGATAGAAGATCTACAGGTCCAGATGGAATCCCCGTTGATAGGCAAGAGACATCGTTCTCCCAACTCGGCCCTACTGCCCGAGATTATCTTCAATATCGCATATGTGTCGACAGCCGAGACACGACGCATGGCTTTCCAGGCTGTTGGGAAATCCCTAGACCTTCGGCTCGCTTCGGGCTTCATTGTGCCCGCCGCCCACATCAAAGACTCCATCAGTCTTTCCGTCAAGAAGGCGCAGCAAGCCTCAGCCGAATGGAATGCCCTAAGCACCCAAGGCCCAACGCCAACGACAGCAGACAAGCCGGATGTCGTCAAACAAAAGCCCCTCCTGGGCAGGAAGCGAATGGAATCATTCCTCGTGGACGCCGACTTTGCCGGCGCCGTGGTCTATCTTGGTGGGAAAAGGGAGGTCCATGACCGGGCTCCAGCCTTTCGCACTGGCCGTGCCCACACGCCGGGGAAGTACGGTCAGTTCAACCAAGACGACGCCAGCACAACGCTAAGGAGCCCCGGCTTGGCCTTCAAGATGGAGTACAACGACAATGCCAAGGAAGACCCGTCTCTTCATGTTGAGATCAAGGTCGATGCCTCCAGCAACATCCTCTTTCCGTCTGTGGTACCTTTGATCATGGACATGACTAATAGTGTCAAGGAGGTAGTGAGCAGCCGCGAGGCGGAGGGCTCTTCCCCATTACAAAAGCCGGATCTCACAGTCAAGACTAAGGCTGGTGACGAGGAGAATATCTTGATCGCGGATCCCAGCGCGGTCCTTGGCAAGATGAAACTGAATGTGGGCATGCGAATATGCAGGCAGGAGTTCTCCCTCAGCTGCCAGCCCATTGCTCGTGTGGCTGCCACGGCCAGCTTCGAAGATGTCTACTTCACCATCAACACTGTTCACTCGGTGGAACAAGGCAACTTCTTCGCCATTTCCGGTGCTTTCAGCAGATTACAGGCTTCGGTGCAGCACGTATACTCGCGTGAGTCCACCGGCAGCTTTGAAGTCGAGTCCATCACGCTGTCCCTCATGAACAGCAAACACGTTAGTGGAATCAATGGCCTGTCTGCCATCCTCAAGGTTAGTCCCATGAAGGTGTCGGTCAATGCCAAGCAGCTTCAGGATTTCTTCCTCTTCCGCGAGATCTGGATCCCACGAGACATGCGGCGGAGCAATTCGGCCCCCATCGGCAAACTGGGGACGGAAACATCGCAGGGGCATCTGGTTCAGCGGTACCAACAGGTGGCCGCCACCACGGCATTTCCCTGGACGGCCACCGTTCTTATTGAAGCCCTGAAGATCAACGTGGATTTGGGCCAAGCCCTGGGAAAGTCTGTCTTTAGCATTGAAGACCTGTGGATGTCTTCGAAGAAGACGTCAGACTGGGAACAGAATCTTTGTCTGGGTTTCTCCAAAATAGGAGTCGACAGCACGGGCCGAATGAGCGGAGTTGTAGCCCTGGAGCAATTCAAGCTGCGCACATCGATCCAATGGCCAGAGCGAGAACAGGCCCTTAACGAGACACCGCTCATTCAGGCCTCGGTTGGCTTCAGTCAGTTCAGGATCAAGGCTGCATTTGACTACCAAGCATTTCTGGTGGCCGATATAACGTCGATAGAGTTTCTCATGTACAACGTCAGGCGAACGCGAGACGGCAGTGGAGACCGGCTGGTGGCTGTGTTTGACGGCGACGCCCTCCAGATCTACGGGACCACGACGTCTGCGGCTCAGGGCATTGCTCTCTTCCAGGCCTTCCAACGGCTCGTCGAAGAAAGAAAGGTAAACTTCGAATCCTCCTTGAAGGAGATTGAGAGATTCATGAAGAGAAAGTCCGTCTCCGCACCAGCCGCCGTCTCCCGAAGGAACCTAGGCCTCGCACCACCCGACGACGCACTAGCCAAATCGCCCATCTCCCTCGACACTGACGTCGTCGTAACCCTCAAAGCCCTCAACCTCGGCATATTCCCCAGCACCTTCTCCGACCACCAAGTTTTCAAAATGGAAGCACTTAACGCCCAAGCCCGGTTCGCCGCCAGCATCGTCTCCCGCCGCATCCACTCCATCCTCGGCCTGACTCTTGGCCAGCTCCGGATTGGTCTCGCAGCCGTGCCCCAGCCCAGCGCTCCCAAAGCCTTGTCTGACCTGTCCGTGGAAGACGTCGTCCGCAGCGCCACCTCTTCTCGCGGCGGCACCATCCTCAAAGTCCCTCGCGTCGAGGCCGTCATGCAGACCTGGCAGTCTCCAGACTCCAATCAAATCGACTACATCTTCAAGTCCGCCTTCGAAGGCAAAGTCGAAGTCGGCTGGAACTACTCTCGCGTCTCGTACATCCGCGGCATGTGGGCGAACCACAACAAAAGCCTGGCTACCACGTTGGGTCGTGATCTCCCTGGTGTGTCAGCCATCAAAGTCACAGGCGTTCCGGATGAAGAGGATATCAGCGATGACTCCGCCTCCTCCGCCCAGAAGAAGGAAACGACCAAGATTACAGCCGAAGTCAAGATGCCGCAGAGCAAATACGAGTATCACGCCCTGGAACCGCCGGTCATCGAGACACCGCAACTGAGGGATATGGGCGAGGCGACGCCACCGTTGGAATGGATCGGGTTGCATCGGGAGAGGTTGCCGAACCTGACGCATCAGATCGTTATTGTGAGCTTGTTGGAGCTAGCTGGGGAGGTGGAAGACGCTTATGGGAGGATTTTGGGAAGCTCATGATAGAGACTTGGAGTCCCCAACGCTTAGGACGGGTTTCTTTTTTTTTTTTTTGGTAGATTATATAGAGTTTATACCCATCATCGCATTGGGACGGGTGACACAACCTGGAGGGGTAGAGGCTTGACGCATGGTTTTGTGGTTAGTGTCATTAGATGGGTACAAAGAGTCGCCCATATCCTCTGAAGTATATCTCATGACATGTATTCCATACGAACATCGAGTCAGTCATGTCAGCAAGCCAAGTACGAGACTCAGCTCGAAGATGGAGTTGGCGTGTCACGCACAGAGAAAGATGTTATCTTGACGTTACCAGAACCTCGGAGTATGTGATGAACTTGTCTGTTCTTGGCATACCTGATTCTTGTGTGTTCATGGTGCTGTAAACACAGGTATTATCTAGTACAGTAACCACACAACTAAGCCCACAACTTCTTGTGCGTTGCCTTCAATGCGCCTTGACATAATGCTCGCGAAGAGCGTTCTAGTCTCTTTAGCTCGGTATCTCCACAGGCCGTCTGGCAATCTGCTCTTCGAAAGACAGAAGCGCTCGGTGAGCGAAATGATGTAGGTTACGGAGCCACCATCTGCAAGACCCAAGGCCATTTTCAGGCCAGGATTCACTCCCAGCCTGATGGCCAAACGCCCTTCAGACCCGTCTTCAATATCTCCTCGAGGTAGGCTATTTGAAGCTGATTGCCACAACCTCCACGACTTGCCGCCCACCCTTCGCTTCAGGCTCGCATCCCCCCCTTGTTGTCTTCCCGGTTCAAATTTTTTGGAGTCTGCCAAAATCAACGCCAACCCCAGATGCTCAACGAGGCACGCACAGTAACGCTGCCCAGGAGGCCATTACTCCAGCCCCCGGCACCATAACATGGCATCTTCCTCCAGCCTCCTCCCCTCTCAGACTTCCCCCGTCTTAACACTTGCCAAATTGAAGTCTACACCCACACCCTACAGTCACAACCTGGGACCAGCCCCGTTGCCCCCTTGCCTCTGCCCGTCCTGATAGACATAGCCATGCGCAACCGGACTGGACTGGGGAGCCAACGTGAACGCCGGGCCCCTTCGCAGCTTCTCCGTGAAGAACACCGGATGTCGGTGGGATGCGTTGTGAGTTTGTGCCTGAGCGTGTTGTTCCCAGAGGGCTTGGAGCGGGGCGATGAGTGGTTGTGGTAGGGCTGTTGGTATGGGGGGCGGTGCTGAGGTCATGGTTGGAGTAGTGATACACACTGCGGCTTTGATGGATGTGAAGGCCGTACAGTGTATAATTACTTTGTTTAAGAATTCGATCTGATCTTCATTTACAAACGCTTTCGCTTTCAATGTGGTGATGGTGGAGGTTGTAGCTACCAGCATGTCGGCGCCCATGCCGTCATATTTCACGTGTGCCCGCACCGGCACGGGCCGAGATCACCCCAATGCCGAGGCTGGGGAAGGAATGCCAAAGACAGGCGAACACTAGTCTAATAAGTCTACCGTTTCTAATCAACCCAACACGATGTTTCATTTTACCTTGCAGATTCTAGGCTCTATTATGTTGCAGCCTTATCATGGGCGTTGCCCTTTTTCCTGCTCTTCGTCTTCCTGGAATCCTTTTCCTGATCCTTTGCCTTTCCCTTGATCTTCTCCTTCTCCTTTCCCTTCTTGATAGCCTGTACAAGTGCGTCGATCTCCTCGACCTTCTGCGCCTCTTTTGCTGCCTTTGCGTTTTCCTCTTCTGCCTTCTTCTTCAGCGCCCGTACCAGGCCTAGTTCCTTTTCCGTGTTTTCTATCAACTTATCACTGGCCTCCCACAGTTGCTTAGCTATCTCCTCATCCGTGACATCTTTTCTGGCAAAGTCCACCTCATGGCACTCTTTGATGAACTTGCCTCCACTTCCTCGTACGAGACTGCCCTCTAACGCTGCAAACAAAAGTGACTGTGCACCCATGGCCGGACTCTTCAAGGACAGCCACGCGACTAGGTAGAAAAGTATGTAGAGAAACAATCCCATCAAAGATCCCCGCGTGAGCCAACGTCGCATGCCAGGTGTCCTCGTAAACCCAGGATCGACGAATATGACCCTCGGTGTGCTGGGTAGTCCATCCGGTCTTTTGTATGCGTCCAAGTGCTTCTGAAAAGCCTGACCAAACACCATCATCGCCAGCTTACTCCTCGCATATGCTTTCCTTGGCGTCCAGTCCTTCTTGCTAAGTGGCTGTGATAGCGGCGGGGATGCTATGTACGAGGAACAAGTTGGTATGATGATTCGGACGTCACGGTCGAAAGGTTGAGCGCGGATGGCCGGGCTGAGTATCCCGAGGAGGTGGAAGTTCGCTAGGAAGTTGACCTGCCACATACTCTCCACTCCACCCTCCGTCTCCAGCCTTTTCCCGCCCGGCGGTGTCATGATGTTCGCACAGAGGATGATCATGTCCAGTCGTCTTGGTGGCGCATTGTCGATCCATTTCGTAGCGAATTGTCGAATGTTGTGGAGGTCAGATAGATCTACCTGCTCGGCATAGATCAGTTCATTGTTGGTCTTTTCCCGCAGGTCGTCGATGTACTCGATCAGCCACGGATCTGAAGGCGGTAATCGAGTGAGCAGCACGATCTGTGCGCCTCGAAGGGCAAGTTCGTAGGCTGCTTCGGCGCCAATTCCGGATGTGCCGCCTGTTATGAGGACAACTCGGCCGTGCATCTTGCGTTCTGACGTGTTGATCGCACCAGAGGTGTACCGTTTCGTCATGGCGACGGCTCCCAAGGCCGAGCCCGCCTTGAGCAAAAGGTACGGGTCCGGAAACCAGCTCGGAAGCCCCTCATCGTATATGTGTTTGACGAGGGGAATGGGCATTATAGTAATTAAGTACTATAGGTCGAAGGGAGTTTGTATTGTATGTTATGGCGGCATTCGGTCGATCTTTGGAGAATGATCGAATTGAAAGTGCAAAACAGAAGACAATTATTTGTTTTCAGAGGTAAGGTAGTTAGGGGCAGCACTTTCTGGACTGCCTAAGCTACGTAATCCCTGGGCAGTTCAGGGGCGCACGACAAGCGCCGGGAAGATTGCGATTGGCCGATGCGCTTAATAGGTGTTGCGGCTAGCCCACAACTGCCGCAGAGTCTAGTCTAGACTCATAACGTCCAGAGACAGAAAGAGGTACCACGTCGTAGCCGCTTAGCTAAGCGCCTGGTCCTCTCTTCGAGCCTATGAACAAGATACTCGTCGCCGACATCATAGCTCTGCTGTCAGAGACACTATCTAGTCTCCAATACTCTAGTTCCTGATAATCCAGCGGCAGTTTCAACAAGCCGCTAGCTAGTGCAAAGGCAATATGCAGCCAAGGAATAGTGAAGATGACGATGATCAGCTGGACGATGTTCCTCTGCATCACAAGCGGCCATTTGGGACAGGACTGAACAGAAAGCCCATAGCATTCGTTCCAGCCAGCGAAGGCGGTCTGAACACGACCGATCCGTCAACAAAGGCTAGATCGTCCCCAAATATAGGAGGTTTTTACCTAAGCCTTGTTCTGCCCCGGGAGAGTCGAAACTCGACCCCCGCGTCAGCAGAGTCGCCGCAAGTGTGCGAGGTGTGCAAGTTGCCACTAGCTGTTCAAACCAGAGAGCAGGGACAAGATGGGCTAGACAGTCCTTCGGCTGTCAGGCATCACCACGAGTCGTCGTTGGCTCATCAAGTATGCCTCTCTCATTCTCATCCCCCGTCAGCATTGGACAGGTCACGAATGGGTCTCAATTACTTGGAGTCTCATGGGTGGGATCCGGACGCAAGAGCCGGGTTGGGTGCTGCTGAACAAGGAATCCAGTTTCCTATCAAGCCAAAGCCTAAGGAAGACACCCTCGGGTTGGGCCTGGAAGTCCCTAAGAATCTGCCCAAGAAGCAGGAGAAGCCACAGAAGCTGGACGCCGGCAGAGTCAGAAAGAAAGCACAAGAAGACAGAAAGCGGGCCGAACGAATTCAGCGACAGTTCTATTCAAACTCGGACGTGGAAAAGTATCTGGGAACAGGCTGAATGTGGTCGAGAGCTGATCATATCCATGGCCGTCGGACGCAGTCAACGACTACACTTTGCGGGCATCAGAACTCCATCTTCTACGAGTTCTCAGCGAAGCCTTGTCACGGTGGGTGGTGCCCAGAGGCTGAACTAAACAGCTTAGAGTCGGGTACTGCGCCATTCCCATCTACGTTTATCGGTGTCGAGCGGTTTCCAAAAATCCTCTACATAGAGATCTCGGTGGCGCGTGGACTTTTAGGACGCTTTACATACGTCCTTTCACCGTTACTTCAGTATATTACAGCCATCAGCTTCCACCACATTAGGATCACATTTCCGGCCGGACTTTTCCTTGTCAAAGGAATGTTTCGAGAGGTTTGTTGCTTCGTATTGCCTCTCCCTTTCTCCCTTCGACAACCCAGATTATCTCTTGTTGGCAGTTGCAATGGCTCATATAGACCCATGCAGCAGCGACAGCAACGATGCGCCTGTCAATGGGGTACCTGCCGTCCCGGACTCTTCTAACCATGGAACCTCGTCTGACACTAAAGCCCTCACTTCCCAGGCAAATGTGCTTCAAAGCCCGGTTACTGGTGCCCAGGTTACGTCGCAAGGCAGGCTTGACCGTGAGCATGTCTCCTTCCCGACGAGCACCGGCAAGAGGACGCTGGGCGGATGCACAACTCCACAGCCCAACCATGTTCCAAAGCGGAAACACGACGACAACTTGGGTTCCATGGCAAAACACCATAAACGACTCAATAGAACCAATGATCTGGCGCTCACGACGGATTTCCGTGCTCATCTTCCGGAAATTGTCGAACTTCAGTCGAGGTGGCGCGGGAAGCTCGTTCGCGCCAAAATCACCGCAAACAGGAGGCCGAGATCCATGGCTGTCTTATTCCCTGGCGTATCATCAACAATAACATTACCGCCTGTGCTCCTCGGTGCAAGCGCTTCATATCACCTTGTCGACACTAGCATCCGCCAGCGCGGCGCCAACAACCACCGCGACACTTTCGGGTCCAACAGAAAATACACTACCCATGACCAAGATATCGATAAAGTTCATGCTGTGCAATCGAACACGCGCGAGTCCTTCACTCATGGCACCCGCGATCTGGGTAACTACCTGATGGGGAACTCTGGTAATTCGCCAGAGCAGCTACGACAAGACGCGCTGGTGGGGTTGCCAAACCAACAGGCGCAGTTGCAGCCACGTCGCTCGACTGATTTTGCCGCAAACAGGAACGGGACTAACCGTCAAAGCGGTGCAACGACCGCAGTTCCTCCTTCATTCGCTCCTCCTTCAACAGAGATACCAAACAAATCCCGCCCGAGAAAGCGGCACAGGCTCACACAGCGCACCGAGCCTCCTAGGCTCCAAGACCAAGGGGATCCAAGCATTATCGGGTGCCCAGAACCCTCAGGGCAAGCGGTGCGACCAGGAAGCTCAAAGCACCTTCAGCCTTCTTCACAAGCTCAGACGGCGTCACAATCCCGACAACTCCTGCAGGCCCGGCTGCCGCAGCGGCCACATGAACCAAAAGAGCCAGGAAAACGCGGACGACATTGTCAGCCACTACAGCCTGAACAACCCGCACCCTCAAGCGCGCCTAAAGTGTTACCTCCTGAGTCATCGGAACACCACGGGCAGAACAGGGCGAACGGTCCCTATCCATGCGGAGACGTTCAGGAATTAGACGGGGACAATTCTTACTTTGCAGCCGCTTATTCAGAATTCCTAGTGGCCAAAGCCTTCGAGCATGGAGCTGCAAGATACACGTTCGAGCAACATCATACCACCCCTAAGCTCATAGCCAATGTTGAAAGCGCTTATCTGCGGTTCTTGGCAGCGAAGTATCCTCAGGAATCAGACTATTACCGGAGGGTAGCATCGAGCCTCAGAAGATATCAAGAAGAGCCGGCTACCAACGCCAACGGAGGAGGGTCTGGCGGCCATGGCAATGGAGGGTCTTAAGAGACAATGATATGGAAGCTTTGACAAGGGCTGGAACGGTCAAGACCAATGGATACTGGGTTGGCGTTCTTAAGATCTGAGTTGCTCTTCATACAAATGTTGTTCTAATGTGCGAGGGAGGGTTATGCAATGCACAGTACTGCATTGCTGCTTGGTCAGCACATCATTTGGCGTTTGTTTAAAAGGGGTTCGATGGCGAGAGGGAACCTGAACTGGACGACCATATGGTCATGAGTACTAGCACTAATACATCTTCCTGGCTGGGACTCTTTTACCGAAGGCATTACATCACGGGTATATTGCTGTTCCAAAAGACGAAGGTGGCACAGAACTTGTGGGCAAACTCGTCCGTGGCGTTACAAGTCTCTTGACACGGAGCAAAGCAGAGCCTAGGTATCATGATGCTCGATGAAGTAACCCGGGATAGCTTCCCAAGACGTCTATCATACAGACATACCACCTTCTTCCCTCAGATCCACCTCTTTAGTTCGCTGGTAGCCGATCAACGACCGCAGCCATCTCTTCGTCAGTGTATATCCTGAAGCCCTTATCCTTTGTGACGCTCGCCAGCTGTACGTTTTTCGAATCCAGCTTCTCCTCCATGACCTGCTTCAACGTCTTCAGCACCAAAGTTTCGGCGTCGATAAGCGTCAACGACTATGCAATACAGCGTTAGCCCTCCGTTCTCACGTCAAGCTCTCACCCCGATATTCTCCTACCTTGTGATACTCGTTTTGCAACTCTGCCTGTGCACCCTCGCTTCCACTTCCAATGGCCTTGGCGTCGTATCGGTAGAAGGTGCCGCTAGGCTCAGCATGGTACAAGCTGGGACCGTCCTCGTCGTACCCAGCAATCAAAAGCGCCACACCAAAGGGCCGACTCATGACCGACTCACCGCCATCAGCAGACTCGCCGAAACGCAGGGCCAAGTCGCAAATGGCCTGGGTGCAGCTCTCTACCCGGAGGGGTTCGGCGTAGTTGAAGGCATGGGACTGGCACTCGACGCGGGCGTGCTCAATCATGCTGCGAGCATCGGCTTGGAGGCCGGACATGGCGCAGCCGATGTGTCTGTCGATCTCGACGATCTTCTCGACGGAAGAGGTCTCCAGGAGGGTGGATGTTACGCGCTTCTCGACGCCGAGAACGACACCTTCTGAGGTGGCCACGCCGATGGCTGTGCTACCGAGCTTGATGGCTTCGAGGGAGTATTCGACCTGGAAGAGGCGGCCTTCTGGGGAGAAGGTGCTGTTCGTTGTTAGTTAGTGTTTAGCCGGATGACGATTTGCTTGGTAAAACAGCCTGGAGTTATAAAATGGGAAGTAGGAACGTACTTGATACCCCGATCTGTTTGTTGTTGTGTTAGCTACATGAGCATGTAAGTACAAAAGCAAGGAGCAACAGCCCAGCCTACCATATTCAGATCTTGCCATAAACATCTTGACGGTATTAGAAGGTGTTGCTGCTCGATGGCTACTATTGGGTCGCTCTACGCGTCGTCGAAATTATATCTTTTGTCAAGAGAGTGTAGTTTGTCTGCCAACACTGAAATAGTTGTGTTCGTGGATATGGTTCAATAGATGAGGTTGAGAGGCTGTGGAAGGCTGAGTGGGTTTGAGGCTCCAGGCAAGCACACCGGCGACGCAGCTCTAAGCTCCAGCAGGTCCCGAGCGGTTGGCCAGCGAGGCCTGTACCCTTGTCGCTTAGGGGTGGAGCAATGACACGCTTCGACAGCCTTGTTCCTAAGCTAGTCTCGATACAGATCCAGGTGAACCAAGGTGAGAACCGTGGGGTAAACGCGTTTCCCTCCCCAAAATCGCGGTCTAAATGCAGAGGGTCCAATAATGCCCAACGAACAAAAGTAAACAATTGCATTTCGCCATCCATGTCCCAACCCTGACGTCAACTTCCTATGGTTCCGGCTGGCACAAGTCGTGAAACATCACCAATGCAGACGACTCTCGGCGGACTATAATGTCATTTTCGGCTAGAGACAGGGATGGTGTGAACGGCGCAACGGGCAGCGAGAGGGCATCGCGGGCGCCCCGCATGCCGCCGACTGCCCACGATAGCTTCAAGAGCGACCGATCAGATTCCAAGGGAACGAATAGAGCGTCACCACAACCTTCCAATGCCTCTACAGCACACAAACGGACAATTTCAGGACACCCTCGGCCAACAAGCCGGGTGGTCGAGGAGAGGAGGACAGAGAGAACACAGGTGACGACCAGGGAGACGATATCGTCAAGGACGAGGAGCCCAGACAGGAGGAGTGGTAGCGCGTTTGGCGAACGGCAAAGAGCTGGTACAGATGCGGCATCTAGACCAAGGGTGGCTGAGACTAGACCGAAGGAGCCTAAAGTAGAAGCACCGCCTCCAGGTGAGTTTGGTGGGCATGGTCCTGATTGAGCTATGTTAACGCTGGACTATAGCACCATGGGAGCCAGAAGCTACCTTACTACCACACACGTCAGCACCCTTGGCATCGCGAATATCCATACCACCACTGGCTTCATCGGCGCCGCAAGCTGTCCAACCAAAACCGTTACACGAGTTGCCGTTGGACGCCCAGGAAGCCGTTATACTAGAGGATCTATTATTTGTCTTCATGGGATATGAAGGCCAGTACATTCGGTTCGCGAAAGGATACAATCCATATGAGGAGCGGGATAGGTTATCAGGACCGGCCTTTCGCATACTTCCAGGCCTCGATCCGAGTCTACGGGACCTTACGGAGTCTATGTTGAAGATGGCATCACATTACTCGGCCCTGGAGACCTTCGTGGATGTTCAAAGCCGAGATGAGTTTGGCTCGGTGAACCATGCCCTGTGCGCATCAATACGAAAGTTTCTACAGGACTATCTCATCATGATCGCGCAGCTCGAGACACAGTTCCTCACCAATGATAGCTTTACCTTGCATGTCCTTAACCTTCATATTCTCCCCACGAGCCAGATGATGTTTCAACTATATGCGCTGGCGCATGAGTTGCTGAAGAGGAACGCTTTACTTGACGACGAGACGGACGAATCGAGCGACAGCGCCGATGATTTTGACCACATTCTGGAACAGTTGAGGGAGGGAGGTGACCTAGTGCCGGGGAATATGACCGGAAAGAAGATATGCAAAGGCGGTGTTGTTCTTGGTCTGATAACCAAAAGACTGGAGGCCATGGCAGGAGATCCTTCTGCCAAGGCACTACTCACCTCGCTGTTACGAGATGCAAGCCGTCCCTACATGGTCATGCTCAACGAATGGCTACACCACGGCGCAATAAACGATCCACATTCAGAATTCCTGATCAAGGAACAGAAGAGTATCAGGCGCGAGCGGCTGGAGCAGGATTACACGGACGAGTATTGGGAGAGGAGATACACCATCCGAGACCAAGATGTCCCTCCTCAGCTCGAAGGGGTTAAAGATAAGGTCTTGTTAGCGGGCAAGTATCTGAACGTGGTACGGGAATGCGGTGGGGTGGATGTGAGCAAAGAGGTTAGGGATGTACCTATATCTTTCGACGACAATCGTTTTCTGGATAACGTCAATGACGCCTACGCTTACGCGAACGAGTCGCTGATGCAGCTACTCCTCACCACACACGCTCTGCCTGATCGCCTCAGGTCGCTCAAGCACTATTTCTTCCTCGATCCATCCGACTACTTCTCCTACTTTCTGGAGTTGGGTGCGTCCGAACTTCGGAAACCGGTCAAGTCTGTCAACACGAGCAAGTTACAATCATTGCTTGACCTGGTCTTACGGCAGCCTGGCAGCGCTGTTTCTCTGGACCCTTTCAAGGAGGATGTCAAGGTGGAGATGAACGAGATCACCCTCATCAAGTCTCTTCAGCGCGTCGTTAATATCACGGGCATAGAGCAAGGTGAGGCGCTACAACTTCCGACTAGCCAAACGCTTGAGAACGACAAAAATGCGACCGGCTTCACCTCGCTCCAGTTGGACTATGCCGTTCCTTTCCCGGTATCCTTGGTCATCAGCCGGAAGACAATATGGCGCTATCAAGCCCTATTCCGCTACCTCCTATCACTCCGATACCTCGAGTCACAACTGGCAGTAACATGGCAAACACATACCAGAGGCGTGCAGTGGTCTCATAAGAGCTCGTCCCGGAGCCTAGAGATGTGGAAGCGGCGGGTCTGGACACTCAGGGCACGCATGCTCGTCTTCGTGCAACAACTTTTGTATTTCTGCACAGCTGAAGTGATCGAGCCCAACTGGCAAGCACTAATGGCACGATTAGCCGCGAAAGATGCCAAAGGTGCTGGTCCCAAAGACGGAAACAGTTCTGGCACGAAACTTGGCCGAACAGTGGACGAGCTGATGCAGGACCACGTCGACTTTTTGGATACTTGCTTGAAGGAGTGCATGCTAACCAACAGCAAGCTCCTACGCGTATGTGGCCTTCCCTTCCCATTCACCAACCCTAACCTTTCCAACTAATGTTGTATTCCCAGATCCACTCCAAACTAATGCAAACCTGCACCGTCTTCGCAACCTACACCAACTGGCTCTCCCGCGAGCTCGAAAAATCCGACCCCGACCTCAGCGGCACCACCAAACCCCACCTCATGACCACGGACCAGTGGAAGTATTTCCAGACCATCAAATCCCAGCGCTCCCATTCCCATCACAACACCTCCCACAACGAATCCTCCCTGAGCGCGGGAGGGGGAGAACGAGATCTGGCCGAACTTAACGACATCATGAAGAAGTGGGAGAACAACTTCTCCCGCCATCTCCAGATCCTCCTGGATGCCCTGAACCACTACGCGGCTACGGAGACGGTGGTGCTGTTGAGCTTGTGTGCGAGATTGAGCACCGCCAACCAGGGGACGGAATACGCGGGGCCGAATCTGGAGGATAGTGTGGCTTGATATGACCACGTGGGAAAAACGTGCCTTTGGTCAGGATAGGGGGAGCTAGGGGCTGCGTGACGGGTTATGATAAGCATGACGGCGTTTAGTGTAGGAAGGCGAATCCGACTGTCCTCATGTATTAGGGTAGTTCGGGATGGACAGTCCTGAACCGGCCAGTAACCCATGCAAATATTAGTTTATCAAGATACCTTCGGTCGGCACGGAAGTCCGAAGCACCCTACGATGTTTCTCTCGTATTGTGCATATACCCTGCCTCGTTGAGCAATCCAGGCAATCATACGGGTTTCTCACGCATTGTTCTGAGGATTCTCGTTTCGGTAGGATTCAACGGTGTCACGCTGTTACTCTGTCATCGTTGGAACGTGTCATCTAGAAGAGGAATCGATATGGGGTGCAACTTGGACAGAGCCAAGGGGTATCACTTGTGTTTCTTTAAGCGGGCATTCGCTATCCATACAAACTAAGGTTGACATTCATCATCTTGCTTCGAACCAGCCCGCGCCCATGTGACAAACATCAACCATTTCCCGATTCCAGCAATCTTGAATCCCGAGCTTCCCATGGGATAGCTTGCTTTCCCACCCAATATCACCAAACATACCCACTTCTCCCCCACCACACACCCGTATCTCTCCTTCCCTTAACAAACATCCGCTGCGTCCTTGTGTGAGGAGAAAGCCACTGAAGTAGCTTCAGGGCGCCCCGAGATGACGATGAATATACAACCAAAACCAAAAAGCAACAATTCTCGACGACATGTTTTGATAAGAGCATCACAATCATCAGTCGCCTTCGTCTGTGATTCGCTTTTTCCCCGTCTCAATCTATCGTGATCATGCTGTGTTTCAGAGAGGGACCGGTCCCCGTATGTTTCTTATGTCCCACGAAGAAGGTCAAATGCGTTTGCATGGGGACAAGAAGAAACAAGTCCGGCCGCTCTGCTGGGTGATGGTGGCATCGAGTCTCGTTCCATGTTGACCAGGGTATTTGTTCAAAGGAGTGGACGTCAATCGTGAAGCGTGACAGGACTCCCACCATCGTGCGAAGTACAATGTATATGACAAGCAGAGAAAATCAAACGAGTAACGAAAAGACGGAGAGAAACAACAAGCAGGCCGACCAAAAAACAACAAATGCAGCAAAATAAAACAGCACTGCCAGGGTATTATGCGCCAGGGTATATCCAGCCGTAGGGGTATTTTTTTTTCCGTCTCTCCTCGCGTGAAAACGAAGAACAAACAAGGCATCAAGGACGTTCTAGTGATCTTGAAGAGGGGAGAGAGAAAGTTGCGAAATCTTAACGAAATGGTCCCATAGCGGGACCGGGGTATCCTGAATTGTTATTGATAGAATGAGATGTCGAAGGGCGTCCACTGTCGCCGGAGTGACGAGTGCTGTGCCGAGGCGTAACATCACCGGGATGCAGCTTGTGGTCGAAGCCGGTGCCGGTGCCAGCAAAGGTGCGCCCGTGGGAGAACGGGCTGTCCTCCTCCGGAAGGTTGACACCGCTGTCATTCCAGGGGTGACGGTCAGCGTTGAAGCTGCGAGTTGAATCAATCGAGATCAAGGAAGACTTCGACACATTGCTGGAACCCTTGAAAAAGGAGCTGTTCATGGAATGGGAGCTGTTCTTGCGACGGTCTAAGAAGGCCGAAATCGACGACATGCTGCCGGGTTTGCGAAGCCGGTCAAAAAGAGTGTTTCTCTCCCGAGCAACCTCGTCACCGAATGACGGCTTGATGGGTGAGTCGGCCGCAACGGTAGTAGGCGCGTGCTGGAGTAGCTTAGAGTCAAACCACTGGAGAGACTCCTCAAACGTGTCTAACTTGGGACGCGGGATGGCGCCCTTGATGATGGTGGTTTCGGCCCCGGCCTTGGCAGCCTCCGCGAGCAGGAAGTCCACAGCATCCCGCAAACCACCGGCATTGTTCCGGGTAAAGGTGAAAAGAAGAGTAACGGCAGAGGTACCGTCTTCACCGTCTGGCGTCTTCCCGTCAAGGTTCTCACGCACCGAGGCTTCGACCTCGTACTGAGTCTTCAGTTTCGGGACGACGTTCTGAACAAATTCAGGAGACTCGAGGTACTTCATCAGAGCATCCGTGCGGGTGACCACAAGCTCGTGGTTGTCGGGAACCATACCCAACAGGGCGTCAACGCACATGGGCACCTGCCACTCGGGACCTGTTACGGCCACTTCGTCACTGGCTTGTTCAGTACTAGGGAACTGGATCTTGCAGTTCCACTTGAGCTCGAGATCTTCCAGATCCTTCATGCGGGAAAGCAGTTTCCGGTGGTACAGGCGCTCAATGTTGACCGTCTGCGAAAGAAACTCCGAGTCCTAAAGTAAAGCCTGGATGTTAGAGTATGGACGTGCCGGATGGGGGACGGCAACGACCTACCTCACGGTCAACCATCTCCAGAATCTCGGCCTTGACCAGCTCCAGACTCTGGGCATTGCGTGCCGGCGTGCGGCATATAACGTTGTCCACTCGGCTGTCCTCGTCCTCGCGACCAGCTCCACCACGATCCATAGCGTTAGAGAACTTGACAAAGACGGAGTGCTTCTTCATGATGCGCTGGATGTGCTGACCGCCAATACCAATGATACGCTTGTGGTACTGGTCAGGCACGTGGAATGATATGCTGGCTGGCATTTCCTGCTCGACAAGCGCAAGTCCGTTCTTCATGCAGTCGTACGTCGAAGCGGTCACATCAATGTTGAAGTTGTACTCCCCATAGCTGTCAAAGAGGATCTGAACGTGGCTCTGACCCATGATCTTGTTGATCTTGCCGTTCTTCTTGCCACTAACAAACTCTTTGTGCTCGTTGGAGAGCTCGATCTTGACCTTGATCGAGTTCTGCTGCTGCGCGATGAACTTGATGGTGGAGATAAGGCGCAGAGCGTCCTTGACCTTCTCGTCGACCCCGGTGATGGTGAAGGTTGACTTCTCGTAGCTGACGTCCGCGCCAGAATTGGAAGAGATGTCGTGAAGCATGGATTGAATCTCTGTAGAGGTGGGCTGCCGAGCATCCGCCTGCGGAAAATGCGACCATGTTGCTGTGTAGAACTGGCCAGCCAAGAGCATGATCTCCCGAACGGTTCTGTCGGCGTGGATCGACTCGGTTGCCTGCACCCTGACGAGGTTATGCCGCGCACCAACAAGCGGGAACATGATATAAGTGCCATGCGTCTCAATGATCTTGCGAATCTTTTCCAACCTACCCAACAAGATGCTGTCTATCTTGGGGGGGGACATCGTGACGTCCTTCACTGTGCACCTCATGGAGAGCAGGATGTCGTGCACCTTGGTCTTAGCAAGCCGTATCGAGACCGGGTCCTCGCCCGTGATGAAGATTTCGTCGGGATCCCGACGGGTGGCATTAGCCGGACTAAAGCGGTACATCGGGGAGAAGGGCGGTGGAAAGTATATGGCCGTGTTGGTCGATGACTCGATGAGCTTGATGTTCTTGCGGTGACGACCACAGATGAGCTGATGAAGGGAGTTGTTGAACTTCATGCAGTCGACGATTCTGTTGAGAAGACGGTCGATGAAGACGAGGATACGCGTCTTCGCATGCTCGGAAGACATTAGGTCGCCATAGATAGCCACTCTCCACCGCCGGTCTCTACGAGCTTCCATGTCACCCGTAAGACCATCCACAATGGGCGTAAGCTTGGGGCCAAGGAGAAAGATGTCCACTCCACAGTACTGGGACGTGTCATTCAAGTACTGCGTAACATCGGCGCGGAGAACGCCTTCAGCTAGGTCACACACGAGATCCCCTTCGACGTCAACGTTGGCGCAGCGCTAGATAGTGAGTAGCAATATGTTAGCGGTGGGGAGCAGCCCAGATTATAGGAACGCGAGCAGCTGGAAAGTACATACGAGGGTGATGGGCAGGTCATTCAAGATGGATTCCCTGGTCTTGTACACCATGTCCGGTGCGCCCGACAAGCACACGTTCGTGACCTGGCCACGACCGTTCTTCTGGGCGGTTGCCACCACGTGTGCTTCGATGGGCAGCGCGGCCATTGTGATCTTGGCGCACATCTCCCGCAATGTAGCCAGGTTCTGCGCATGGACGGGCAGTTCGTGAACAGCCACATCGTCTCGAGCTTCTGCCGGATGGGTCCATCGGTCGACGGCGTTCTCAGTAGCATGCAGGATATCTTCCGTGTCCGGACCAGCTAGGTCGTCGGCAAGGGGGACGTTGAACGAGTAGTATATCGTGTTGTCGACGGGCTGTGCGAGACCTATTGGGGGGCCTCCCACGTGGCCCATCTTGGCTTGCGGAGGAGGAGGGCCCGGTGGCATGCCCATATTCGAACGGGTAATGCCAAAGTTGGATGATGGCCAGTGTCGCATGTTGGCCAGCTTGTTCATGTTGTTAGTGGATCGTCGGAGTGGCACAACACACACAACACACACGGGGATGACGAAGTAGAGTCGAAGTGGATCGAAAGAGGCACCGGAGGCGGATATCGGGGCATTCCAATGAGAAGAAAGACAAAGGGTAGGAAAGGAAAGGGTATCTCAAAACCGTGCAATCAGAAGGCAGAGAAAAAGAAAACAAGAAGGGTGCTGGAACATATGCTCCTCCTATTCCTGCTCAACGGGGATGATGATGGACTTCGGCGGAGGTGAAGAGGGGAATGGGAAGAAAAGGTGGTCCACAGAGCAAGAAGGCAGTTGAGGGTAAGCACCTTCTGTGGATCAGCGAGGGTTACTACGTACCTCCATTATGGGCTTGGCAGGTAGATCTTCCGGACGGATGTACCCAGCTAACGAATAGGAACGCGCAGCTCCCACAAGCGTGTTAGGGCGAGAACTGGTAAATGGCTTCGGGCTGTCTCTTGTTGCAAGCTCAGTCACGTACAAAGTAAGGTAGGTGATCGCGAGAAACAACAGGTCAGCGAAACGGGCCAGCAGAGCAGTTAATATACTGGACATACCTATGCCGACAAGACTTTCCAGAGACTCCATCTGAAGTTTACAGAAAAGCATAAGATCAGTTCAGTCCTGGGTTACTTTTTCGTCCATACCACGACCCAAACAAGCACTTCTTGTGGGTTTTGGACGATTTCCTGCGGAGTTGGCGGACAACTCCTGGGGTTCCCAGTCAGCCAGGGTTTGCCATGCGTAGAGCAGGACGCGTTGCATAGGTACGGTAGGCACCTGTAAGCATACCAAGTAACTACGCAAGTACATACCTTATGCACGCGAGGAAATGCGATGCCTAGCAAAGTCTACCTCCTGCATAAAAGATGGAACAAATTGGCACGCGTTGCGGTACGAAGTCTGTCCTGGAACATGCTCGAGGGCTGTTGTTCTGCAGAACTGCTCAACTGCGGCCCCACCATCGACGGTCTGAAGGTCTGAAATCAGTTGATGTTGAGAAACAGCGCAACGAGGGTACTGCGGATATCTAGCCTATCGAAACTTGAACGTCTGTCCATCTGACCTGTCATCCGCACAATGTAGAGAGATAGCTTTCGAGACGGGCTGTTTCTTCCCCCACGGGTATATCCCCGTCACGCCGAGGGTCGCTTATTTCGGACGATAAGGTGCACCCTCATAGACGACTCATATATCCATAGGCTTGACGTGCCCAGTGGCTAGATATATCAATGTTGGTGGCCAAGAGATGGGATATATCTGTACCACCATATTTGTACCAATAGAGGAGAAGATTGAATCCTGAAAACAAGCCCATACTGAGCATTGGCATTGGCACTGCTGACACCCCTCGGTTCCGGTACGACTGGGTTATCTGATGTTTGCTACATGATGGTCCGACCGGACGGGCAGGGCCAAGTGTTATAGCAGTCTCTCGCATGTTTTATGATGGCTTGTGACCTTGGTTTAGTCTAGGCGATCTTAGTTCACTCATGTACCTTGGTGACAATGTGCGGCTCATCACCATGACATCCATGACATCCATCCTATCTTACTACCAGTCATCGTACACTGGACCATGTCGAGGCCGAGATGTCGAAGTTTCTACGCGGTGCAAATCGCTATGCATACCTACACTGAACTGTATATATGACAATATTCACTAGTTTATGTACCACAGTATGCCTGGAACGCCGGCCTTCCCCATCGTCCCATACCTCCTTAGAGAGCAGTTGGCCACCCATCAAGCCAAACCTTCCCTCTGTCAACATCGTCACGGGATGCCCCGTTTGCGAGGATACCACTGCTCCAATCGACCTGTTCTCGTCTTGTCACGTCCATTGGATGCCCTCCAGCATCTTGGGTCATCCCAGGCCCGCAATGACTTTATCTTTGTCTTCTTGTGATTGAGGGTTTACTTCACCCGCACCATGACTGTTGACGCATATCGGCTTTCCGACTTGTCCCGGTGTCCGTCAGATTTTGATCCATGAGCTCGGTCCCTCTAGCGACCCTGCTCTGAAAGGTGGTATAGTTGCTGTCTTGGAGTTTGCCCCATATAAGTGACCTCGTCGTCTGCGCGTGCCGAGGCTCTCTGATAGTAACCATCGGCAGGGGCTGCAGGCTGATAATAGTCCTGTTGAGCAGCAGAATGGGGTGCAGCCCCCATAGGATGCACACTATAAGCTCGTACACGAGGTGGTGCCATAGGCGGAGGCATTTCTCGAGATGGTTCAGGCCGCGGAACGTACTCACGGTGCTCCGGGTGAACACTCTGATGCCTCGAATCCCACTCATCTCTACGGCTTGTACCACCATATGGCGGGACTTCCAGTGGTCTTACCGTCCCGGCTCGTGCGGGAAGGGGCACATACTCATAGCCCTCAATGACACGTCTCTCATAACCTTCAGGAACTTGATAACTGTACGGTTCAGCCTCTGGGCGAACACTGGGCGCCCTAGGGATGAATTCTCTTTGTATGTCCGACGCTGCCTGTCCCACAACAGGAACACGGGACGAAGACGACACAGCTCCCTCCACCAGCCGCGCTGGAGGTCGTGCAGAATACTCCCGCTCTCGATACACGCGGTAATCCGGACGGGATAGTTCTGGTTGGGTGACAACGCGTCGCGCATAAGGAGCACTGACGTACGCTGGCGAGGGCTGCCCGTAAAGCGATCCCTCTGCTTCATAAACATCTGGTCGCCGAGAAACTGCACGTGCTGGAAGTGGCCTTTCATAGATCACTTCACTTTCGTCATAAGTCTGTTCGGGAACAGCAGATGGGCGGTATGTGACGATGGGGCGGGGAGGCTCAATATACTCACGGCCGTACTCGTCCACAATGATTCTCCTCACTGGTGCTCTTGGAGGAGGCATAACAGACATAGGCCGGTCATAAGCAACGGGAGAGCGTGACCTCGCCCGGTCAGCCGCTGGTCGCAGTGGTTCCCGCCCACCGTAGTAGTGTACAGAGGTCGAGGCCTCCTGATAGGGGTGGTCCACTACGGCATGAGAGACCGCTCTGGTGGACCGAGTCTTGCCTGGAACGTGTTGCACCGTGTAGCCGCCTCCAGGGGACACGGGCCGGGGGAACTGTACAGCCGATACACGGCGAGGTTCATAGTAATCGTCGGCATGTCTTACGTGGTAGCTTGGTGAACCTTGTTGTATCCGACTGCCGTCAATCACGACTGGGGGCTGTTGTCTCGGCGTGTACGTTTCCTCCACATCGTAATGCCCAAACCGACCGTGGACAGCTCCGGGCGGGTGATCGTATGGACCTTCTTCTCGGTTCTGGCCATCTCTTGGTCTTTGTCCGTTGCGTTGACGCTTCGCAGGTCGGGTGAATTCGGGGGCAATCATGGGAGAAGGCGAGCGAGGTTCAGCCTTGATGACAGGTGAGGGAACGCGTCCAGCTGCCTTCTTGCCCTTCGCCTTCTTCGAGCCATCCTTATTTTTCCTCTTGTTCTTCCGTTTTTCACCGGACCTGCTAGTTTGAGGTGAGCTGTCAGGGCTAGACGCACCAGAGGCTTGTTGTCTCAAAGCAACCACTTGCGGAGGAGTGGCACGTCGGCCAATGTGCTCGTTCTGTGGTGCCGGTGGCTCCCTCACCACGGCTAATGGGGACACACGAGCTGGCTGTGGAGCAATTGGGGAGAGGTTATGACCACGCAAGACTGCAGGAAGGTCCTGTCTGTCCGAACTGAGCATATGATTCACTTCATTGAAACGCTGTTGATCATAAACCACACGCTTGCCCTTGTCCAGACTGCTGGCTTCTTCCGAGTTGCTAGCTTCAGCACCACTGTCTTGCGAGCTGACAGCTTCCAGTGTTTGTGTTGTCAGCGATGTCTGGAGGCCTGGTATCCAAGGAGGAATGGCTGGACCAAGTGTACCGCTATTCACGAACGGAGCTGAAACATAGGAACTATGCTGTTTCTGACTTGAAGGCCCTGTAGCAGCACTGGTAGGGCCGGAGGAGGGCCCCTCCTGTAACGCTGCATTTGCCTGCAGCCGTTTAGAGATATTGGACTCGACCGTTTGTGTAGCGGTAACCAGCGAAGCTGGTTCGTTATCAAGCTCTGGCTCGTACTCTGACTCGTCGAGCATTTCGACATCTTCCGGCGACTTGTCTCGCCTGCTGGCTTCGGTCTCGAGGAACTCGGGGGTATCATGTTGGCTGGAATAAAAGGTATTGTCGTCGAAGGAATCGTCGCCGGATGCTGAGCCGTTAGCAGCTAGTTCATCAGTGGGCTGAGCAACAGTTGGCTGAACAAGCGCCTGAGCTCTGGACAGCACATCGGTGAGATCAACTTCATCCGACACCGGCAGCGTTGCTTTGTTCCCAGCTCGCCGTTTGTCTAAATCGTCCTGAAAGGAACGTTCTATCCTCTGCCGCTGCAGACGCATCTCCGCCTTCTTCAGGTCCTCAGATTTCTCAAGCAGAACCGGGTTAAACTCGGCATTGCCAGATGGGACAAAGGGACGCAAAGACGAGTCTGCAAGAGGCCCGTTGTTGACGGTGCCTCCAGAGCCGGGAAGGCCGTACGTGGCATGACTGCCTTGATTTCCTGCCGCCTTATTCTTAGCAGTAGCATTTCCTACGGCGAGCTGGCTTCTCTCAGTTGAGCCAGTCGGGAGATTGACACCAGATGCCAGCGCATTGGACGCGCGAGAGTCTTCCGACCCGCGTGGCTTAGAGGACAGATGTGCTGGTTTGATGCGTGGATGGGCACCCGTAAGTATCTGGTCCCGAAGACGAACCAACTTCTGGCATTCCTCAATCTCGTGGAGCTCTTCCATCGATAGCCCACTTGACGGACCGATACCAGGCAGAGCCATGGTTGTAAGAAGCTGCGCCTGCGCCATGGTGCAACACTTCGATAGCTTCAATGTCGCTACCTATGCCTCATCAGGGATGATGAATGCTGTGCCACAAAAGAATTCACGCGTAATTTTACTGAGAGGGAGACTTCCAGCGGACTTAACAGCTGCTGTTAACCAGTCCTACTAGTAAAAAGTGGCGATATAAGTCGACTGTGGTTGGCGCAAGAATCGTGGGAAAAGGGAAGGCTCGCGTCTCCTGTCCAAGCTCGATACTATTATCATATTTTACCTTACGTAAGATATGTAACAGAGCGCACGGGCTACCCGGGTCAAGATGTGCTGCCAAGGCGGTCTCCACCTCATCACTCACCTCCGCTCACCGGTATCTGTCTGCCACAGAGTTCACGTTGCATCATGGAAAGCCACCTGAGTCATGGTCTGGGTGTAATCGAAGTCATCGTGAAAATGCTGAGGCTAATCTAAAGGCTGAAGACCGCTGTTTGTATAAGAGACCAGGTATTCTATTTCAAGGTGCTATGGTACTCCTACAGAAAAATATACCTTGCTAGAGCTTCTAGAATTCATAGGACACATTCCAAAGCACGCTAGACACAGTTGTTACTCATTCTGTACATCCACTGTTCTCTAGTATCGAGTCACCTTTTGCCCTCCACGTAGAAAGACACCTTGCACCGAGTGTCCAAGTACCGATTTGAAAAAGTTATCTACTGGAAAGACAAGAACAAGACATCTCGTTGGAACTCATAGATGTTACGATGGGCGAGGAGTTTACCAGCACGAATGGGGCCAAAGAGGCACCGAAACAGGTCTTCTTCTTGTACGCACGCTTACCACAGCCGTAAAGATTCCTGTTGCTAACATGCAGTGCAGTGATATCGACAACTGTCTGTACCCAAAAAGCGCCAAGGTCCATGACCTGATGGCTGAACTGATAGATCGTTACTTCGTCGAACATCTGTCACTCCCGTGGGAAGAAGCCGTGAGGTTACACCATGAGTACTATCAAACATACGGCCTCGCGATTGAGGGTCTGGTAAGGCATCACCAGATCGATCCGTTGGAATACAACTCCAAAGTCGACGATGCTCTACCTCTTGAGAGCGTCATCAAGCCGGACCAAGAGCTCAAGGACTTGTTGGCCGACATCGACAGAAGCAAAGTGAAACTCTGGCTGTTCACCAACGCTTATGTCACTCATGGAAAGAGAGTCATCAAGCTCTTGGAGCTGGAGGATGTATTTGACGGCATCACCTACTGTGATTATGCATCTACGCCGTTTGTCTGCAAACCACAGACTGAGGCATTTGTGCGCGCGATGAAGCAAGCAGGTGTTGAAAAGATGGAAGACTGTTTCTTCATTGGTACGTGTAGCCCCCATCGATATCCTGGCCAATAGCAGCTAACAACGAATAGATGACTCCTACATCAACTGCAAGAAAGCCAACGAAATAGGGTGGCACTGCGCGCATCTGGTCGAGGAGAGCGTGCCTGAACCAAGAACCCCAGCGTCAAAGTACCAGATACGGCACTTGAGAGAGCTGAGGGATGTGTTCCCCCAGTTCTTCAAGTCCAAGCAGCAGGAGAAGCAATGAGGTCGGATTGAAAGACCTTGGTGGTCCTTGTAGAATCTAAGCAGGGCAATTCAGGATAGAAGCATAGCATATCGTTATCCATGACCAATAGAAGAGTCATCTAGAAATCAGTTTCCAACTGAGCATTCCTACCAACGCCAGCGCCATTCTTAAATGGCTCATCACGAACCTTGATATTTGCCCGTAGTACCAACTCCGTTTCCGTGACCCTTGAACTCCTGAAAAGCATCCAGTCGTCTAACGCATACCCCAGCCCCTCAAGTCGAACCCTGAGACCTTTTAAAACGGCCGACGAACGCCGCGTATGACCTGATCTAGCTTGGCTAGTTCCTCGTCTTTCTCCTTAATGGCATCCAATCTCTGTGCCTCAGCGACTTTTAGCTCCTCCTCTAGCTCCTTGATCGACTGTTCCTGATCCCGCTCACTGTTCTCGAGGCCGGGCAGGATAGAGATTAGGTACTCGATCTGTTGCTCTTTGATGATGAGATCGCGCGCAAGTTCAAGCTGGCCGGCCTTGAATTCATCTTGAGGAAGTGGCTCCACTGGCGACACGTGAATGTTAGTGGGAGTGTTAGGACCTTGGGGCGGTGTTTAGTGCGGTGCTGGGTACCTTCTGGCTCTTGCTGCTTGGGTATATCCTGGATTTTGTCCTTGGGGCCTAGGACCTCGAGGTCATGATGCCGCTCAACGTAGTAGAAAGTCGCTACAAACTGTTGCGCCAGCTGATCCACTGCATCTTGCAGCTGGGTTAATCTGTCACCCATTGCCAATATGCCAGTCGCAAGGGGTGCGCGGCGGGTTGGTCCCCAATTTGTGACGTCTCAATGTCAAGTTGTTACCCCAGCTCAAGCTCCGAGAACAGAAGATGGGAGAGTCTTGGCAGCATCAAGGGTATGTGGGGTAGACCAGTAATGCAGGCGTACGAATACGCTAGAAAGTACCTCTACCGACGCGCACGTATGTGCTTTCCAGGTTCTACAGTTACCCTATACTTTTGGAGGAAAGCAGATGTCGCATACCGGTATGGCACAAACTGTGGCATCTTGGAATTAAATATATATCCCAGGGTACTGACTGTTTGTATCGTGTTCGAATTCCTAGATTGTGCTTTTCAAAGCTGAGCTGCTCATGACCAGGCTGTCTCGGCGTAGTCACTCATGTGCTCGTATGCAACTGCGTTCATCACTGGTTCCACGGTCGCGGCGAGGTTATGTAACGTTTGGTCCTGTAGCAAAACCAGGTATGTTTTCTCAACGACCTAAGCTCTCCAGAGGGGAAAATTTACACAGCGGCGATGAGTATCTGCTCCGTTGTTTATAAGAAAGCTACCTTGCGCATCTGGGCCGTCTTAGGGCGACGGATCCTCTCCTTCTTGATGGCAGTTCACAAAGCGCAAAGTGCTATGACCATAGAACCATACCTAATATTTTGTGGCAAGTTGGGCAGACTGAGTAGCCATGAGAAGTACCATGTTAACATAGAATATGTATTCGCTAATGAGTTTATCTATGAACATCTCTCGGAGCTCAACCATAGATTGTTTTGGGCATATCAGCCGGAGTAAGGTTGAGTACCAGGTACCCGTAATGTAAACTTCCCTGAGCTAAGGTAGATCGTCTAGCCTGATTGAAGGTCTACGCACTAGCGTGCCACAACGGGCGGCGGATCTGTTCGACCAATCAGCGCGTCCCTTGCAGAAGCGTACATGAACCACGGGCACCCAGTGCTGTTTGCATGTGATACTCTTACGCAGTACTCGCACGACTTCTCCTGCGTGAGCCCAAAGAAGATGACAACGCCATATTCTTCTCTCTGCAGATCGTGTCTACTCAACTCTAACCGATGGTCGAGGCGACCACGTAGATTATGTTTACCACTACGAGCAAGATATGTGCAACCTATCCGCCAATTCCAGACAAGCCTGCATCAAAAGTCCGAGCCAGCAGAAACAGAAAAAGAACCTCTGATTTATCCTTCATCGCCTTCTCAAAACCATCATGATCTTCCGTCCTTCCTGTCCTATGCCGAACGTACCTGTCTTTCACCCACATCAACGGTTTATATCGGCACCCACTACGAGTACACAGTGTCCTCCGTCCTCTCTTCCCACGGCTTCAACCTCCGTCGAATAGGCGGTCCATCAGACTTCGGTATTGATCTTCTAGGCACTTGGTCTCTTCCCTCCCTTTCCCAGCCCCTTCGAGTGATTGTCCAATGCAAAGGTCTCTCCTCCCGGTCAGGGCCCCATCTGATCCGAGAATTAGAAGGTGCCTTTGCTGGTGCCCCTCCAGGATGGAGAGGGGATGGCGTGGTAGGACTCTTGGCTGCACCAGGTCACTCGACGAAGGGGGTAAGGGACGCCATGACAAGGAGCAAGTGGCCTATGGGGTTTGTGAGCTGTAGCCGAGAGGAAGGAAAACTGAAACAGTTTCTATGGAACCAGGCTGCTGTGAAGGCTGGTCTGGAAGGCGTGGGTGTCGGGTTTCGGTATGATGGGGCGAAGAATGATCCGAGTCTGATCTTGACTTGGCAAGGGAAACAACTGGAGTACAAGGCCGACAACGAGGAGGGGTGATGGCTTGCTGGATCGATGGAGAGCCTGCCTGCTTAGCTTGCTTACCCGCAAGGGGGCACGTGGCGTGGTTCTCAGCGTCACAGCGATCTCCAACAATATATGCACAGCATCGCGTGCAACCAAAGAAGATGATGAACGCTCATCGCTACTCCGTCTCCTGTGGGACGGTTGGAAGGCTACAAAGAACAGCTGCCGATTACTACAACTCCGCAACATGGAACTAAAGTTCTCCTTTCCGATGCTTCTTTCGTACAGGAAAAGGCATGCCATTTCGATGATAGAGTAGGTGCAGTTGCCAATCCCTAACATGGTACGAGCGTGTGATTTAGCATTCAAACCCGATTTGTATAATCATTGGCAGCGTGGAGACGCCCATCCGTTCTCGTGATGCCTTTATTGCTGTCTTCAGTGCATTGCATACTTCAAGACCAGTAGTCTTATTCTCCTTGGCGGGCCCCATTCCTGTACACTATCGTATGAGAGCCATATGTAAGATTAAGTGATCGATGTTCTTAAATTTGAAATTAGTCCAACATCACCCTCAGTCATCCCAGATAGATTGCTTTGCCTTCTCCGCTTCCTCCTGTCTCCTCTTTTCCTGCTCCCGCTCCTGTTCCCGACGCTTACGTTCTTTCTCTCGTACAGCTCTGTCATATGCTTTCTCTTCCTCAGTCCGCTTCACCCTTAGCCCCAGCCCCGCAGCAATCATGCGCCGAGCAACCGCATCAGTCTTTTCCGGACGCTTCATCTCCCTTGATGCACAATCGGATTGTGATGATGCAGGGTAGGCAGATGTGCTGGGAGAATACGGCGTACTGACCGCGGCATCGTTATACGTGGGTGAGATGGGAGTTGGGGGTGGAGCCAGAGTGCCGGAGTCCAGACTCTCGTCCTGGGGAGGTTTGGTGTCCTGATTGGGACTTCTGGCTTCTGTTTCTGTGTCTGAGCCTGACGAGGAGAGGTCTTCGTCCTCCCAGCTGTCGGCCACTGGTGCCTTCTTGGCTTTGGTAGCCTTGGCTTTTGAACCGGTCCCGGTTTTTAGAGAAAGTCGTGATACGGACGAGGTGAGATCTGTTGTGGAGCTGGTGCTGGCCATAGTTGTAATGGAAGGACACGAATCAGTCCTTTGGACGGTACAATGGCGCCCAATGTGTCGACGGTTCTGGAACACAACCAATGGACCAATTTGAGCGTACGACGTGATGAAACGGTGCAAGTCGTGCCTGTCTTAGACAGCAAGACACAACTGATATATCAGGGCAGTCGCACGCGGCCACAAAGTAGTTCGTATTCTGTTGAAAAAGCTTCTCGAGAACCGAAGAAAACTGAGAAGTTACGGCAATTGCCAAATTAATAGAAAATGACAAGAGAGAATGAGAAGGTGCTATACCAGAATAAATCACAACTCTAGGTCCTGATGTAGGTGATAATGTGCCTACTGCTTGCTGGCCATTGATGGGGGGGTCCCGATGCCCCCCGCGTTTCTTGGCAGGTAGTGCCGGGCAGATCAATCTTATCGAGCTTATCGTGCTGTGGCTGAAGTCCGTCAAGCATAAGTGTGGCTGGTTGGAGCCGAAGCTGTCCCGGCCTGTGCTTCTTTTTCCTTCGGTCGTCATGTCGAGAGGTGATCCACACCATGGATCGCCTCCGTCTCTATCGGTGACAGACATTATTAAGCCCAAGACCAGGCGAAAAGCTAGTCGTCCTCTAAGCCATATTGGCATAACCCAGAAACGACACGGATACCGGATGCTGGGTTCATCATATCAAATACCACCTTCATTAAAGCATCAATAAGCTGGGCTCGACCGGATCGCATCCCGTCATTGATAGCGTCATTACGGGACTGAGCTTGTGACAGCTTCCGTACAGCTTCCCCTTTCACTTCTCGATCTCCTAGTTTCACTGCGCTCTCTCCGTCTGATCCGCAACGTACAACATTCGCAATCATGCTGGTGCGGCAACGAGTCGCTCGGTCTGCTGGCCTGAGAAATACAGCTCTTCACCTAAGGCGACCACTGCGCATACCTTCCTCACGATGCTACACAGTTAATGCGCCCGGACGGCCCGGAAGCGCTACCTCTCTGTACACCCAGGCATCGAGGCAGGCACCGGCCGCGACGGTAACGGTGGCGAGATTTTCGACATCGACGACGTTAGAAAAGAAAGACGATAAGGGCTTCTTCGACAGACTCATAGAACCGTTATCGGATGAAGAGGCCAAGGCAAACCTGGAGAAGAAGGAAACCCCGGCCGAAGAGCTTAGTGAGGCAAAATCTTCTTCGTCTGACCCTTCGTCTCCTGCAGGCAGCCAAGGGACTCCAGAGTCCCCCGACGGTCGGAGCAGTAGCGCCGGCAACGGCTCGTCTGCTGGTGGTGATGGCAATGGAGACGGAGGTCGACGTGGTCGCAAATCGGGAGACCGCGCTCTCTCGAAACCCATCGTTCCTGAAGTATACCCTCAGGTTATGGCGATCCCTATAGCGAAGAGACCGCTCTTCCCTGGTTTCTACAAGGCTATCACGATTAAAGACCCGAATGTAGCCGCCGCTATTACCGAGATGATCAAGCGAGGTCAACCCTATATTGGAGCCTTCTTGTTCAAGGACGAAAATGCTGATGACGACGTTATCCACAATGCCGATGACGTTTACGACACTGGTGTCTTCGCCCAGATCACAAGCGCTTTCCCTGTCTCTGGCGGTGATCAGAACAGCCTCACTGCCATTCTATACCCTCACCGACGCATCAAACTATCCGAGCTAATCCCACCCAAGGATGTCGTTGCCAAGAAGGCAGACGCGGACAAGACACCAACACCTGAACCTATCCCACCCAAGGTCACAGATGAGGAGGCACAAATGCAGAAGAAGGGAGACGTTGTGGCAAGCTTTGAAGAGAGTGCTGTTGCCCCTCCGCCAGAAGCAGCACAGGAGAAATATGAGCCAACTTCATTCCTGCGGAAATACCCAGTCAGTCTTGTTAATGTCGAGAACCTCGCGGAGGAGCCATATGACCCCAAGAGCCCCGTCATTCGAGCTGTTACCAACGAGATTGTCAATGTCTTCAAGGAGGTTGCCAACATGAACAGCCTCTTTAGGGATCAGATATCGACCTTCTCTATTAGTCAGTCTAGTGGCAACGTCACGGCAGAGCCGGCCAAGCTTGCCGATTTCGCTGCCGCCGTGTCTGCTGGTGAGCCGGCGGAGCTTCAGGAAGTTTTATCGAGTCTTAACGTGGAGGAGCGTATGCAGAAATCTCTCGTTGTTCTAAAGAAGGAGCTCATGAATGCTCAACTGCAGTCCAAGATCACCAAGGACGTCGAGAGCAAGATCACGAAGCGTCAGAGGGAGTACTGGCTTATGGAACAGATGAAGGGTATTCGACGCGAACTTGGTATCGAGTCGGACGGCAAGGATAAGTTGGTTGAGAAGTTCAAGGAGAAGGCCGACAAGCTAGCCATGCCCGAGGCTGTGAGGAAGGTCTTTGATGACGAGATTAACAAGCTCGCGCACCTGGAGCCTGCTGCTTCCGAGTTTAACGTCACGAGGAATTACCTCGATTGGCTTACACAGATTCCGTGGGGCCTGAGGAGTGCAGAGAACTTTGGTATCAAGCACGCCCAGAGTGTGCTGGATGAGGATCACTACGGCCTCAAGGATGTCAAGGACAGGATTCTCGAATTCATTGCCGTCGGTAAGCTTCGTGGCACCGTGGAAGGCAAGATCCTGTGTTTCGTTGGCCCACCAGGTGTGGGTAAGACGAGTATTGGAAAGTCTATTGCCAGGGCGCTCAATCGTCAGTACTACCGATTCAGCGTTGGTGGTCTTACCGACGTGGCAGAGATCAAGGGTCACAGACGGACATACGTGGGCGCCCTCCCTGGACGTGTCATCCAGGCGTTGAAGAAGTGCCAGACCGAAAACCCTCTGATCCTGATTGATGAGATCGACAAGATCGGTAAGGGCTACCAGGGAGACCCTTCTTCGGCACTGCTCGAGCTCCTGGATCCCGAGCAAAACAGCTCCTTCCTTGACCATTATATGGATGTTCCCGTTGATCTCTCCAAGGTGTTGTTTGTTTGCACCGCTAATATGACCGACACCATTCCTCGACCCCTCCTCGACAGAATGGAGGTTATCCGTCTTTCTGGCTACGTTGCGGATGAGAAGATGGCTATCGCGCAGAAGTATCTTGCGCCGGCAGCCAAGGAGCTCGCCGGTTTGAAGGATGCCCATGTGGATATGACCGATGCCGCCATCGAAGAGCTTATCAAGTCGTATGCTCGCGAGTCGGGTGTCCGTAACCTGAAGAAGCACATCGAGAAGATCTACCGAAAATCCGCGTTCAAGATTGTTCAAGATTTGGGAGAGGAAGCGCTCCCCGAGTCTGAAGGACTTACGGAGGAGGGCAAGGCTGCCCTGAAGGAGTCTGAAAAACAAGCCAAGGAGGAATCAAAGGCCACCTCCGAGGCTACCAGTGCTTCGGAGCAGGAGACTGCCGAGAAGCCTCGCGTTGCACTCAAAATTCCAGAGAGTGTCCATGTTACCATTGACAAGGAGAATCTCAAGGACTACGTCGGGCCTCCAGTGTTCACCTCCGACAGACTGTATGACGTCAACCCACCTGGTGTTGCCATGGGTCTAGCATGGACTCAGATGGGTGGTGCAGCCATGTATGTCGAATCCATCCTGCAGAGTGCTCTGCGGCCCAAGAGCAACGGGTCCCTGGACATCACGGGTAACTTGAAGACGGTGATGAAGGAGTCTTCCACCATTGCCTATTCATACGCTAAGTCCCTGATGGCAACCAAGTACCCCGACAACCACTTCTTCGACCGGGCCAAGATTCACGTCCACGTTCCGGAAGGTGCCGTGCAGAAGGATGGTCCTTCGGCCGGTATCACCATGGCAACATCTCTGCTCTCACTGGCGCTGAACACCCCTGTCGATCCCACGGTGGCCATGACGGGTGAGCTCACCCTCACTGGCAAGGTGCTTCGCATTGGTGGCTTGAGGGAAAAGGCGGTTGCTGCTCGCCGAGCTGGATGCAAGATGGTCATCTTCCCTGAGGACAACATGTCGGATTGGTTGGAACTGCCAGAGGTAAGCATCATACCACATTTTCCATTGTCTGATATTTCGTGCCGCTAACAACTTGTGACAGAACATCAAGGAAGGCCTCGAGGGCCGGCCTGCTCGGTGGTACTCTGACGTAATTGACCTCGTCTTCCCAAACATCGATCAAGAGCAGGCCAATAAGTGCAAGGCATGCGAGATCGCTGAGAAGGAGAAGGCCAAGAAAGAGGCTGCCAAGTCTGGCGAGAACAGCGCTTAGGCCCTCTATCACTACTCGTCCGGAGGGACTTGAACACATCCCTTCGGGCTTCCTTGCATCTATTTTGCCGACGTCCACTGTTTCAATACAGGCAAAAACATACCAGCATTCTTGAGCGCGGAGAAGGAGCATTGGAGGTTTTGGGCACATCTCAGGCGTTATCTACGGAGCCGGTCAAATCACATCAGTCACGAATGTGAGAACATACAGATATTTGGGGCTTTACAACACAATTCGCTACTCTTCCCTTGTGTATTTACTGCCATTGGTGTACTTTTATTGTCGTATCGAAGCGTTGTCGTTGGGCAACTGGTGGGTTGTATGATAAAAATGTGGTTGTGTAAATAGGCACGGGACATGCAAGCCATCACCCGATTCAATAGGTGTGTATATCCGCCGAGTACCACTGATGATCTCGAAGAGGATGCAATGACGCGAACACGGTGTCCCCCACAACAACAAGCCGTGGTAGTATCTACTCAACCAACGAGACGAAGGGCATGGTACTCTATTACCTACCGTGTGGCGGCCCGATCCAAGAGCCTGAGGATGACGAGGGAATTGGAGAATGAGGACCAGTACTTTTCATGTAAGCCTCGATCATGTCGCCTTTTTGGCTGATTTTATCTAGGCTAGTCTAGCATAGCGACTCTGCCCACCACCTCGCTAGCCTCGGGCAGCAATGCTGCTGTGCCATTCCAATTGACTTGCATGAGACCAACGCCCTACAATTTTTGCCAAAGAGATGGAATGACGTTGATGTGTTGTTTACAGTGAGATGTGAGATGCTGTCAATTCTCATCTTGCTGAAGGTTTGGATCTGGTACTCGAGCTGAGTAACACTCCATGCATGGCGGCGAGTTCAAAGGGGCTGATAACTTCTCGTCACATGGACATTCATGTATCTGCTGTGCTACCAGCTATGACAAGCTTTGTTCTACACGGCGGGAACCACACTTTGGGGAGCTGATCAGAGCGTAAAGCCCCTGACAAGTCGTCTTCCCAAGAACCCCTCGGCAGACTCGGAGGTTAAGCAATATTCCTGGAAAGTGCCACGCACGCTGCAGTTGCGCTTGGGCAGCAAGACTCGATGGCACTCGTTCATTGGTCAAACGGCGCGGTCCAAATCAATTGGAAAGGGCAAGCACCAACCACGTCTGGTCCTACCTTTCAGGTACATCTGTGTCATGGCACGTGGTGAGGAATCGCTGCTTGTCAAGGGGCAGTGCGAGCTCTTCGACAGAACTCGTGGAGAACCTAGAGAAGCGGTGAGTACAAACTGCCTGCCTGCTTTTTCAAGAGGAGTTGAACGGCTGATCCTCTAAAGTGTCGGTGACGCAGCGGTCCCAAAGGACAGGGAGAGCGGGTACCTGGCTGCTAGTCCCTCCTAGAGATAAGGTAGGTACCCTACCCTACCATGAATCCGAGCGGTTGACAGGGTTGAACCCAGAAGTCACCGAAGCCGCAGCTTGGAACATAAGAACACGATGATCTACATGCGTACTTGGACGGCATATTGATGCATCTGACGTATTTACAGGCCGATTCAAGTACAGAGAAAGGTACCTTTCACTCCGTGTTCCGTGTAAGATCTCCAAGCGCCCGCGGCGCTAGGGATAGACCTCCCGCTCAGGCCGGGGTGGAAAGCGAGGGTATCCCGGCTGATAAAATACGGACTCGAAGCTTTGCACTGTCAATCTCCCAATCAATCGATATTGCTCTGATCACTGGAAGCTAACCATTTCGTCTTGACCGTGACTATATCCCTACATGAGCCCTACACAGAGAGCATGTACATGGTATGTTTGATGTCTGCTGGTCGTTAGCTCGGCTCCTCCTCCATACCCATGTCACCAGAGGCACGACTTACACGTGTGCAACCCCACATATCACTCTTTCGGAGCCGTGATCCAGCACTGCCCTGCCCATTGGGGTTGCGCTAGTTCAAAGGTTGCCTCCCACCTCGCATCGAGCATGTGTACCCATCCATCAATATGCTCTGCACGAAGCTTCCATCCACATTCCACAGTCCACACAGCATGAGAACAATTGCGTAGTTGAGGTACCTAGACAACAGACACAATGCGGGGATCTAAGTTGTTCCCACTACCCTGACCTTTAACCAACCTGCGCCTGACTGTCCGAAGGAATGATTCCTCTCCAATCGAGAGAAATCTAGCACAGATTACCCAAGCTAGGGACCGCCTCACAACTTACACACCTCTAACGAAGCTGTCAACAGCCAATTCCGCTCTCCCGCCCTCTACCGCGCCCGTCATAAGTGGCCCAACCCGTCTCCTGTCGTGGTGTATCACCCGCAATACCGCCTTCTGTCAGGCTGTCCTGCCAAATCTCTTACTCTTTCTGATCTTGTCGACTTTAGTCGCAACGTCTCCAACCCCGGTTTCACTTGAACACATGGAGGAGTTGCCGTGATTCTCACCAGCCACCTGCCCCGAGAGATGGGCCTGTTATGCACAGCAGTCCGTTAGAGATCATTGTCTCGGCTGTGTGCATGATTACCCGCGCTTAAGCCTCACCTCAATCTGGCTTCCCCGCCACTCTGCCTCGCGGTTTATATCCAGCCTCTGAGCCTCTGAATCCTCGAGTTGCGAACAAGATACGGCACGCTCGCCAAACAAGCAAGTCACAGGCACGTACTGAGGAAGTAGCATACACCCTTTTTTGACCTGGTTGTGTTACATTTGCTCGCGCCCTCGCTCGAACATTTCTGCAGCTCGTTCAGCACTGGAGGCCTCATAGCTCATGTCCAACGTGTAGCCCTACACTTTGCGACATAGCTCGTCAACATTGTTTAATACCTGCTACACATTCACATCACTTCCTTGGGCTGAAATACGGTGCTTGGGACGACCAGTTGGGTCTTGCCCTCTTTCTCCTGTCAAAGGGAAAGAAATATGGCTCAAGGTGACTGCCCATCCCAGGAGCCATCCTCAACAGCAGAGACTGGTGGTGGTAACCTCAACTTATGGCGGAGACTCTTTGGTCGAGCCAATGGTGCGCCGAGCTCTCCTGAAGCAGTAGCAATGGAGGATAGCTCTCAACCCGATGACGAGTCAAAACCAGGACTCATACGCCGGGTGTCCAGGAAGGTGGTGCCTGGCTTACCTAGGGCTCAAACGTTCAAGAGGCAACAGTCAGAACTCCGTGACAATCTCGAACCAGTTCAGCCAACACCTGCTGAACGACGGGCCCTTTCGGCAGACAGGCGGCAACAGAGTTCCAAAGATGTCTCACAGTCACGCTCTCACCCTAGATCCAGTGCCCCGGATCTGGATCCTCACTTCTACACGAACCAGTCAATAGACCATACGTTTAATGAACTTCCCTTCAGGTCATCTCCTCCACCTGTGGATGCCAGCCGCGAAGCTGACGCACCAGTGTATGACACGCAATGGGTTGCCACGCCATTAATTGAAGAGCCCAAACAAGACCAGAATGCGGAGCATGCGGAGGATAGCTCGCTCCCGGTTGCTCCTCATTTCCCTGATGATGTCTCCATGGCTGGCTGTCCGTCCACCACGACATCCTACTATGAGGCCCAAATCCGAGCCGAATTGGAACATACCTGGATCTTGAACCTTTCTATGCATTTCCGGGACAAATCAAAGCGAGAGAAGTTCTTTGTGACATACCGCGACCCCCACGAGCAACCAATAATATGGCGGCGTGTAACTATATCCGTCGACTATCGAAACCCCCCTGAGGCTTCTCTCGAGATGGAGCTGGCACACATCAAACTTCAACGGGACAAGATAGCCAGGATCTATGAAGACATTCGGGAGAGTCTTGGCGACATTCAGTTCTATCCCACAGTCACCAATCTTAAGCTCCAGACCACCGAAGGCAGGCTACATGTGCATGTGGTAGAGGATGTCAATGTGAGTAGCTTTTACCAAGCTCTTGCGGGTAGTTGCCATGTTTCTAACAGCAGTTGCCTATCCAGGAAGTCATCCACTATCCACCTATCCGGATGGTACAACATCTGAGGTGCCCGCGTGTCAGAGAGAGTGACATAGAGTTTGATGCTCACATGTCTGGTTTCGTGTATAAGGTCAAGATCAACGGACAAGTCCTGATCAAGAAAGAGATACCAGGTCCAGAGACGGTGGACGAGTTCCTTTATGAAGTCAATGCGCTTAACAGTCTCAGACAGGCACAGCATGTCATACGCTTTCATGGCGTCGTCGTGGACGATGAAGAGGAGTACTTGAAGGGACTCCTTATCAGCTATGCCGAGCAAGGTGCTCTGATTGATATCATTTATGATCAGATACACCCCATGACTTGGTTGACACGCGAGAAATGGGCCAAGCAGATCATATCGGGTCTTTCTGAGATCCACGAGGCTGGCTTTGTTCAGGGTGACTTGACTCTCTCTAATATCGTGATCGACGAACACGATAACGCCAAGATCATCGACATCAACAGAAGAGGGTGTCCTGTTGGCTGGGAACCGCCCGAGACTACGCCGCTCATTGAGAGCGGCCAACGCATCTCCATGTATATCGGCGTCAAGTCGGATCTGTATCAGCTCGGAATGGTACTTTGGGCAGTAGCCATGAAAGATGACGAACCGGAATCACATGGCCGGCCTCTGTACATCGCACCAGATGCTCTGGATGTGCCAGACTGGTATAGCACAATTGTGGATATCTGCCTCAGCGAGGACCCAAGGAATCGTCTGCAGGCCTCAAATCTACTCTCCTTCTTCCCCGATAGGGAAGGGATGGATCACCTATACGATCAACCTTCGATCTCCGTTGACGACGGTGAGACGAGAAAGGAGTACTTTGTTGATTCGTCGGCAGACGGCTATCCTCAGGTCAGTACAGTCCATCCGTCAAACGACTGGTCATATGTCGGCTGGAGTCCTGCCCATCTGCACTCTCCACAGCAGGGTTATGCCTTCTACCCGGGGCGAGGACGGTCCCCGCCATCACCAATGCCAAGCAACCCAGGTGACTATGAAGAACCTGCGTACGACCACTCCACGGAGGTCAAGTCTTCCATATACGGGACGACCAACACGGTAACCCGCGAGGGCAATGCTACGGTATCTGAACCTCTACTAGAAAACAGACGGTGTGCTACTCCTCGTATGAGTAACGAGACGGGCACGGAGCCGGAAGAACACACACCAGATGACAACAAGCCTGAAGATGTGAATGAGCTCGCCGAACCAACTGTGACGGCAGAAGATGGATCGAACAGTGTACGTCCTTCCGGCAAGAAGGAGCTAAACACTGGAACCGATCCAGCCAGAGAACGACAACAAAGCGGTACAGAGGAAGTTCTGTCCAAAAATGATCACAATGAGCCGGAGGAAACACAGCACAGCCATGAGGAGAGCGAAGATTCATTGGAAAAGGGGGCCACGGTACCCGAAAACGCAGAGTACAACGACAAAGACTATCCTCACGATGCCTTAGATTTAACCACGGCCGGCAATACTGAGCATGATAACCCGCACCAGAAGCAAGGTCCAGCACCCAGTAGTAGAAAGCCAGCCAGCCAGGAGACAGTTGCGAACGAACCTGCATCAGTACCCTTGCCTCCTTCTGGGCCTCCGTCCGAGTCCACCGAGAAGGCGACGTGTGTCACCCATATCAGCATGTCGGGTGACGAGTACCCAACGGCAGCGGTACCGACGTCCTGTGGGATTCCTTCTTCGCCATCGCCTACTTCGAGGCACTCCGGGTCGAGCAGCACACTGCGAGACCTCCCCGACGACCTGAAAGGCGTGGGATCCACATACGACCTGATGAGCGAGAAACGGCTGCTTTCTATCGACGACGACGACCTTGTGATGTCGTTGACTAGCGAGATCACCTAAGACGACAGCATTAGGACACAGAACTTGAATCTCTGCTTCAGCTTTTCCATATTTGTCAATATTTTTTTGTAGCTATGTTTGAACGGCAAGGCGTAAGAGGTAATCATGGAAATCAGCACGGTTAGCTGGTATTTCACTACGAGGGAGACAAGCCATGGTATTGGGAAGGCGAGGGGCAGCATTGTTGGCTTGATGTTATTATTACACAAACACGATTACAAGTAGCACATTTGTTGGACTATGCGTGCACATGTTGAGAGGAGTCACGATTATATATGTTGGTGATTTACACAGAAACAGCTTTGATATGCAGCCTATCCTTGTTCCCCGTGCCATATGCCGTTAGATCATCAAAATCCGATCAAGATGATCTTGCCCAAGAACGCAACATTTTGATGCTCTCCATAACGCCATCCTCCGTCCATTGCTCGAAACTAGACAAGAGGTAAAAGGGATGATAAACAAAGGTCGGACCGCCACGTCAGGGGGAGGAACTATATGAGTACAAGAGAATACATGGGAAGAGAAGAGGGATCTTGAAAACAGTACACCGCTCCACTACTCAGACACACGCCGATGAGGCAGCAAGAAAAAGGAAAAAGGGGGGTATCCAGGATTGGTTATGCAACGAACTTTCCAGTCCTTTACTTGGACTCGTCCTTCTTCTCGCCCTCAGAGGCGGTGGTGTCCTGAGCAGGCTCGCCAGACTCAGCACGAGCCTTGTGCATCTTGTCGAAGAGGTTCAAGCTGGCAACCTGGAGCTCGTCGGTCTTCTCCTTGATCTCGGCAGCAGTGGCAGAGCCCTCGCCAGACTGGCTCTTGGCGATGAACTCGCGGAGGGAGGCGATCTTCTCACGGATGCCATCAGCCTCAGCCTTGTCAAGCTTGTCGGCGTACTCGTTCAGAGCCTTCTCAGTATCGTTGAGGATGCTGTCGGCCTTGTTGGCAGACTCAATAGCGGCCTTGCGCTCCTTGTCCTGCTCGGCGAACTTCTCAGAGTCCTCAACCATCTGCTGGATCTCCGCGTCGGAGAGACCGGAGCCGGAAGCAATGGTGATGGACTGGTCCTTGTTGGTGGACTTGTCCTTGGCGTGAACGTGGACGATGGAGTCGGCGTCAATGTCGAAGGTGACCTCGATCTGGGGAACACCACGGTGGGCAGGAGGAATACCAACGAGCTGGAAGTTGCCGAGGAGCTTGTTGTCCTTCACGAGCTCACGCTCACCCTGGTAGACCTTGATCTCGACAGCAGTCTGGAAATCGGCGGCGGTGGAGAAGACCTGGGACTTCTTGGTGGGGATGGTGGTGTTGCGGTTGATCAGGCGGGTGAAGACACCACCGAGGGTCTCAATACCGAGGGACAGAGGGGTAACGTCAAGAAGGAGGAGATCCTTGACCTCACCGGAAAGGACGGCACCCTGGATAGCGGCACCAATGGCAACAGCCTCATCGGGGTTGACGGACTTGGCGGGGTCACGGCCGAAGATGCTCTTGACGGACTCGGCAACCTTGGGCATACGGGTCATACCACCAACAAGGATGACCTCCTGGATGTCCTTGGCCTGGAGGTTGGCATCCTTGAGAGCCTTGCGGACGGGATCGATGGTCTTCGTGATCAGAGGGTCAACCATCTTCTCGAGCTGAGAGCGGGTAAGCTTGGTGTTGATGTGCTTAGGGCCGGAAGCATCAGCAGTGATGAAAGGGAGGTTGATGTCGGTGGATTGCGAAGAAGACAGCTCAATCTTGGCCTTCTCAGCGGCCTCACGGATACGCTGGATAGCCATGCGGTCACCAGAGATATCGAGACCAGAGTCCTTCTTGAACTGCTGGACAATGTGGCGGACAAGGTGGATATCGAAATCCTCACCACCGAGATGGGTATCACCGTTGGTGGATTTGACCTCGAAGACACCGTTCTGGATCTCAAGGACGGAGATATCGAAAGTACCACCACCCAGATCGTAGACGGCGACAACACGGTCGGCCTCCTTCTCGAGACCGTAGGCGAGAGCGGCAGCGGTAGGCTCGTTGACGACACGGAGAACGTTCAAGCCGGCAATCTGACCAGCATCCTTGGTGGCTTGACGCTGAGAGTCGTTGAAGTAGGCGGGGACGGTCACGACGGCGTTCTTGACGCTCTTGCCCAGGTAGGCCTCGGCGGTCTCCTTCATCTTGCCGAGAACGAAGCCACCGATCTGCGAAGGGGAGTACTTGTTGCCACGAGCCTCAACCCAGGCATCGCCGTTGGTGTGCTGGACAATCTTGTATGGGACCTCCTTGATATCTCTCTGGACCTCAGCGTCCTTGAACTTGCGTCCGATTAACCGCTTGGTGGCGAAAAGGGTGTTCTCTGGGTTGACAACGGCCTGACGCTTGGCGGCAACACCGACTAACCTCTCACCGTCTTCGGTGAAGGCAACGACTGATGGTGTCGTACGGGCACCCTCTGCGTTCTCAATGATTCTGGGAACCTTGCCCTCCATGATGGCGACGGCGGAGTTGGTGGTACCTGAACGGATGGCATGTTAGAAAATGTCGCGTCCGGCTACCCGATGCACGGGGATAGAGGAAAACCTACCAAGATCGATACCGATGACGGCACCCTGGACCTTTCCATCTGTAGACTCATAGCGTCTGAAGGCAGGTGTGATGGGCTTGCGGAGGATCGCTGAGCGCGATGCCCTGGGAAGCTGTTGCACGATGAGTTAGCGGAGCTGTCATGACGTTGAGGGAGCTTTTGGCAGACGTTGAACTTACAGCTCTGGAAAGACGCGAGGCAAGCATCTTGATGTGTGTATTAAAAGGCGCTAGTATGAACAAAACAGACAAAAGCGCGAGGAATGGAGGATAGGGTATCCGTGTGGTGATGTAGATGGATTTGAGGCGATGTGGAAGGGGGGAGCTGGTGAGGTTAAAAAAGCTTTCGGCTGCGTTATGAAAAAATGATTGAGCGGCTCATGGAAGCTCGAGGAACCCGCTAACCGAAAATGACCGGCAAGCTGGAACCTACCGACCTCCAGCTGGGCCAAGTTCCCGGATTAACTCCGGACCGAGCCTCGTGACAGCTCTAATTTGCGATGTCCGGGGCAGCCGGGTTCACCCGCCGCTTTGCCTCTTTCTACGGGTTTCTCTTTTTCTACAGGTACGGGAACACCTGTGTGAGAGCGTGAAATGGTGTTGATATGGCAAACACTCTGATGAAAAGTCATCAACGTCTCTGGCACAAGGATTCATGGCGTTTTCAAGACTTGTAGGCTGACCCATACATACCAAGGTACCTACGTATTACCTAGTTAGGGGGTGGGTTTGGACTGTAGACACTTCACAAACACAGCGAATACTGCCCTCGAACCGTGACATTTTGACATGTCACTCACCCTACAGTGGCCGGCATACAGCATAAGTCTAAGTTTCCCAGCCTACATATTGAGCTAAAACTGAAAGCTAAATTGTATGAGCCTGTTCGAATACTTGTAGGAGATGTCACTGGCACCAGCAACCAGGACAACAGCGAGACTGATGCATAACCAGTTGGTCGCAATGCTTGCAGCGCGTTGTGGTTGTGAAGCCTCCTGCCTTGAAGAAACTGATATGACAAATCCGAGACTACGAAAGTTCTGCCGTCATTCAGGATGTAACAATTGCTCAACATTCTACATACGAAATAAGTAAAACCACCATTTCGAGAATCATGTTCTTGACAGATGGCGTGATGGCCATACCGGTGATGTTAAGTGTGTAGTTCCGGTTTCTATAGGCCTTAGGGGAACGCTGCCACACGACCCTGACGTCAAAACCTCGGTGGATGTTGCGAGTTCAACGGCTGACCTTATTGAGACTCTTAAGGACCTGAGTATCACCTTAAGCTAACCATGGTCGTGTCTTTTCGAAAATATGGAAGCAAGCAGACGGCATAATGTCGCTAGGATGGATCGAGATGCGCATACAACGGCCGATCTTAGCACGGCGACCAGCTCGGACGATGAGCTTGTGGTGGTCTCGATTCAGCAAATCAGGGGGGATCAGTGCTCCAAGAAAAGCTTAGCCCATGACATCACTTGGCAGCTTACCATGACCCGCTTTCCCTTCCGAGCAACGATTGTAACACCGGCAAGCCTCACATGAAGACCCTGTATCTCAACCTAACACAACTGCCCAATGCCATCGATGTGATCGCCTTGTTGTGACGCGTTTCGGGAAAGACCCCATGGACAGATCGCTTCATAACGGATGTAACCGACCTTGTCACGCAGGACTGGTTAGCTTCTATTTAAGTACCCTGACCCCAACCTTCAAGCGAAGGGGGGCTGATCACACGCCATCCTTTCTACCAAGAACATTTGACAACGCCAACACATCTACTCAGGTCTCTATTCCAGGCTCTGATACACAATCTGATCCTCACTATTCTGATTACAAACCCTAGATGGCAGGGAGGAGACGCCATGACCGGGATGACGAAGGCTCTCATAGTGATTACGACGCTCACCGCCGACACCGATCTCAACCGCCCAAGAACAGGACATCACGCCCGATAGAGGAGGAACCCTCGCGGCGACCTAAGCTTGTAACCAGAGACGACTCGTACTACGACCCTCGAGACGTCTATTACTTGTCTGACGCCGAGGGACCAGAGGAGCATCCATGGTTTGCCCAGCAGCGCGAGGATGAGGCTTTGGATCGACGGGATAATAGCTCGTCAAGGCCCTCGTCAAGACGTCGCAACCATTCTCGAGATAGCTCGCAGAGGCATCGCAAGTCAACAAGAGGTCATAGCCTACATTCGAAGGACGGTCGACCTGCGTCAAGCGGACGCCATCGATCTCGCTCCAAGGAGCGCCATCGCCGCCAGCGGGACGAAGATGAGCGGCAAACCAGACACTCCCGGCGCAGTGACAGCCGCGGATCTAGAGATCACCGCCGTTCCAACACGACGGTAACACCCTCGCGGGACAAGTCTCGGCCCGCGTCTCCGCATGACTCTCCCCGTGGCGCTCATCGCGATTCACGAGACCACAAATACCCACCGTCCGCTAGAAGATCCGATCGAGTTCGGAGCTCAACACAGCCTGCGAAAGCCCGAACGCGGAGTCGGTCTTTGTCGTTATCACCTGTAGATCAGATCAAGGAGCATAAGGATGCCCTTGTGGGTGCAGCCAAAACCATGCTCCAGACAGGAGCCATGGCCGCCGTGAAGATGCACGGTGAGGAAGGAGACTGGATAGGGATGAAGGGCGCCAAAGTGATTTCCACGGCTCTGAGTGCCGCGGCAGTTGACACCTTTATGGAACGGAAGAAGCCTCATATGAGCGGCGGTATGAGACACTCGGCCGTCAAGCAGGCCGCTCAGGTCGCCCTTGTGAACCTGGTCGCAAAACCTGCTGTCAAGAAATCGAAGCTTGGGAAATGAGGCGGCCTGGATTGTCTGGTCCTGCATTCTTGCAGACTTTGCTTGCTTCTGTTTGAAATTCATTCGTTCACCCACGCTTTCTCTTTCTCTCTTCTGCTGTCGATGCTATTACGAGTTTCCTTTCTTGTGTTGAGCATGCATTAGCGACTGGCGTCTTTTCTTTCACATCATGGCATAGCATTCTGGAGCGAGGCATGATTACACCTAAACGAAAAACTAGAATCACATTTCTGAGAGATTGGGAGTTTAGATGGGCCATGTTGAGTGCTTTCCACACACAGTACGACATAGTCGCTTTCCACTTTGCTTGAAAATACCCAAAATAGAATGGGACACATGCCGATTTTTCTTCCTTTTACTTATGCAGTTTCTCTAGAATATCAAGCAAGTTACGAATAATCATTGGCATATTTTCTCAAAGCGAAAGAATATTTACATCACTCAGTCATCCTCGGCCTCACCCAGTTCCGCCTCATATTGCTCATCTTCATGATCCTCCGGTCTATACACATCGTCTTCGTCCTCGTCCCCATATTCGTCGATAACATGGTTCTCCGCGTCATACCTCTCAATCGTCGGCACTCTCTGCCCCCAGACTCTCACAGTCGGAGTAGTCTAAGTCGGCCCTGTCTGTTTTCGAAACTCCGTCTTGGGATTCAACAACCTCTGACCGTGTCGGTTCAAGGCCTTCTGAGCTAATGAGATCGGCCATTTCGTCATCGGAGAAGCTATGCAAAGACGCTGCACACGCAGTCGGACTCGTGGGCTCGTGCAATGCCGGTTTTGTGGTCTCATCACAACGAGTCCCGGCATAGTCATAAGCGGAGATACTTGCAGCAGGGCTATCTGGCTCTGATACTCCGATTTCATCCAAAGTGGCATGTGACAATCCAGCTGTGGGGTTGGAAGCTTCGGCCTCAGCTTCCATGTGCCTGTGTCCAGAGTCCTCAGGCTGAGGTTCAGAGTGCTCAAACCCGATCTTGCTGTCATCGACAGCGCTGACTCCGACCTCCGATTCCCATAACCTTTGGCCATGCCCCGGATGTCCACCAACCCCGGGTTGTCCGTCTTCGGATATATCACTTTGCAACTCCACGTCCAGAGACGGTGGATAGCAGATCTTCGACCTCTCCGCATACTCGCCCTCGTCGAAATCCATCCCCCCTTGGTCCTCGACACCAACTCCCCGCCTTCCCAAACATCTCTGTCTCAACACCTTCGGATCCAGAATACTCGTCACGAAACCCACCCGAAAAGGCATCGTGGGCGTGACAAATCCCTTGCCAGCCACGGGCTTTGGCTGGAGACGATCGGGCAGCTCGTGATATGGAACGATCGGACCAGATTCTCCGACCGGCGCCGGTTCAGGTGCTGGTAGGGGCTGGAAATAGGGGTTCTCGGGACCGGTGGTCGAGTAGATCTCGTCGTCGGTCACGCGGAGGAGGGATCGGAAGTAGGCCCAGAGGTCGCTGTTGTCCCAAATTGGGTCTTGGTGTGGGCTGTTGGGTCGGTGGTAGTAGGAGATCCAGTGAGATGTTGATCTTGGGTTCCAGGCTGTCCTAGGCTGCAATCCTCTTCTGGACTTGGAGGTTCGCTTGGATCGACGTTCTTTGCGGTGTTGGAGGCTATCAGATATGGGTGTGGATGGCTTGTGCTCCCCTTGACCTTCTTCAACAGGAGAGGAGGTGTAATGGGATTCTGGTCCGAGGCCGTCAGTATGCTTGGAATCCGTGCTTGCTTGTTCTTCCGGTTCGTTGCATTCTGCTTCAAGATTTGGATCGGCGTACTGCTGTTTGGGGTTCTCTTTATGCCTCAAGTCTGACTTGATCTGCTCCACTACGTCCTCAACCTCTGGGCTAGGAGGTGGCTCGGGGGTTCCCTTTTCAGATTGTCTCGCGAACCCGCCAGACTCCGTGCCTGATTCCGCCTCATCCTTTTTGAGGTGTCCTTCCTCTTGTGCTGGTCGTAGGCCTAGTGATGGTGACGTTCGTTGGACATGATGTCTTTTTAACCCTGGTGTCAATGAACTCGGCCCAGGATCCTTGGGTTGGACTGGCTTTGTCTCAGCCTGCTCAGTCTCAGATGACGCTTCAAGGACTTCTGTCGTTGGGTGAGGTTCCGCTTGCCGTGGGGCTTCCGTTCTCAGTGAGCTCCCTCGTGTCCAGCTATATGGCGCCCTTGGCCTGTCTTGAAGTTCTGGAATGAATCGCTCAGTTGGATCCGCCCCAGATGTCCGAAGATGTGACGGCTCTTGTTGCTCCTGTATCTCATTACGAGCGTGAGTTGAGGAGACGCTCTTTGGTACACGTCTCGCTGTGAGAGTGGATCTGGATTCGCTCGCGTGCACCCTTCCCTCGTATTGAATCTGGGATGGAGGACTCGGCTCTGCTATCCTTGATACTGCCACATTGCGTTGGGATCTAGTATGATCCTTACCCTTATGACGCTCCTTTTCTCTGGCGGCCACATCTGGCATTTTATGCGCACCTGGAGCTGAGGTTCCACCATATGGCGTCCTTTCCCGCTCTCTCAACCCACCGCCGACCTCCAAGGGATCAGGCAGAGGCGATCTCTTCTTAAAGGTCGATGAGGTTCCTGAAGAACCCGGTCTTCGTTCGGAAGAGGACCAGCCGTCTCGAGAATGTGACCTCTTTCTCCCCGGATACGGAGTGAATGGGCTCGGATGTCGCTTTTTGAATAGTGATGGTTTGGGTATCACCTTGGGCAGTTGCTCTCGCTTTGGTCTCCTTGATGCTTTCTCTGAAGAGTCTGCCGTTGATCTTGAAGATACCTTGGGTGCTGTAATCGATGTTTGGACTACTGGTCTGGGTATCTTCGATGCACTGGACCCTGGTGAAGGCCGTGTATTCGATGTAGGCTTGGTCCCAGTCGGCTTTGGTATCTTAGACCGACCAGCATCAGTGGTTTCCCAATGGCCAGGATGTTTGTGCTTCCCGGTGACGACTGGGGGTGTACTCATGTCCTCCCTCTTTTTGATCTGCCAGTCGTCACTGTCCAGTGTCTGTACCAGCACATCGACCCATATATCGTGTAGAGCATACATGGTGATTGCCATACCTGGTCGCTTGTCGGCCACTATCAGCTGTTCCCACAAGGGCTGGTCTAGTTTGTTGACAAATTCGTTGAGGGTCATGGTCGCCATCTTTTCCAGCGCTTGTCGACATATCGGAAGCAGATTTTCTGGCGGCCGCTTTAGGTGGCCATGTCTGATTATACCAACTAGCAATCGGCTCGCGATTTGATAGAAGACTTCGTCGTCGATTACGACAAGGTTCACTTCTACAGTGTTATCGGGCATCCTGAATAGTAGCGTAGCTGGAAGCGGATACTATGCCAGATTTGCTGCTGTACGCTACTGTGAAATTGTTTGCCCATTGGCGTCGTCTTGCCGGGACGGCAACGCGACGAGGAGAGGAACATTATCCTTTATGAGGTGTTTTGACACTTCGCAGGATATACAGAAATGGTTGTGAAAGTATAACGGGACGACTTTGTCCAATGAATGCCTGAAAGGATGTCATTGCACCGACCGACTCCAACCACGATACAACAAAGACAATTCTTGCAACTCGAGTGGAAGCTATTCATTGTGCTCATTGTACTTATTTATAGCTCTTTGCTGCCCCAAGATTGAGAGAGTCCAGACTGGTTCAACGATGCCATCTGGAAAGGGCATAGGTCTAGCCCAACGAACTGGATCAGGCGATCTCCAGCACCAACATGATGATTTTGACCATTTCCGAAATTGTTGCACAAAACTACACCGGAAGTAGACGTCGCTCACCGAGCAAGAGCGTTACGAGCATGCCTTGGGTACCCGCGCAATGTTAACCTGAACAGAGGCCGGACTCCTCCAAAAAGCCCCGGACCTGCATCTCAGCTTACTTGGTACCACCGATATTCTCCCAAATCAAGTTTTCTCGATTCCCTTGAAGATCAAAAAGATGTCCAGATAGCGCTGTAGTCTTCTGACATAACAGTAGGAAAAATGAAGGTCCTTTGTCTCCATGGTCAGGGTACGAGCGGCGACATCTTCAGGTCGCAGTCTGGTATGCACGATCACAACCCAACCCTTCTTTCGGGGCGTCTTCTAACCCACTATAAGCCGCCTTCCGCGCCAAGCTAGGGCCTGGCTATACTTTTACATTCGTTGATGCTCCTTTTCCCTGCCCTCCGGCTCCCGGTATTCGAGTTTTCTACGAATCTGGCCACTACGCCTGGTGGACACGGCAAACCGTCCCCTTGATCAAGGGCTCACACCAACGACTGCTAGACATTATTCACGAGTCTGGCCCATACGACGTCCTTTGCTGTTTCTCTCAGGGTTGCTCGCTAGTCTTTTCTTTCCTCCTTTACCATGCCCGAGAGGCAGCGGATGATGAACCACTACCGTTCAAAGCGGTCGTCTTCATCTGTGGCGGGATCCCGTTCCCTGTGCTCGAAGACCTAGGGTATAAAGTCTCACCTCGGGCATACGAGATCAACGATCAGACTGTAGGGATCATGAAGGCAAAGGCGGCAAACCTGGCGACGATGGCTGCGAATCCGGGGATGATCAAGGTTGGGGTTGGGTTATGGGATGACACGACTGATCTCATCCATGATCCCTCCGTGATTCCAGAGGAAGAGGATGTGTTTGGCTTGGACATGACAAAGATGCCGGAGGATTTGAGGATCAACATACCTACTGTTCATATCTACGGGGCGAAGGATCCAAGGTGGCCGACTAGTATGCAGTTGGCGTCCTTCAGTAAGGAGGGAAGCAGAAGGATGTATGATCATGGGGGTGGACATGATATTCCCAGGAGCACGGAGGTCTCAGAAAGGATTGCTGGGCTATTCAGGGGGTTGGAAAGATTTCTGTAAGGTAGATACTGAGTAAACGGACGCTATAACAGAAAAAAAAATATACAAAAAACGTACAACATCAGGGATTCCCCGGTGGTCACCCACCCGAGTACTAGTCTGACGATCACTGGCTTATCTATGGGAGAGCGGACGGGATCCCGAGTTCTCCAGTGTCTATGGTCGTACGTGACAGTTAAGACACAGTGGCGGTTTATGAGAGAGTAAAAGTAACACCAGCTGATCAGACGTTACCGTGGATCCTTGTTGGATGCTGAAACGGCTTCAGTATCAGTTGCCCAGAAACTGTGCCCTGAAAGGCTGATGCGATAGTCAACAAGCCCAGAATCAGCTCGACATGACACCAATTTTCCGTCACCTGAGCCCAAATCTTGTTAGATGTCCAGATTAACCGTCAGTGATTGTTAAGCGGACATCATCGGTTAGACGCTTCAGGGAGGATAAATGGGCCATTACAGACCTGCAGGCCAAGCAGCTCCTGTCAGGGGAAGTCCTGGGCTGGCTGTCTGGCGTTCACTGAACACCTCTGAATACCTGTCGACCTAGGGAGGACTCTAGCGTTTGCCACTCAGCTATATCGACAGACAGGAGTTGCTGGCAGCCGGCTTGTGCAGTGGTTATCCGCCCTGACCTAGCGGGTATGCCAAACCTGCTTTTCGAGGTGGGCAGACATCAATCCCGCCATTCAAAAAGCAGTAACAGAAACAAGTCAGATGTCGAGCAGCTTCCAAGTTGACCATGTAGGCGTCTCAGCAGTCCACCTACGAAATCTGCAACGGGAACCATGACTTGCGCTCATTTCCTCTCCATGAATGAAGGCCTTCCTCGAGAGCTCTACGATGCAAAGTCCTCAACCAAATCGTTCTACTGTCTTCACATCCTCATAGATGAGGGTACCTGTTCAGCATCAGGAGGCTAGCGAGATAAAAAATGTTGTAACACGGTCATTGTCTTGCTTGTGTCTTCAATTGTGGTTAGAGGGAGTCGTCAGCTCCTGACATTCGTGGATATGATTGGTTGTGTGAAAAAGAAAATATGGGGATTATCGGCGCTGCTTGCGTAACCCTTCCAGGATTTGGACGTAGGGGAGACAAGCTGCTCATGTCCTACTCGGGTATCAAGAGCGATGTCGCCCCCATTGGGTTCTGCCCATCATGTTTCCCTTTTCCCATCTGATAACTCAGGTACCATTACTTTTCTACTTCTGCCTAAATATTCTAAGTCCATGACCCTAAGCGACCTACGAGGTTGCACTTGACCATGCGCGCCAACGCTTTGTTAGGGGCTGCATTCCTGCTTATACCGGCTCTCGCGAGAAGCCACAACCGTCCAGAACCAGATGTTGGTCTTTTCGATGGTAAGATACGATACCTTTTCTCCATGACTCTATGAAGGGCACTAACACCGGACGCCGTAGACGTTATTGTCACAGATGGCGGGCCAGTCCACGTGAAGGAGGATGTGAATCCACACCTTCTCCGAGCGGAACTCGCCAATCTTCACAGCCTGCACCTTCAGATGCGGAAGATTGAGGAGGCCATCCAGCTCCAAGAGGACCGTCTTGTCACTGAGTATGGGTGGTCACCCATCTGGCAGATGGACGAGGAAGAGGACTGCGATGGGCTCAAGTGTCGGTTGAAGCACTGGTACGAAAGACTAAGCGACGCTGCTGTCGAAATCCTCGAAGATCTGTCAGGGAATGAAGAACTGGTTGACCATGCCTTGGATCACAAACATCATGGCCCTGGCCGCAAGCATGGAAAGGGGAAGAAGCATCGAAAGCCGCACTGGCCGGGTTTGCCTCATCACGGCTGGCCGCATTACGGTGGCTGTGGGAACCACACCGGCGGAAACCATACGTTCCCTCCTCATCCTCCTCACCATCCTCACCCTCCTCCGCCATGCCATTGTCCACCACCACCGCCACCACCACCCCCGCCACCAGGTCATGGAGGTCCGCAGCATCCTCCGCCTCCAGACCGTCCTCCTCCTCGAGGCCCTCCACATCGCGAGCCTCCTCATCGAGACCCTCCACACCGCGAGCCTCCTCACCACGGACCACCATTCGATCGACCTCCTTTCGATGGTCCTCCCCATAACCCTCCTCCCCACCACGGACCACCTTCTGATCGCCCTCCTTTCGATGGTCCTCCCCATGACCTTCCTCCTCATCACGGACCTCCTGACCATGGACCTCCGCGGGACGAGGAACCGCCTTCGCATAAGCCTCCGCACCACGGGCCCCCAGACGAAGACAGACCTCCTCACGGGCCTCCAGACCATCATCGTCCGCCACCGCCACCTCCACCTCCGCCTCCACCTCATCACGGCCCGCCGCGCCCTCCTCACCTCTTGGCTGCCGGACTTAGCGTTGCACTGGTCCTCGTCCTTATCCGAGCCCTACACATTCGCTTTTCTGGCGGGAAGTCATGCTGTGCCGCTCGTCGTGAAGCGCGTCGCCGTCGCCAAGCGCAGCACCGAGGATTTTTCCTTCGACTCTTTTTCCGTGGCTGGTTCAGCGACGATGAAGACGAAGAAAAGGCATCTATGCTCCGTCATCACGTTGAAGAGGAGCAGACTATGGAGCAGGAAATCGCTAGTTGTCGCATGGCGGCCGATGTAGTGGGAGACATGGTGGCTGCTGAGGAAGGTCGAGCACAGCCAGTCGTTCAGAACATGGCACAGCCGTCAAGTCCTCAAATTGCGTTCGCGCAGTACATCCCCGAGGATGAGGTGTTACCGGCGTATGATGCTGCCTCGTCGGATGACTCGAGTATCGTTGCTGATGGGATGAGGTATACTCCTGGCTCATCTGAGTATACGCCCTCGGTTCGGTCCGTTGGTGGTGGTGCTGATGATGTGCTTGGTGACACGAAGCAGTAACGTAATAGGTCTGGACTGTCAGTTGCGAGTTGAGAGAAGTTGTACGCCCGCAGGACTGCATTCTTTGGTATTTTCAGGTATTTTCTTTTATTGTCTTGCTCGCTCAGGGTTGATTGGCTTAGGGACTCACCGTCAATGGTGTATAATAACAAAGAGCTGTAATACGTTGCACCTACCCAAGAAGCACACTTGCACCTCAGGCCCGAGACTGCGTGTATAAGCTGATCCCGTGAGCACTCCAGTACCGACGGGTCTCGAGCACGGGCGCTATGGCAGAATGGTTAATACCCAGCTGCGCAAGATCAAAAAGGGTGCCTAAACTCACCCAGGACGCCCGTGTTCGAGTCCCCGTCAGGAACAATCTGGGGCTCTACGAGCTGAGCGCCTCAGGCCCCTCAGGGACCATCCGAAGCAAATCCAAACGGGTTTCGTAGCCGTCTACCTCTCTGTCTAACGGGAGCTGGACGGTGAGCTTTTGCTACTCTTGGTAGAGAAATGAAGGTAGACCAATTTCTGATGATTGAACCTGTTTGCCGTTCCTTCACAAGGTTTAATTGGGATACTGTCTCGGCCGTGTCGTCCCGGCTACCTGCACGACGCTCCGACGCTATGCCGCTCATGCTCCAATGCTGACACCAAACGAACTACAAATAGCCTCATGACATGGGTGCCTCTAACCAAAGATGAACTCCTGGTAGTTCTTCGCTATCCTCTCCCCACCTTGCCGCAATGTCCAACCCTTGATTTCACATATCCTTCTGTACATCTCCTCCAGAAACCCGTCCATCTCCTCGCCGGCCTTGTGCAAATCACTCTCAACCAGTATCCGGTCATCGGGACAAGCCTTGAGGACATCAGGGAATTTCCTCATCCCATCCTCCGTGCTCAAGTTGATACAGGCTGAGAAGCTAAAGAAGATCTTCGCTGGAATCGAGCGGTTCAAGTATTGCTTCATAACCTCCACCGGGCCACTGAAACTATGCAGGCATATCCTCGGCGGGTACGGCTTAGCCGGTAATAGCCTCCTCCCGCTCTCATTCCGTTCGTCCTCATCGTCGTCAGAGAAGTCCTCGGCGTTCTGGGCGATTTGATGCCGTTGGCGGTGTGAGAGGACGGCCTTTTCGTGACCTTTCCATAGCGAGGCAAGGGTGTCGTGGACCATGCCGTGGGCTTGCACGCCGTGGACACTGACTGCGCGGCCTAGTTCGCCTGCTAGGCGGAGTTGAGCGAGGAGGATGGATTGTTGGTGAGGTAGAGACACGCGGTAGGGGGATAGCCAGCGACCCTCACGTCCACCTGCTGTTAAAGTGGTGTCTCGAGCTGAATGCTCTTCGTCTGTCCATGCTGTCGGGAGGCGGAAGGCCTTGTCGAGTCCTATTTCACCTACGAGGGCTAGTGGGTGCTTGTCAAGTCGAGTTCTTAAAGTAGAGAGAAGCGAAATTAGAGATATCGGATCCGGGAGAGAGGAAGCGAATGCTTCGTCGGGCGCAGGGACGAGGACGGTTTGATAGTGTTTTAGCTTCGCTTGCGCTTTTGCCTCGTCGTCGTCAGACGAGGAGTTGTATGTCGCTTTCTCCTGAGGTAACTTGTCGTCATAAAGCTGGTAAGAGAACCATGGGTGCCAACCAAACGCAGGAATGATGCCGTGCGTCGAGTCGTTGGTGAGGGCCGAAGGCTCACGTATACCAAGTGAAGAGGCGACAGAGTCAACCAGCTCTTGGTCTTGAGACCGGGTAGCCATTACGGTCAGAATACGAGCTCCCATGTTGGGTATCTTGTCTATCGAGGACATGACATCTGTTGGGTGACAGTGGGCGTCGAAGACACCAGCGTCCCATGGGAACGGTTCCTGGTTGTCATTCTTTGCTTGATCATTGCAGCCAGCAGAAGGCCTGCCTACTGCATGATCCTGACACATCTTTTGATATATATTAGTTGACCTCGTGGTCCAGGAAAGTCAGCCGTACTGTTTCCAATGATTTAGTTGCGTGTATGTAGAAGGGGTGACTCGACTTAAATGCCCTGTGATGTCACAAGCCATTGTTATCGATAACGCTTATCGCTGCAGAGTACGATAAACTCGCTGTACGGTCTGTTCAAAGCGGCCATCAACATCTGGCGCTCTCTTTTCTTGTTTCGCCCTGCATTCCGTGATTATTTCAAGAGACACTTCATTTTCACGTTGTGTCCCTAGCAGAAACTATGAAGTAACGCTATGCTATAACTAAATCACGCCTTGAAATGTAGCCAGGTCCAACGCCATCAAGCTCGTCACATTTTCACGCGCAGGTGTGGTCCGGATGCGACACATCGCGCACCTATGAACAAGGCGGCAGAAACCATGATGGTTAGTCCAGCCCAGATCTGAGCGTACAGATACTTTCCACCGGAACTGTCAATGATGGCTCCTGCTGTCTGTAGTGCAGATATAAGTTAGCATACGACCGGCTGGAAGGGGAGGAACTGTGAGCACATACCGGTGGTCCGGCTAGGGTTGCGAAGGCGACAAGCGTATGCACCACCCCAATCCGGGTGCCCATCTTTCTTGAGTCCTTGGTCAAGCTTGCCAGAGAGCCGAGCAACAGGCCCTGGCAGACACCGTTCCCCAAGCCGAAGAAGATGGACAACACATACATGCCGGCACGGTCGTGCACAGCGATCCAGCAGAGGGTGACAGTGCCCAAGAATACGGTCGCCGTGACGTACGTGTTCATGACGCCGACGTGCCAGTTGGCGATGTAACCGATGATGGGCCGGGCCGGGATGCTCATGCCGTTGGAGAGGAGCAAAAGCTGGACCGAGTCTATGGTGGAGAAGCCAATGATGTTGCGCGCGAAGGAGTTAATCTGGAAAGGTGTCAGTGTACCTTCCTTTGAAGGGGAAAGGGTTCACTCACATAAAAAGAACCGAAGAACAAGGCCCAGTAAAGCAGAAACGCGCCTACTGAATACAGCAGATACGCTGTTTCCTTGAAAGCGGACCATTCAACCAGTGGACCGGACCTCCTGGGCTGCAACCTTGGGCGAATCAGAAGGATGGCGGTAGTGGTACAGAACAACGCGACAAAGCCCGAGATCCGTACAGCCCAGCCAAAGCCGACATGAGGGATCGAGTACTGGATTATGGCCGGGAAGATGACACTGCCAATACTCGTCCCCGTTGCGGCACAGGTCAGGGCCATGGTCCGGTTCTTGGTGAAGTACGAGCTACACACGGCTAGTGGTGGCATGAACATGATGCCCTCTCCCAGTCCGCAGCAGATGCCCTGAGCTAGAAAGAATTGCCAATACTGGGTCCCAAGGCTTGTCATGAAGGTGCCTAGGACGACAAGGAACGCTCCAACCGCCATGGTTGACTTGATGTAGCCTGCGTCTGCCAGTCGACCGGAAAGAGTGCACATGCCGTATGTCAAGAGGAATTGTACCGAGCCAATCCACGAGACTTTTGACTGAGAGAGGTGTAGAGCGTCACGGTAGTAGAGCTGGTAGACTCCGAAGGCCGTTGGAAGGCCCCAGGAGATCATGCTGACGAGGCACGTTGCCAGGACTTGGGACCAGGCGATCCAGCCACCGTCTGGAGGAATCCATTCTTGCTCTGGGGCTATTGCTAGGCTCTCTTCTTGGAGGTTGGACCCGGATGCATTGTGGCCGTTGTCAGCAAGACCGCGGCCTGGATCTGATGCTGCGTGAAGGTCTGATGGTTTTTCGCTCTTCTCGCTGTTATCACTAATGGCCCGAGCTGGTATAGGGAGAGTATCTGGAGTATTGGCCTTTTCAGGATCGTGGATAGTCGTCATTGTGATGATTCAGTTGCAACCTTGGAACAGAACCACACTCAAGCGAAACAACGAGGAGGGTTGAGTTTCGGGATTTCCGAGGGGACTCAAGGTTGCTGTAAAAGCCATGAAAGAACTTTGAACTACAGGCATGAGCGGGAGGAAACCTGAAGCCAAACGCGAATACGGACCATCTTGTGAACTACTCAATGTTGCCTCGCCAACATGTCGTGTTCTACGCCCTGACTACCGTCACAATGTACAGTGCATATGTCAAACCGCGCCCTTCGAGCGATGACAAACCACCCCAGCCGTCATTTCTCTCTTTGTGGTGAATGACAGCTGTGCACGACACACCAATCAGCGACTGTCTTCAAACCAACAGACACCTAGCGATGCCAAGATAGGCTAGGATCGTCCCGCACGCAATACCACGGCTATGTTCCGCGAGCCATTTCAAGCTTTGGAGGTCCCGCTCGTGGCTACGCAGGACTGGTAAGCCTCTCACCGGCTCAAACGAACCCGCTCCCCCGCCTGCAACTCGGACGCACTGCAGTGTTACCGTTGCGCTGATGAGAAACTGCCCGAGCGGGGCCACCAAAGGTACCTAGGTAAGGTTACAGTTGAGCATTAGGCGTTGCCTGATCTGGGTCCTCCGAAGACGTGGCACCATCGAAAATTCCCTTCCGGTCCCTTCGCTGATGCAGGCACGCGGGTTGATGTCAATGGCTTTACACCCTTTCTTGGCTATAGCAGTACTTGTCCCTCGAAGTACTCTTGTTTCTTTCTTCTTTACACGCCCCTCGTGTGGGCCCGACGATCTTCTGACCTCTGTCGTCGATCTGTCGTCGTGTAAGTCGGTCGAGTTGCGCTTGCCATAGCGCAGAGCTGCGAGCACGCGCATTGGGAGGAGCTTACCCTTACCGTCTCACTGCTACAATGCGTTATCACGTTCGACTTGGCGAGGATGGCGATGTGGCTTCGAAGAAAACGTTGGGAAAGAGCTGGTCCCTGCCGTTTCGTGGTGTGATCGACGAGACCGTCGACACTCGAACGTCAAAGTCAGGGAATGCATGTCGATTCATGCTCCATCTCCTATATCAATCAATCCTGTCTCGAGCAGGCTGCTGGTTCCTATCCCCTCCCCACTCAGTCGGCATCATCTGTTTCCACTACATCTCTCTCAGCTTTTCTGAGCTGACTTACAATGCTTTTACGTTCTCTTTGTCTAGGAGTGCTGATACTCGCCCGTTCCTCATCAGCAAGCCAGTATGCTGCGTGCTCAGGACCGAATTGTTCTCCCTTAGGTGAGCATGACGGCCAAAAAGCCTTACGTTATGACGACGTTGACACCGACACGCCGATCCTGCGCACCCGTAACGGCACTTACACGGGAATATACGATCCCACCTACGACCAGGACTTCTTCCTGGGTGTCCCTTACGCCCAACCACCCTTGGATGACCTCCGTTGGAGACCTCCCCAAAGCCTCAACACCTCTTTCTCGGGCACCAAAGAGGCCACGGCCTATTCTCCCAACTGTATTGGTCTCGGCTCCGACACATGGGGCTATCCCATCTCTGAAGATTGTTTGTATGTCAATGTTGTCCGTCCCCATGGCCACGACGAGGAGAAGGATGGTCTTCTTCCCATCGCCGTCTGGATCCACGGTGGCGGCTTTTACATGGGCGGCAGTGGTGACTTGCGCTTCAACCTGTCGTTCATTGTAGAGAATGGCCAAAAGGAGGGGACGCCTTTCATTGCCATCAGCCTGAACTATCGCCTGAACGGCTTCGGCTTCCTCTTCTCCAACGAAATCCGTGGAGAAGGAGGCACCAATCTCGGTCTTCGTGACCAGCGGTTGGCTCTGCACTGGGTAAAGTCTTCCCATGCCTGCTACCTTCCAACCGTTGCTGACCGGGACAAAGATCCAAGAGAATGCCAGGCTCTTTGGGGGAGACCCTCTTAAAGTGACCATTTGGGGCCAGAGTTGTGGCGGAAATAGCGTCGGCTTCCACATGGCTGCGTACGGCGGCCGTGACGACGGGCTGTTCTCCGCTGGAGTCATGCAAAGCGGCAGTCCCGCGGCCTGGAGGGCGTTGAACGGCACGGAGTTCTACCAACCGCTCTACCGCAATGTGACCAGCCATGTCCATCCATCTCCGGAGTACGCGGCAGCGAACGAGTTGAAGCCGACCGACTTCTGTTCTGAGGCGTACGACACGCTTGCCTGTTTGCGTACGGGCTCGGTGGACGAACTCACGGCCGTGTTCAACGGCTCGCGCGACATCAGCCAGAAATGGTTCCCCGTCGTGGACGGCGACTTCCTCCAAGAGTATCCTTCACGTCAGTTGAACCGGGGACAATTTGTGAGAATCCCCGTCTTATCTGACACGGCCACGAACGAGGGTCATTGGTTTGTCCCTCCTCTCGAGGACAAGCCGGAGGACTTCTACCGCTACCTCATTCGTAAGCTTCATCCTATGTTTTTGCTTGGAGCCCTGTTTACCATGATCCTGTGTTCGTGATCGACACTGACTGGTTTTCTTCCAGACCCACAAGTCTTCACCGGTCGTCCATACCAACTCGGTCTTCCAAAGAAGCTCGCTGACAAGTTCTTCGAGCTTTACCCACCGGGCATCTGCCCAGACCATGTCAACGGCACGTGTACCGGCCCATCCATTGACGCCGATCACCCCCGCATAGCAGGAATGAACCCAACCTATCTCCGCGCATCCACCTTTGCAGGCGACGCCATCTTCATAGCGCCGCGCCGTCAGACCTGCGAAGCCCTCACCAAATTCGGCATGCCAGCCTACTGCTACCGCTTCGACACCATCCCCGCCGGCCAAGTCTGGCCCACCCATTTCCACGAAGCGGCCTTTGTCTTCGACAACACCGAAGGCATAGGTTACAACCTGCCTGTTCACCCGCTTCCGTTCCAGGATAAGCATGAGAGCTACCACAAGCTGGCCAACTTCATCAGTAGGTCGTGGGTGAGCTTTTTCATCCACCATGATCCGAACGCCTGGCGGAGAAAACATGGCGTCTGGGACGGTATCGAGCCGGAATGGCCGCTGTACAACAATCAAGACCCGGAAGACTTTGTGTTTCTGCCGGATTCGGAGGGTGGTAGTTTTATCGAGAAGGACACTTGGAGGAAGGAGCAGATCAAGTTGATCAATGATAATGCTCACATCTTCCAGCGTTGAAGGATGGGGGGAAAGGGAAAGTACGGGCATCATTTACCTAGAGCCTTCAGTCTAGATCGTCTTGTAGTGCGTGAGTGTGCAGTTTGAGGATAAGTGGAACCGACTGAACCTGAAGGCCGCCTAGAAATTTCTCAAGCCTGATGTGACAGGCAAAATCTCACTGCCCAGCCTCCCATCCGGTGATGGGGAGGTGGGCAGCTACCAAATCCCCAGTCGTAGAGGGGATTTACTGCGAAAACCGGGGCGGGAGGGGGAATCGAACCCGGGCCTGCTGGAGCACCCGGGGTTGTTGTCGGGCTTTGCATCACGAAGAGCTCGACAGACCGTTGCGCCATGGTGTTGGTCTGTTGTCGATACCTAGCGACTTCAATTGCAGGCTGAAGTAGCTGGTTGATCGTTAGGAGACCCAATGGAGTCTGACAACCTCAATAAGGTAGTGAATGCATATCACTGTCAACTACCTTGAGCATGTTTATAGCTCGGAAAGATCTCGATCATAAATAACATACCGAGCCATAACGCTTCACGAACATGTCAGCTCTTATGCGGCACTCCCGACAGTCTTACCGCACCGCTCCCAGACGCCCTGCATGGTCAGAATGGTGGTAGTAAACATGGCCAGGCCTACAATGCCAGGAGTAGCTTGAATCCATCCAACAACAACCCCGGGCAGAACGATATCCAATGCATTGGCCACCAGATCCCGCTGCAACACCCTGATCTGCTTCCTGACGGCAGCCGCCTCGGCATCCTTCTTCTCCACCAGCTTCTCACTCTCCTCCTTCTCCTTCAGCTCACTCTTCTCCTCCGGCGCCATAACCTCCACCGCAACCGTCGGCTGCAAAGCCCAGACATCCACCATCTTCAACCCCGCGCTGACCACTCCACTGACCAGGGCGAAGAGCCAGAACCGCTGCGCCTCGACAGTGATGGCCCGCTCCCACTCCGGAGTCCACACGCCAAACCTGTCTATCTTCAGAGCATCCACGATGAGCGAAGCATCCAGCAGCAGATACAGTCCCATGAAGGTATTTCCCATCCCATCGACCCAAGCTGTCTTGTTCAAACCAGAAGACGAATACAGAGTCTGTGCAGAGTGGAAGCAGTGTAGAAATTTAAAGAGGCGGAAGAAGCGCCGGACGAAATTGAGTTTCTGGACGATGCCATGGGCGATGGTTTGGGCGAGGATAGGGGAGGCGGAGGAGGAGGCGGTAGAGAGGGAGAGGAGGGTGGAGAAGTAGTGCAGTGGGAGCGGGTAGGAGGCTGTTATGAGGAAGAGGGATTGGAAGAGACGGAGGGTGCGTTCAAGACCGACTGGGATGGATTAGCAGCGAGGTTTTTTTCTTTTGAATGCGTGGGGCCAGTGAAAGGAGTGCTTTACCTGAGTCGTTGACGAAGACGAGGAACTGGTCGTATGTTGACATGTTGAAAACCTGTGTGTGCAGTGTTTTGAGGTACGAGAAGATAGGTATGACTTGTTGATCATGAAGAGAGTGAGTGACCTTGAATTGGAGGTGACAAAGTGCACGCGAGGTGGAAATCAGACAGGGTCAATCCACTCACGACCCCTATCTTGCTGTCTCGTGCGGTTCGAACAAGCAACTGAAAACGGGGCGATGCCTCGGCGCTAAAATAACGGACCCGTAGCGGAAGCTACTGTAACGGCGGACAAACGGCGGCTCGGTCAGCCTAACTCATCCGCTGTCGAACCCCCGCGCCCCCCGACTTTCTGCACTGTAACTGTTGATCTTGGCGCAGGTCAGATTTTAGGGTCGTCACGCCATTCATGCAGCGGCTGCTCGTCGGAAAAGAATTCCTTCAGCATGCAGTTCAAATCGTCCATCATGCACAATCCCATTCTGCATGGTACTTCGCTCTCGGCTGGTCTTTGGAAGTTGCGGAGTTGCCGATTCTGATCGACGAGGTGGTACACAGAAGCCTGGTTGTACAGCGACCCGTCGGCAGCATATCAGGCCACAGGCGTGTCCTTACTCCTTCGTGTTCTACATTCGGTATAGGGAAGGGGGGAAATAGAAGCATCTTGCAGTGAATCAAGGAACAAGTCACATTGGGTATGCATAATCTGAGCACGATGTTGGGTTATTGCTACGTCTAACTACATAATGACCATGTGGAAAAACGGACGGCCTTGTGGAGGGGCATCATCAGAAGACCTCCACATACTGCACGTTCATATGCTTGGGAATAACGCAAGAGCTGAACCTGCAAGAGCTGATGTCTGTCCGTTGAGCGCGTCGCTGGTCATCCAACGTTAGGTATTCCCGACCAAGAGGGGAAAGAGGAGGTGTTTGCTCCGTTGCGAGTGATGTCTTTGTCGCTTCCCCCTGGACTGGGCGACCGAGAATCTCGGCAGTGGTGTGTAGGGCAGAGTCCACGGCACCGGCGATCTGTTGACACTTGTGAGCCGAATGCAACACAATGATCCGTCGACAACGGGCATGACTAGACTTACCCAGGTGTGGTGCTTTGACAAGTGTTCGCCGGCAAAGTGAACGTTGCCCTCGTTCTTTTTCGCAACCTCAAAGAAGCGGGAGAACTGGCCGGGGAGGAACATGGCGTCACCCTGGGCGGACTGGCCGTTCCAGATGACGTCGAAGGCCTCAATGTACTGTTCGTACACATCGACCTCGGGCTCGTCGGCGTAGTACCTGGCCAGGTCGTGAAGACAGACTCTGATCCGCTCATCACGGGGCAGGCCGGCCCACTTGGAAGCATCGCTCATCCAGCAGTACAGCAAAAGCACACCGGACCCGTTGTTCCCTAGATCGTTGGACGGGTAGACGATCCAGCGGAAGCGGAGGTCCGTGGTGCTCTGTCCACCAAAGCAAGGGTTGACGGTGGACCGCTCCCAGAAGCGCGTGCGGAAGTGCAGCCCGATCTTTGTCAGCGGCTCGTAGTGACTGCCACGAATGGCCTGCTCTTTCATGAAGGACCAGCGGGGACGGTCGATGATGCTATGGAGAGCCGACGGGGGAGTGGCAAGGACGACCGCGTCGAAGGTTTCGGTACGCGTTTGGTGGAATCCCTTGGCTGTGAGCTCGACCTTGCCGTCTTCTTTGTAGGCAATGCGGTCCACGCGATGGTTCAAGCGGATGTTGCTCGCGCCTACCAGAGACGCAGCGCATTCGGTGATGCGTGACATTCCGTCTCTGACGGTGGCCCACAGTTGGGAAGTCAATTACGGGGCTTCAGAACAGAGCGACAGGGGAAGACAAGCCAGCTTACATCTTTGGTATCAAAGTCCAGGTTTTGAAGTATGATCTCCGTGAAGCTGAGATCATATTGGTTGGTCTGCGAACAGAAGAGCTCGACGAACTCAATCACCTCGTGCGGCCACCCCACGACGAGACGAAGATAGAGGCGGAACGAGAATTCGTCGTATTTGAGCAGCTTCTCGAAGCCCGCGTCGAAGTCTCGGCGAAGTATCTCGAGCCACGGAAGAACGACACTGCCGAGAAGCCCCTGCGGTGACTTGCCGTGGTAGATGGCGGGGAGGGCGGCTGCCTTGGCCCAGTGGGTGTCCTGAAGCGAGCCTTTCTCGTCCTGGAAGAAGGACTTGTTGTTCTCATGGTCGAGGACGTACGGAATGAGCTCGATCTTGTCCTCGGACGCGGCGTGAGTGTTGAGGTAGCGGATCAGGTCGAATACCAACGAGTGCAAAGACGATCGGGGGATACGCATAGCCCCAGCTTCGAAGTAGATGTTCTCGTTCTTGGACTGAGGAGTAAATCTGTAGGTGTAGATCCGCCCGCCAACACGGTCTGCAGCTTCGAAGATGGTCACCTCGTGACCCTCACGGCGCAACAAGAGAGCCGTGTACAGTCCGGAGATGCCGGCACCGACAATTCCCACATGCATGACTGAAGTGTGAAGATTGAGGTTTAGCTTGGTA